>OU015670.1:9690926-9703426 GCA_907165275.2 Zygaena filipendulae | reverse complement strand
CAAATGGAACGGAGAGAAATGTCCGAAAATGTCCGATCATTTTATAAAGCTCGTAGGGCAAGCAAAAATGCTTACAAGACAAATACCAGAGGAGGATCTGGTGTCCGATATAATCAAACACTTTCCAACTAATGTACAAGATTTATGGTTCTGGTCTAAGAGTCAGACAATTGCTGAGGTAACAAAATTCCTCAGGGCTTTGGATGATAATAGAGCGGAGGAAAGGCAACAACCTGTGAAATATCAAAAAAGCAACAAGAATATTAATGAAAATTGGAAAAAAGATTTTCAAAATAAATACCGCAAAGAGTGGCGGAAACCTAGTGAAACAAAACCGACGTCGACAGTGACATCGGGCAATTTAGAAGAGGAGCGGGAGAGTGAAGGCACCGCACCTTTAAACAACTAAAGACTGCGAAGAGGGTTCCGGTTGCAGTCGGCAGTGTAAGGAACCGAGGGTTCGACATTATGAAGAGCATGGGGTGGCGCCCAGGCGAGAAGTTAGGAAAAAATTCTCAAGGACTCTACAAACCTATCGAACTAAATGGTCAAACTCACAAAGAGGGGTTAGGCTATGAGTTTAATAATATGAAGTACAACTTTGTAAAACACTTACAAAATAGACAAGATATGTTACAACAGGGAGTCATTATCTCAGAACTTAATGTTAAGTCTGTTTTAAATGAATCTCAGAGAGAAATTGAAGTACTAGAAAATTTTAAAAGTGAAGTTGTAATAAATATATTCAATTTTGAGATAGAGGCTCTCCTGGACACAGGGAGCGATATTACCTGTATATCAGAAGAGCTCTGGATCGAAATTGCAAAGAAAAATCAGAATTTAGCTACTATGCCTGTAAAAGCTATTCAAATAAGAGGTGTCCTCGGACAAAAGAGCTCTAAAATACAACAGATAGTATTGTTGCCTGTGAGATTTAATGATTTAATTATTGAAACAAGTTTCTTAATTGTGCCTAAATTAGTAAGATCTTGTATTATTGGTTTTGATTGGCTAAGGATGAATAGGGCCATCATAGATTTAAGTACTGATAAGACTGGAATGTATATAACTAAAGATGCAAAAGAATATTTTATAGAGTTGTTCAAGAGGAATATTGTAGCAATATGCAAAATTGATTTCTCAAGTTTTGAAAGTATTTTTAATAACATAAAAATTGGTTGCGACTTAAACACTAAAAATAGAGAGACTTTAAAAGTTGTTCTAAAATCTTATGCTTCTATGTTCTCCGAACAACTAGGACGAGCGAATTGCTACGAACATAAGATAGAGATGATCGATGAGCTTCCTATCGTAAACAGATCTTACCCTATACCATACGCCTACAGGGCGAAACTTCAATCGAAGTTGGATGAGATGGAGAGTAATGGTATTATAACGAGAATGTCAACACCATACAGTAGTCCGTTAACATTCACATTGAAGAAAGACGGCTCTATAAGAGTCTTATTAGATGCTAGAGGCATAAACAAAAAGATGATTGGCGAAACTGAAAAACCTCCAATGCAATTGGACGTTTTGAATTCATTTCATGGTGCGAAATATATAACCACTATCGACTTAAATAATGCATACTTTCAAATACCGATTTGTAAAGAAAGTAGAAAGTACACAGGGTTCACCTTCAATGGAAAGTCGTATGTTTACAATGTACTACCACAAGGATTGAAGACTTCAGTGGGAAGTTTCAGTCGTGCAATGGACAAGATATTGGGTCCGGAAGTAAGAGAGTTTTGTGTGAATTACTTAGATGATTTGGCAATTATCACAACTGGAACGTTGGATTTACACTTCGAACATATACAGACGGTCCTTGGCAAACTGTATGAAGCGGGTATGACCTGTAACTTGCAAAAATGTGAATTTATATGTAAAGAGATTAAGATGTTGGGTTTCATAATATCCACTGAAGGGATACAAACAGATCCAGACAAGTTAAAGAGTATAAGAGATTTTCCAAAACCTAAGAAAGTAAAGCAATTAAGAGCGTTTTTGGGGCTCTGTAATTTTTATCGAAGATTTATACATGATTATAGCAATTTGATCGTACCATTGTGTAAACTATTAAAGAAAGATCAATCATGGAATTGGGGTTCTGAGGAACAAGGTGCATTTGATCGATTAAAAGAAAGATTTATAAAAACCGTGATGTTACACCATCCGGATTTTAATAAACCGTATTACTTACAAACTGATTGTTCGGGCATTGGATTGGCTGGTGTGCTCTATCAATTGGACGATAATAACGAAATGAAAATCTTAGGATACCACAGTAAAACATTAAAAGGACCAGAATTAAACTGGACAGTAACTGAACAAGAATTTTATGCAATAATAAGTTGTATAAAAAAGTTTGAAACATATCTAAGAGGTGCACAGTTGACGATTAAAACTGATCATAAAGCTTTGATATTCGTGAAGAATTGGAAGCTTTATAACAGTAGAGTAACGCGTTGGATACTTTATTTGGAACAGTTTAATTATAAAGTAGAACACATAACAGGAAAACAAAATTTAGTTGCTGATATATTATCGAGATATTTGCCTGAGGGCAAGCATATACAGGAAGATAGGGGTATATGCTTCGAGATATTATATACAGAAACTACTGAAAATGTTGAGCTCAAAGAAAAATTGAACCGATTATCTGAACTACAATCATTAGACGCTGATATCAGCGCAATTAAAGAACGTCTGGGAAGCGTGAGTGTGGCACAAAGTAGATCAGATAGAATTATATTGCGATGTAAATTACGAAACAACATTTTGTATTATAGTTCAATTGAGACGAGCAAGGAAGTCATATATCTTCCAAAAATCTTAATTAACGATATAATCGATCAAGTACACCTTGAAATGGGGCATCAAGGTGCTTATAAAGTTGTAAAATATATTAAAGATAGATTTTATTGGCATGCGCTTACTAGAGATGTGAGAAAGAGGATTAAAACATGTCATGTATGCCAAATGTCAAAGAGCGAGAATATTAAATATGTTGGACCCTGTCAGTCGATATTGTCTAAAGACATTGGAGACATTGTAATGGCAGATATATACGGACCGCTACCAGCAGGAACCCTCGGGCTGAAATTCATAATAGTCTTTCAGGACACATTCAGTAAATTTATAAAGTTATACCCGATGAAAGATGCCACCGGCAGAAGTGTTTTATCTAAACTAAAACACTTTTCAGAGATTATAAAGCCGAAAACTATAATGACAGACAATGGAAAGCAATTTATAAGTAATGTGTGGAGAGATGGTGTGAAAGAGTTGGGCATCAAAGCTATATATACCACTGTGAGAAATCCTAGACCGAATACAGTTGAAAGAGTAAACAGAGAGTTGGGAAGATTGTTTAGAACCTATTGTGGTTCGAATCATAAGTCTTGGCCTAATATACTACCGACTTTAGAAGAGTTATATAACAATAGTTTTCATGACAGTATAGGCTTCACTCCGTGTGAAGTTATGTACGGTGAACCAAATAAATTATCATTTGATGAGAAGCTCATGATCAACAGAAAACCCTTAAATTTACACGATATCAGAACTCAAGTTCGAGAGAATTTAAAAAGTGCTAGTAATGTACGACGCACGAAATATGACAAGAGTCATAAATTGATTGTATTTCAAATTGGTGACTTAGTAAAAATACGTAGAGATAACAGGTCCGTTAAAGGGCGTAAAGAGACAAAAAAGTTTGAATTTTTGTATGAAGGTCCATACAGAGTGGCCGCCGTGCCTTTCAATAATGTTTATACTCTACAAGACGTGAACACTGATAACCTTAAAGGCAATTATAATGCTATTCATTTGTACAAATATTATAAATAATAAAGGACTACCCCGAAGGTCCGATAATAATGTAAACATTTTTAATGTTTAAGATGGTTGTTAATATGTAAATAATGTTGTTGATTCGATGTAATAAATATTATTAAGATTGTACCCTGATATGATTGTTAATAATATTGTAAGAAGGAACTAATCATTAAGATTGTATCTTAAGATTGTAAATATTGTTGATTCGAATGTACATAAATAATTGTGATAATTATTTTAAGTGAATAAAGACATAGAAAAAAAAAATTGGGTCAGGGAGAAGTGGCTCAATCACATTCAATCAGTTAAACAATATATATTGGTTCAAAAACCAAAAGATGTCTTGATATAACAAACATACTTTAATCGCCTATTATGCGATAAAGCATAACTATATGAGATCTAGCAAAACTAATTAATACCATAACAAACACATCGCCATTCCACATCACTTTATTGGTGAACGATTGAATGTGGTTGGAGGGGTGTTGGGGCGGCTGCTTCCCAAAAAAATAATAAATTTATGGTATAATTAAAGAGGCGAAAATAACTTAGAAAGTTTTATTACTCAGTGTTTCATAAAACTTTGGGGGGGGATTGTGACGCCCTATGAGGCTTAAAAATTTATTTATATTCGAAAAAGCATTTTAAAGATATATGTATAATGTATTATAACATAATACACTATATGTATAATGTATTATGATATAATACACTATAAAACTTAAGTTGAAATATATTTAAAGTATTGCGAGTTGATAAACTCACAATCTAAATTTTGTGTGATTATTGATGTATAATTCATAAACTAAAATGAATAAAGTAATTATTCATATGAAATAAAATGTTTATAATAAGGTATATTAACCGTGTGCTTGGTTTCAGATGTAACGGTGATATCGACTTGCACCCCCCAACCCCCCGCATACCCCTCTCATACGAGACGTGAACGCACCGCCAGTATCCACGCGGGCGGCTGATACGTGAAGTGGCATCGGTGGACGAGCGAGACGGATCGGAAGGCAACGCGACGCGTTTACAACGCGTCGCGTATACAACATTAAATGTTGAATAACGAGTTTGGTGGTGGCTCGAATATAGATTTGCATTATTATGCTTATCTTAATAATTAAATTGGAGACTCACATGAAGGTCTAGGTGAAATGTCCGTCGACCACTGATCACACAAAAGATGATGAAGTTGGGAGTTCGAACGAGCTTACGCACTTAGTGACTTTGTCGCTCTGTACGAAAGCCTTGTCAACGCGCTCGACGTCCGTTAGGATATCTTGTGCGAAGACATATATTATTATGAGGAAGGTTTTCGGTGTGTATGGATTGTAATTTTATTGTTATTAAATTATAATTCATCACATCTTATCGGCTCGATGCAAACGTGTATTTTCAATTTATTGGGATTTACAACGACGATGAACTCTAATCCTGAGCGGTTAGACGTCGCGCGTCGCGAGCGTAAGATAACGTGGAAAGGTAAAAATCCGCGCCTCGAGTTGTCTTCGCCGTGACGGGTTTCGTTGTGCACGTATTGTATCTTGTCTATTGAATAACTACGCCTTCCGTGTTATTCAAAAACTATCGACGAATATGCGGCTGACTGGAGACGCGGGATCGCTTCCTACACCAAGGGAGTGTTGAACGCTCTTCTTTCAGGATAACATTACTTTCTTTTTATTACAAACATTAATTATAGTCAATGCGCTTTGTGACTTTGTTACGTTGTGCAGAGATTATGGGATCGGCTGTGGACGACCTAGTCGTTAACGCTTGATCTCGGTAAACAGTTGTGTTTTTCAACACGACTTGTTTATCAAAATAAACGAGTGCTGAGTGGGTGTTGTACGAGGACGAGTTGTGATCCAATCAATTGGGCTTCGGCCTTAGCTACGTGTAGCTACTATAACACAAATTGACCGACTGAAGTTATGATGTCCGGCGAGACTGGTCTCATACACTTATATTTGAATTATTGGGATGGTGTTGAGGTCGCGGTACTATCCGCATTACGGCCTCGGTCTTCGGGCTGACACGTACCCAGGGGTCTCGGCATCGCCGAATTATGACCTCCAACGATTGCTGCTGATACGGGACGTACAGTCTCATATAGCTGATTCATCCTCTAACGGATGTCGGTTATGCATATTTGGAGAACTCTCTACCTTGTGCAACACAGGTGGGGGGGGGGTGGTAACTGCTTATGAGCAGGCGGATGACCATCACCGTGGGTAGCGCAGGACGGGGCTATTCCACCTCTCGCTATATAATAAACTTGTTATGTAGTGAGAGCCATTGTAAATATTCCTATTGGAATATCAAGTTGATTATAATAAACATCGTATGGGAGGTGTTCTATGAGCATCATATTCCTATCTCAGAATCCGAACACTACTAACGTCGATAGACGTAAGTTAGTGATTATGTGTACCACTGTAATAAGGATACCGTCTTTGGAGTCTCTCTGCTTCCGGGCTAACAACACTATTAACGCACAGACGTTAAATAAATGTACAGTGTAGTCTCGCACTTAAAAATAGAACCGTTCGTGTAGAGCGAGTTCATATAAAGATCGAATGTCACCCAACTCAAACGCAGTTGGGTGTACTAAATATAAATATTTCTTACAGAAATATTATGCACGAATATTAAAATAAAATGTCAAATTAATTGATGGTTGTTTTATTCAATTAATACCTAAGTCCAACCTCGACCCATTATAATAATGCGGATAGGATGGTGACGGAATCGAATCTCAACCTAAAAGAAACTGGAGTCATTTATAACACAACGTAAAACTGGGTCTAACTATTAGACGAAATTGGCCAAAATTAAAATGTTCAACATCTTTGATGTTGTTCATAAATTGATGGAGGAGGGTGAAAGTTACACTATCATTGCGAAGCAAAATTCGCCAAGCGTTGGATTGTTCACCCATCAAAAGGGAACGTGAGCTGGGTTTAGACCGTCGTGAGACAGGTTAGTTTTACCCTACTGATGGCTCGTCGTTGCGATAGTAATACTGCTCAGTACGAGAGGAACCGCAGTTTCGGACATTTGGTTCATGCACTCGGCCGAGCGGCCGGTGGTGCGAAGCTACCATCCGCGGGATTATGCCTGAACGCCTCTAAGGCCGAAGCCAGCCTAGTCGAATCCGGCAAGGATATGCTCACTGTGGAGCCCCGAGAGTCGGGAGGCTCTAAACAATGTGACTTTACTAGTCGCACTTTATTCGTAAGGTGCGACGTCGAAGCCCATTTGGTGCTCGGAGATCGGCGCGGTCGGTTTAACACGTGCGTCAAGGCTCCGAAGTGCCGAATTTACCTCAGTTCGATGTCGGGGCTCGGAATAGTCTGTAGACGACTTCCGTTCCTGGCGGGGTGTTGTACTCGGTAGAGCAGCGTCGTGCTGCGATCTGTTGAGACTCAGCCCTACGCCAGGTGATTCGTCCGAGGACGATATACTTTTTTTTTATTTTTAATCAATTCACGAACGCGTACGAACCGATGTAACTTGGAAACTTTTCAAGTTTTTTATTTTTTTTTAACTCGACTCGATACACGTACGGGAACTTCTTCTTCTCATTTTATTCACAAAACACACGAGAAAGAGACTATTTTAAATCTATAATAATAAATTTTTTACAATACACGAACGGACCGCCCGCTAGTGTCTATAATAAATCAATACACGAACGGGTGCATTCTGCTTGAACGGCCGATAGTTAACTATAATTTTTTCTCTTTTTCTGTACTATTTACTATACGCTCGTGTTGTCTATAATAAATCAATACACGAACGGGTACGTTCTGCTTGAACGGCCGATAATTAACTATAAATTTTTACTCTTTTTCCGTACTATTTATCAATACACGAACGGGTGCGTTCTGCTTGAACGGCCGATAGTTAACTATAAATTTTTCTCACACGAATCAAAGTTATGATGATAGGAATATAATACCCAGCCAGGGCCCCTTCCTTATTCACTCTTCACTATGACCCCAACAACATTGAACTTCCTTGCCCATAACGCGCGTCCCAACAAATATAATATTCTTCTTTACTTTATGACAAAAGAAGAAATAAAGTGAAACTGCTTTGACGAACACGAGTGTTATATCATATATAAATTAATTAACGTGACGAGTTATGGTCATGACGCGTGCCGTGAATAAGGAAGGGT
Organism: Zygaena filipendulae; assembly: GCA_907165275.2. Taxonomy (NCBI): domain Eukaryota; kingdom Metazoa; phylum Arthropoda; class Insecta; order Lepidoptera; family Zygaenidae; genus Zygaena; species Zygaena filipendulae. Next base: position 9,695,388 of record OU015670.1, on the reverse strand, counting down.
CCAGGTATCGTCGATGATGAAACTAAATACCTACATAATTATAAAAGCACCCCGACACGCCAGGTTAGGTTAGGTTTGTACTGCTGACCACGACGCGCGAGCCGAGCGAGCGTAGCGAGCGTGCCGCGGCAGCGGCCGGCGATGCGCCAATCATCATTGACCGACCGACCGACCGTAACATAACAACGGTTAACTTATACATATAATAATAATTAATAATAATAACCACCGCTGCCGCTGCCACTGCCACTGCCACCGCCATACCAAAAGTAGGTAGGTTAAGGCTACAAAAACATGGCGGCGAAAAGGGTTAACGTTAATGTGACTTGTCACCAAACGGCAACAATAAAGGTCCTACCTACCTACCTACCTACATACTTTATGACATAATTATACATATTGGATGGATACATTATACCATGCATAGATAGCATTATGGTGCTCGTTGATGCGATCAATTCAAAATTAATGAACCGCAGCTCGGCTCGACACCTTCGCTCCGATCTGTTCTGCTCTGCTCTGCTCAGGTCTGCTCAGGCATCTCTCTCGCACTAACGGAAAAATAAAAGTACAATAATATGTATTAGTGTGAAGTGCAGATAGATGGTTTTAATTTTTTTTTTTTTTTTATAATAAAAATCTGTAGTTATGTACCTGGTACCTACGTAATATAATATTATATAAATAAGTATAGTTGCATTAATTAGACCTGCTTTATCGACTTGTTTTTTTGCAATAATTGTTCGATGTTACAATACCTAGGTATAATATCAGAGACGTAAGTTTAGCACAGCATTATTTAACAACGAAGTTAAGTTGTAACTATCCAAAGACAGGTAGGTAGGTAGGTAGGTAGGTATACGTACATACAGTTATTTTTCTTTCAAGTATGACGAGCGCTCTTGAATATAATAATATGAAAATGATGTTACAAATGGATCGAGAACGAGGATTCCCTTTTTTAATAGGGACTAGTCTCCCACCTACGAATAGCTGCATTAGCTGCTACAAATACCTGCCAATTATCAATATAATTGAAAATACAAATTAAGAGATCACACTTAAGTTAAATTTAATGAGATCATACCCATATAGTTATAGTTAGTTTATGTGTCCAAAATAAGCGGCCACACAAAGGTCAAAGTTGAAAGTCAAAATATCATTTATTCATTCAAATTAGGCCCATAGTGTGGCTCTTCATGGCACCTCAATAAAATAACAGTTTGCGGTAGACAGAGAGCACCCATAAAATAAATATCCACCCTACACAGCTACCTAGTGCTATGGCTGAATGCCGACCATAATAATGATGATGATGATATTATTGAGAACAAAAAAGAAATAAATACAAGTTCAGCGACCACACAAAGATGTTAAAGTTGATGAGATTGTACCAAAATTTAAGTTTATGTGGCCATAATGAGAACAAAAATACAACTAAGCTAAGAGGCCACGCTATCATAGTTTATAATGAGAAATATTGACTGAAGAGGGATTGAGATCAAGATTGATGAAAATGATTTTAATCAGTCTGCATACTTACATAATATTATTTATTTTAAAGAATGACCTAGAAAGCTCCAAATTTGGATGTTTCAAATGGTTTGTAGATAATACAAATTGATCCTGAATGTTCCCTATAAGTTTGATGAACTATAATAATAATAATAATAATATTGTTTTAGTATTATCTAGAAAGCTCTAAAATATACATTTGTATGTTTCAAAGTGGTCTAGAATGTTCTTCTAGATTGTTCTCTAGGAGTTAGTTTGAACAACGATCTGGAGAGCGCTCTAGAATAAATAATATGAAAATGTTGTTACATAATGTACATTTTTATTTATATTATTATTTTTTAAATAGAAAAATTTATAAAAAGTATCGTAAAAACATTTTTGTGATTAGTAAATCAAATATGGAACCCCCCGTCGCCCTCCCCTCCCCTCCCCGTCTGTCATTATAAAGCCCTATAGAAATACAAATTTTCAATAGTCTTTATGTGGATGATCTATTTATATTTGGTCACTTTTTGTGCGTACACGATTTTTATTTTTTTTAATCTTGTCCCCCCCCCGGCCCCCTCACCTCCTCTGCACGAACAGGGCGTGAGCGCACCGCCAGTATCCACGACGTGAACTGCCATCCTGACGTTTACTGTCAGCGCAAAAGCGAACGGCGGCGAGGCGGCGAAGGCGCGGCGTGTGTTGTGTGTCTCTCGATATGCGACTCATGCCGAGCTCTCCGATGTTGTTTTCATAATATTATATTATACTATACTTCACTTATATTATTTATAATATAATATTTGGACGATCGGGCCTTTTTTTCGGGGCACTCTCGCTATGCTGCCGCCGTTCTCTTTTGTGGTGTAATGTGTAACTTTTAAATACACATGTTTTTATGTGTGACATGCGCGTTGTCGTTTTTGTGTTGTTCGTGATACAAAAATATATCATTTCTATCATGGAAATGAATATCATCGACCTCGTCGCGCATGTGGCACTTAGATACATGTGTATATATTTCCCTAGTACATCGTCGATCGACGGAACGAAAAGTTTTTGCTTATGTTCCGACAATCGGTACGCTCAGAGAATTTTGTTCGCCTCGATGTGCGACAAACAACAAACACACTATATGCGTGTCTTATATATTTTGTGACACCATCATTGGAGTCTCTCTCACACCGGGCGTTTGTACGTACTTGTGTAAAAACGATTCTGTCAACATCCGATAACACGAGTGAGGAGATACTGTCTATTTGCGAAAATTCATATATGGCGTCGCGCAATCTGTGTGAACGCTCACGTTTCTTGGAAGGGAAGTGACATAATATACCACTACCTGTACCTGAGACGTAAAAAAAAAAGAAAAATAATTCAAAGGGCACGTCGCGTTGGCGCATTTAAAAAACGTCGAACGCGCACGTAGCTGATCCCGTAGTCGTCGTTCGTTCTAAAAGAACGTCGACGACGACGACGACTCTCTGTCGCGGACAGCTCCCTGGTTGATCCTGCCAGTAGTTATATGCTTGTCTCAAAGATTAAGCCATGCATGTCTCAGTGCAAGCCGTATTAAGGCGATACCGCGAATGGCTCAATATATCAGTTTTGGTTCCTTAGATCTTACTCAGTTACTTGGATAACTGTGGTAATTCTAGAGCTAATACATGCAATCAGAACTCTGACCAGTGATGGGATGAGTGCTTTTATTAGATCAAAACCAATCGGCGGAGGGCCTCGCGCCCGAAGTCGTTAATTTTGATGAATCTGGATAACTTTTGCCGATCGCACGGTCCCGTACCGGCGACGCATCTTTCAAATGTCTGCCTTATCAACTTTCGATGGTAGTTTCTGCGACTACCATGGTTGTCACGGGTAACGGGGAATCAGGGTTCGATTCCGGAGAGGGAGCCTGAGAAACGGCTACCACATCCAAGGAAGGCAGCAGGCGCGCAAATTACCCACTCCCGGCACGGGGAGGTAGTGACGAAAAATAACGATACGGGACTCTTACGAGGCCTCGTAATCGGAATGAGTACACTTTAAATATTTTAACGAGGAACAATTGGAGGGCAAGTCTGGTGCCAGCAGCCGCGGTAATTCCAGCTCCAATAGCGTATACTAAAATTGTTGCGGTTAAAAAGCTCGTAGTTGCATTTGTGCGCCGCGCTGTTGGTGCACCGCATCCGCGGTGATACTGACACGTTTGCGGAGCATATCGTCGGTGAGCCGGCGGTAAAACGTCGGTTCAATATCAAAATCCTATCGCGGTGCTCTTCGATGAGTGTCGAGATGGGCCGACAATTTTACTTTGAACAAATTAGAGTGCTCAAAGCGGGCTCAAAATGCTGCTTGAATATTTCGTGCATGGAATAATAGAATATGATCTCGGTTCTATTTTGTTGGTTTTCAGAACTCCGAGGTAATGATTAATAGGGATAACTGGGGGCATTCGTATTGCGACGTTAGAGGTGAAATTCTTGGATCGTCGCAAGACGAACATCAGCGAAAGCATTTGCCAAAGGTGTTTTCATCAATCAAGAACGAAAGTTAGAGGTTCGAAGGCGATTAGATACCGCCCTAGTTCTAACCGTAAATATGTCATCTAGCGATCCGCCGACGTTACTACAATGGCTCGGCGGGCAGCTTCCGGGAAACCAAAGATTTTGGACTCCGGGGGGAGTATGGTTGCAAAGCTGAAACTTAAAGGAATTGACGGAAGGGCACCACCAGGAGTGGAGCCTGCGGCTTAATTTGACTCAACACGGGAAATCTCACCAGGCCCGGACACCGGAAGGATTGACAGATTAACAGCTCTTTCTTGATTCGGTGGGTGGTGGTGCATGGCCGTTCTTAGTTGGTGGAGCGATTTGTCTGGTTAATTCCGGTAACGAACGAGACTCTAGCCTGCTAAATAGGCGTCGCGATTTATGTGTGCGCGGCCTCGTGTCGCGCAACT
>OU015670.1:9683426-9685926 GCA_907165275.2 Zygaena filipendulae | reverse complement strand
CCCACGATTTCGGACCCCTATGCGGACTGACCAGGGAGCAGCTACTGGGTGCTGCCCACAAAGCAGCCAGGGGAATATCAGCGTGCGCCACGTCTTACACGTCAAAGCTGAATAAAGCTGAGCTCGCTAAACTGGGAGGCTATAGCCAGGATCTATTGGCAGTCGTGGCGATGCTGGTTACTAAGCTCGGGGATGCGGAGCTCAAGATCAAGGACGCCCAAATTGCGGCGTGCTCTGTGGCGACCGCACCGACCGCTGCGCAGCCCAGCAGCGTATTGAGTTACGCGAACGCGCTCAAGACGCGGAACAATATTATGGTGGCGCGACCGCAACAGGGCCCTGTCATGGCTATTTACCCAGCTGAAGACGCAAAGGAGAGCATGCCCACAGCCGACGCCACCAAGGCTGCATTGAAGAAGGCGGTCAACCCGAGCACGATTGGTGCCCAGGTGCGCCGGGTGCGTAGGGTCGGTAACGCGGGTGTCTTGGTCGAGACAACAAACGTCGAGGCGGCTACAAAGTTGAAGCAGTCGCTGCCGACGTCGTTGCGGTGCGTCGAGCCGAAGAAACGGAGGCCCCTCGTTGCTCTTCATCGCGTGGAGGGCGACCCAGCACATGAGGACTTAGTGGCCGCAATCTTCGACCAGAACTTCCGTGAAGATACAACATGGACATTGGAGACAATGAAGAGCGAGATGAAGCCGGCTTTCCGCCGGCCGATGAGCGGAGGAAGATGCAGGCTGGTGGTCCTAGACTGCAGCCACAAACTGAGGGATGCGCTCGTGGCCCGGGAAAGGCTCTTTATAGGATGGGAGTCGGTACTGGTTAGCGATCACTTGGGCATCACGTGCTGCCTGAGGTGCCAACAGTACGGCCACCCTGTAAAATTTTGCAAAGCAAAAGAGGACATATGCAGTAGATGCGGAGAGGCTGGCCACCGTAGGGATGCCTGTAATTCTGCGGTAGTAAGGTGTGCGACGTGCAAGACGTTTGGCAAGCCGGATGCGCACGGTACAATGTCGCCGGAGTGCCCGGCTCGCAGGTATGCCGAGGAGCGATACGTCGCCACCGTATTTTGATGGAGAGCACCCAGCACCTCAAGGTAGGCCAGCTAAATTTACAGGGCTCCCGCGCGGCAACCGACGAGCTCCCCGCGATTATGCGGGAGCGCGGCCTCGACGTCGTTCTTGTGCAGGAACATTACCCGAGGCCGTCAATCGTGACCGTCCAGGGCGCACCCACGGCTAAGGCCGGCATCGCGGTGCGGAGCGGCGATATCACTTGTACGGCCCTGCACCATCTTTCAAACGCCCACTGTGCGGTGGCGCATATCAGCGGGGGCGGGCAGAGTCTCCACGTCGTCAGCGCGTACTTCCAGTACTCGGACGATGTCGCCGTGCACATTCACCACCTGCGCCGAGTACTGGAGTCCTTGCGCGGCCGGGACATCGTGGTCGGCGTGGATTGCAATGCCCACTCACCGCTGTGGTTTTGCGAGCGCCGGCAGTACGAGGGGAGAGGGCCGGACACCGAGTATCGCCGAAACCAAGTCGAGGGTTTCTTGCTCGGCACTGGTCTCCGCATCGCCAACACCGAGGGACAGCCGCCTACCTTCTGCGGACCAAACGGTGCGTCCAACGTGGACCTCACCCTTACGCGCGGAAGCATTAGGGTAAGGAACTGGGCGGTGCATGAGGGAGCGAGCGTGAGCGACCACCAGCTCATCACCTTCGACGCTTCGACTTCGACTGCGGCCAGCGTCCCGGCACCATCGGCGCGCAATCTCGCGGAGGAACCGAAGACTTATCGGGACCGCGGAGTGGACTGGAAACGTTTTCGTGCTTGCCTACACCATCGGATGGGGCGACTCGTGACGAGCGCTGGTGCTAACAGAGTCTGCTCCCACTTCTGTAACATCTTGGAGCGTACAGCTGGCGATTGTCTAGGCGCAAAAAAGGCAAGGGATAGCACCGGGTACGAGTGGTGGTCTCCTGCCTTGGACAAACTTCGTGGGGAGCATGGCAGAGCGCGTAGGGTATGGCAGCGTGCCCGTGCCGCTGGGGGCGACGCTGAGCTCCGTCTCCGCGACGCATACCATGTGGTCCGCGGCCGTTACCGCAAGGCAATGGCCGAGGCGGAGCTCAGATTTAACAGGGACATTGCGGAGACCGGGAACCATGATCCGTGGGGTTTGGCGTACAGGGCTGCTTCCGGTCGTGTGCGTCCGCCCTCGAACGTGATTTCCGGCACTCGATTAGTAGAGGGGTTCGCCGATAATGACATAGACGCGATGCGAGGTTTGCTGTACTCCCTGTGCCCTGACGATGACATCAATCGGGACTCTGCGCACCATCGGCAGTTGAGGCTCGCGGCTGCGTGCCTCCCTTCGGGCAAGGATGCGGAACCGCTTAGTATGGGGCGCGTTTGGTGGCATATCAAACAAATGCCGAACAAGGCGCCGGGCCTCGACGGCATCACTGCTCGCATTCTACGGCAGGCG
>OU015670.1:9675926-9678426 GCA_907165275.2 Zygaena filipendulae | reverse complement strand
GGCGAAACCGTGGGCGAACGGGGAGTCTGGGGCTAGCCACCCCTTTCTCCCTGATTTTGTCATGTGCTTTCAGTTCGAGAAATAATTTGATCTGCCCCGACCTCCCACAGGAGTCGGGGAGCACAGACAACTTGACTTTGCGCAACCGGAACCGAGCCCCGACCGGGGTGCGGATCCGCGTTGAGCCTGCATGGATCTGTCCGTTCTGTGAGAGACCATTTACCACCAAAACGGGTTTGGGCTTACACAAGTTTCATGCCCATCCCGTGGAGGCCAACACTGAGTCCGCTCGAACAGTAGTGAGGCGGCGGTGGAGTGAGGAAGAGGTCAGCCTGTTGGCACGCACGGAAGCGCGCATCCTCGCCGAAGGCGTGGAGCGGGACATCAACCAGGCCCTGCTAGCTTCACTTCCCAACTTGGGAAGATCACTGGATGCGGTCAAGGGGCAACGCAAGAAAGCGCAGTACAAGGAGATGGTACTGCGCTTCAGAGCTGAAGTGGAAGAGGAAGCTCTGTCTGCGGACCGCACTAGCAGTGGCGTCCCCGCGCCTGCCGACGACGAGAGAGCTAGCGCAGTGCAGCCGGCGAGTGCTGCCTCGACCTCGGCCACAACACCCGCCGATGACCTTCCAGCGGCCTCGGCCCCGGTAGGCCCGGAAACCTCGAACCTCGTAGCCGCGCTCCTTGCGAGAGCGGAGCGTCGTTTGGGGCGGATGGGCCGGGGGCGGAGAGCTGCTCAGCGGACTCCAGTGACGCTGGTACAAGCGACCGAAGCCACAAGGCCGATGTCGACTAGAGCTCGGAGAAGAGCAGAGTACGCAAGAGTGCAGGAACTGTATAAGAAGTCTCGCGCACGCGCAGCGGCGGAGATAATCGACGGTTCTTGCAGGAGCGTTAAGCACTCGATCGAGACACTGGAAGCCTATTGGCGGCCAGTTATCGAGAAGGTGTCTACCGCTCCTGGTCCCTCGCGCGCCTCCATACGAGCCCTGGAAAGGGCTCGGGGGCGGGCCGGGGTCAACCTAGATTATAGCCGACTGTGTGACCCCTTTACGCCTGAAGAGGTGAAAGAGGTCCGTGTCGATTTGCAGACTGCGCCAGGTCCGGATGGGATTAAAGCCCAGGAATGGCGCGCAGTTCCTAGTGCGATGAAGGCGGCTCTGTACACAGAGTGGTTTGAGACCGGCGAGATCCCTGAACCACTGCGACAGTGTCGTACAGTCTTCATACCGAAAAAGGATGTGCCGGCTGGTCCGGGCGATTATCGGCCTATCTCGATAGCGTCGATACCGCTTAGACACATGCATGCACTCCTGGCAAGAAGACTGTCGGCCTGTAGCCCCCCGGATGAGCGTCAGCGCGGATTTATCTGCGCCGATGGCACTTTGGAGAATTCCGCTGTGCTAGACGCCATCATGGGGGATAGCAGGAAGAAGTTGCGGGAGTGTCATATCGCCGTCCTGGACTTCTCGAAGGCGTTCGATACGGTGTCGCATACGGCGCTGATCGGGCTACTTCGGGGGAAAGGGCTGCCGGGACGCTTCTGCGACTACGTTGCTCGGCTGTATAGCTCTGCATCCACTGTCTTGACAGTGGGCGAGGAGTCGAGTGCGCCTGTGAAAGTGGGTAGGGGAGTGCGTCAAGGGGACCCGCTGTCTCCGTTACTGTTCAATGTGGCGATGGATTTAGTACTGGCATCCCTACCGCGTGAGGTAGGCTATAGGCTCGGGGCGGAGCGTGTCTCTGCTCTGGCCTATGCCGATGACCTGGTGCTCGTTGCGAGCACTAAGCTGGGGATGCAGGAAGCCATCGACTGCGTGGACTTGACGGGAGAGATGGTGGGCCTCCGTCTTAACCACTCAAAGTGCTCCGTGCTCTCAATGGTGCCCGACGCACATCGCAAAAAGGTCCATTATTTGACGAGCCCCGCATTCCGCATTGGGCGGAGATGGGTGCGTCAGGTGGATTGTGTTGAGCGTTGGCGTTACCTGGGTGTCGATTTTAAGGCTGCTGGATGTGTGTCGTTAGAGCTTGACATAAGAGAGGCCCTGAACACCATCTCAAGGGCCCCCCTCAAGCCGCAACAGCGACTTGAGATTCTAAGAACGCACCTGCTTCCGCGTTTTGTGCACGGCCTTGTGCTGGGCACGATAACGGATGACAGGTTGCGAGTGCTCGACATACACATCCGAAATGTGGTGAGGAAATGGTTGCGGTTGCCGAAGGGTGTGCCGACGGCCTATTTCCATGCCGGTGTCCGGTACGGCGGTCTCGCGGTGCCGTCCTTTAGGACAGCAATCCCGGACCTCATTTTAAAGAGGTTCGGCAGGCTGTCCGAGTCGGACTGGCCTGCTGCGCGAGCCGCCGCCGGCACTGACAGGATAAGGAGGAAACTCCAATGGGCCGAAAAGCAATTCCAACGGTTTTCCGGCGAAAGCCCTAGTGGCCAACGTTCGGTGGCGCAGTATTGGTGTGAAGCCCTGCACACATCGGTCGACGG
>OU015670.1:9658426-9673426 GCA_907165275.2 Zygaena filipendulae | reverse complement strand
CATCTTATCGGCTCGATGCATACGTGTATTTTCAATTTATTGGAATTTACAACGACGATGAACTCTAATCCTGAGCGGTTAGACGTCGCGCGTCGCGAGCGTAAGATAATGTAGAGAGGTAAAAATCCGCGCCTTGAGTTGTCTTCGCCGTGACGGGTTTCGTTGTGCACGTATTGTATCTTGTCTATTGAATAACTACGCCTTCCGTGTTATTCAAAAACTATCATCGACTATGCGGCTGACTGGAGACGCGGGATCGCTTCCTACACCAAGGGAGTGTTGAACGCTCTTCTTTCAGATAAACCTTTCTTTTTATTACAAACATAATAACTATAGTCAATGCGCTTTGTGACTTTGTTACGTTGTGCAGAGACTATGGGATCGGCTGTGGACGACCTAGTCGTTAACGCTTGATCTCGGTAAACAGTTGTGTTTTTCAACACGACTTGTTTATCAAAATAAACGAGTGCTGAGTGGGTGTTGTACGAGGACGAGTTGTGATCCAATCAATTGGGCTTCGGCCTTAGCTACGTGTAGCTACTATAACACAAAATGACCGACTGAAGTTATGATGTCCGGCGAGACTGGTCTCATACACTTATATTTGAATTATTGGGATGGTGTTGAGGTCGCGGTACTATCCGCATTATGGCCTCGGTCTTCGGGCTGACACGTACCCTGGGGTCTCGGCACCGCCGAATTATGACCTCCAACGATTGCTGCTGATACGGGACGTACAGTCTCATATAGCTGATTCATCCTCTAACGGATGTCGGTTATGCATATTTGGAGAACTCTCTACCTTGTGCAACACAGGTGGGGGGGGGTGGTAACTGCTTATGAGCAGGTGGATGACCATCACCGTGGGTAGCGCAGGACGGGGCTATTCCACCTCTCGCTATATAATAAACTTGTTATGTAGTGAGAGCCATTGTAAATATTCCTATTGGAGTATCAAGTTGATTATAATTAAACATCGTATGGGAGGTGTTCTATGAGCATCATATTCCTATCTCAGAATCCGAACACTACTAACGTCGATAGACGTAAGTTAGTGATTATGTGTACCACTGTAATAAGGCTACCGTCTTTGGAGTCTCTCTGCTTCCGGGCTAACAACACTAATAACGCACAGACGTTAAATAAATGTACAGTGTAGTCTCGCACTTAAAAATAGAACCGTTCGTGTAGAGCGAGTTCATATAAGGAACGAATGTCACCCAACTCAAACGCAGTTGGGTGTACTAAGTATAAATATTTCTTACAGAAATATTATGCACAAATATTAAAATAAAATGTCATATTAATTGATGGTTGTTTTATTCAATTAATACCTAAGTCCAACCTCAACCCATTATAATAATGCGGATAGGATGGTGACGGAATCGAATCTCAACCTAAAAGAACTGGAGTCATTTAAAACACAACGTAAAACTGGGTCTAACTATTAGACGAAATTGGCCAAATTAAAATGTTCAACATCTTTGATGTTGTTCATAAATTGATGAAGGAGGGTGAAAGTTACAATTTGGTGCCGTGACCAGGATCATGGCTAAGTTAGTAATGTAAAAGCGACCGCGACAGTGCATCGCAAGGTTGGCTTACATACGAATAAACGACCGCGACAGTGAATCGCATGGTTGAATCAAATAAATAAAAACGACCGCGACAGCGTATCGCATGGTTGACTGAAATGAATACAAGTGGCCTAGGTCAATAAATGCATGGCTATTTAAACATAATAACGTAGGGGTAACACCCTACAATTTGTTGTCCGTGAAATGGAAAGGTTGTGAGATTCGACCCTGACTCTGAATATCCGCATTATAAGTGTTGAGGCTGGGAATATTAACTTGCAATGCTCTTACAGATTGCCGAAGGATAATTAATACATATCTCGAGTAACATTAATAGTGAAAGTGATATTTAAATACGTATCTTGAGTAACAACAATAGTGAAAGTGATACGTATAAAAGACATTATCTCGAGTAACATCAATAGTGAAAGTGATATGTAAAGACAATTATTGACATTTTAACAGTGCTAAAAGCGAATTACTGACATCGCAAGGACGATCCTTAAATTAATTGTATCATAATAGTTGTTAAGTGTAATAGTTGTTAAGTGACTTGTCTTGTGATTTAGTTTAATTTTTAATAACTTTAATCTAGTGAATCAGTGCATAAATAAAAATGGGCAAGAGGAAGGAGAATGAAGGACCCACGGAGTCTGTTGAAGCCGAGACCGAAATAGAAAATGTACAGCCACAGCGTAAAAGGCGGCGCGAAGGCAGAGAAAAGGAGGTACCTGATAATGAAACAAAGTATGATCGTTTGTACAAGTTGTTCAAACGAACTACACGGCGGTTACAAAACAAAATTGAAGTTCTCGAACAAGAGCTTAAGCGGCCATCTGAAAAGGAAGATGTACCTCAAGAGGTTACAATTGAGAGTTCAGAGCCGGAAGTTCAAGAGAAAGTCATATATGTAAGCGATATATCAAGTTTACAACACGAAAAACCTAAATTCAGTAACCCGGAGAAGGGGCATCCGGTTACTTTTATCGAGGACCTAGAAACGTATCTTGAAAAGAGACGTGATGTGAAAGGACGAGAGGTACAGATTGCTATTGAGTGTCTTAAGGCGGAGGCAAAGGCGTGGGCCCGAATTTATAAAGATTCATGGTATAGTTTTAATGATTTTAAACGAGAATTTCTCGAAACTTATTGGGGAAAACCCGAGCAAGACAAAATACGTAGAGAGATTGCGTATAACAAATGGAACGGGGAAAAATGTCCGAAAATGTCCGATCATTTTATAAAGCTCGTAGGGCAAGCAAAAATGCTTACAAGACAAATACCAGAGGAGGATCTGGTGTCCGATATAATCAAACACTTTCCAACTAATGTACAAGATTTATGGTTCTGGTCTAAGAGTCAGACAATTGCTGAGGTAACAAAATTCCTCAGGGCTTTGGATGATAATAGAGCGGAGGAAAGGCAACAACCTGTGAAATATCAAAAAAGCAACAAAAATATTAATGAAAATTGGAAAAAGGATTTTCAAAATAAATACCGCAAAGAGTGGCGGAAACCTAGTGAAACAAAACCGACGTCGACAGTGACATCGGGCAATTTAGAAGAGGAGCGGGAGAGTGAAGGCACCGCACCTTTAAACAACTAAAGACTGCGAAGAGGGTTCCGGTTGCAGTCGGCAGTGTAAGGAACCGTGGGTTCGACATTATGAAGAGCATGGGGTGGCGCCCAGGCGAGAAATTAGGAAAGAATTCTCAAGGACTCTACAAACCTATCGAACTAAATGGTCAAACTCACAAAGAGGGGTTAGGCTATGAGTTTAATAATATGAAGTACAACTTTGTAAAACACTTACAAAATAGACAAGATATGTTACAACAGGGAGTCATTATCTCAGAACTTAATGTTAAGTCTGTTTTAAATGAATCTCAGAGAGAAATTGAAGTTCTAGAAAATTTTAAAAGTGAAGTTGTAATAAATATATTCAATTTTGAGATAGAGGCTCTCCTGGACACAGGGAGCGATATTACCTGTATATCAGAAGAGCTCTGGATCGAAATTGCAAAGAAAAATCAGAATTTAGCTACTATGCCTGTAAAAGCGATTCAAATAAGAGGTGTCCTCGGACAAAAGAGCTCTAAAATACAACAGATAGTATTGTTGCCTGTGAGATTTAACGATTTAATTATTGAAACAAGTTTCTTAATTGTGCCTAAATTAGTAAGATCTTGTATTATTGGTTTTGATTGGCTAAGGATGAATAGGGCCATCATAGATTTAAGTACCGATAAGACTGGAATGTATATAACTAAAGATGCAAAAGAATATTTTATAGAGTTGTTCAAGAGAAATATTGTAGCAATATGCAAAATTGATTTCTCAAGTTTTGAAAGTATTTTTAATAACATAAAAATTGGTTGCGACTTAAACACTAAAAATAGAGAGACTTTAAAAGTTGTTCTAAAATCTTATGCTTCTATGTTCTCCGAACAACTAGGACGAGCGAATTGCTACGAACATAAGATAGAGATGGTCGATGAGCTTCCTATTGTAAACAGATCTTACCCTATACCATACGCCTACAGGGCGAAACTTCAATCGAAGTTGGATGAGATGGAGAGTAATGGTATTATAACGAGAATGTCAACACCATACAGTAGTCCGTTAACATTCACATTGAAGAAAGACGGCTCTATAAGAGTCTTATTAGATGCTAGAGGCATAAATAAAAAGATGATTGGCGAAACTGAAAAACCTCCAATGCAATTGGATGTTTTGAATTCATTTCATGGTGCGAAATATATAACCACTATCGACTTAAATAATGCATACTTTCAAATACCGATTTGTAAAGAAAGTAGAAAATACACAGGGTTCACCTTCAATGGAAAGTCGTATGTTTACAATGTACTACCACAAGGATTGAAGACTTCAGTGGGAAGTTTCAGTCGTGCAATGGACAAGATATTGGGTCCGGAAGTAAGAGAGTTTTGTGTGAATTACTTAGATGACTTGGCAATTATCACAACTGGAACGTTGGATTTACACTTCGAACATATACAGACGGTCCTTGGCAAACTGTATGAAGCGGGTATGACCTGTAACTTGCAAAAATGTGAATTTATATGTAAAGAGATTAAGATGTTGGGTTTCATAATATCCACTGAAGGGATACAAACAGATCCAGACAAGTTAAAGAGTATAAGAGATTTTCCAAAACCTAAGAAAGTAAAGCAATTAAGAGCGTTTTTGGGACTCTGTAATTTTTATCGAAGATTTATACATGATTATAGCAATTTGATCGTACCATTGTGTAAACTATTAAAGAAAGATCAATCATGGAATTGGGGTTCTGAGGAACAAGGTGCATTTGATCGATTAAAAGAAAGATTTATAAAAACCGTGATGTTACACCATCCGGATTTTAATAAACCGTATTACTTACAAACTGATTGTTCGGGCATTGGATTGGCTGGTGTGCTCTATCAAATGGACGATAATAACGAAATGAGGATTTTAGGATACCACAGTAAAACATTAAAAGGACCAGAATTAAACTGGACAGTAACTGAACAAGAATTTTATGCAATAATAAGTTGTATAAAAAAGTTTGAAACATATCTAAGAGGTGCACAGTTGACGATTAAAACTGATCATAAAGCTCTGATATTCGTGAAGAATTGGAAGCTTTATAACAGTAGAGTAACGCGTTGGATACTTTATTTGGAACAGTTTAATTATAAAGTAGAACACATAACAGGAAAACAAAATTTAGTTGCTGATATATTATCGAGATATTTGCCTGAGGGCAAGCATATACAGGAAGATAGGGGTATATGCTTCGAGATTTTATATACAGAAACTACTGAAAATGTTGAGCTCAAAGAAAAATTGAACCGATTATCTGAACTACAATCATTAGACGCTGATATCAGCGCAATTAAAGAACGTCTGGGAAGCGTGAGTGTGGCACAAAGTAGATCAGATAGAATTATATTGCGATGTAAATTACGAAACAACATTTTGTATTATAGTTCAATTGAGACGAGCAAGGAAGTCATATATCTTCCAAAAATCTTAATTAACGATATAATCGATCAAGTACACCTTGAAATGGGGCATCAAGGTGCTTATAAAGTTGTAAAATATATTAAAGATAGATTTTATTGGCATGCGCTTACTAGAGATGTGAGAAAGAGGATTAAAACATGTCATGTATGCCAAATGTCAAAGAGCGAGAATATTAAATATGTTGGACCCTGTCAGTCGATATTGTCTAAAGACATTGGAGACATTGTAATGGCAGATATATACGGACCGCTACCAGCAGGAACCCTCGGGCTGAAATTCATAATAGTCTTTCAGGACACATTCAGCAAATTTATAAAGTTATACCCGATGAAAGATGCCACCGGCAGAAGTGTTTTATCTAAACTAAAACACTTTTCAGAGATTATAAAACCGAAAACTATAATGACTGACAATGGAAAGCAATTTATAAGTAATGTGTGGAGAGATGGCGTGAAAGAGTTGGGCATCAAAGCTATATATACCACTGTGAGAAATCCTAGACCGAATACAGTTGAAAGAGTAAACAGAGAGTTGGGTAGATTGTTTAGAACCTATTGTGGTTCGAATCATAAGTCTTGGCCTAATATACTACCGACTTTAGAAGAGTTATATAACAATAGTTTTCATGACAGTATAGGCTTCACTCCGTGTGAAGTTATGTACGGTGAACCAAATAAATTATCATTTGATGAGAAGCTCATGATCAACAGAAAACCCTTAAATTTACACGATATCAGAACTCAAGTTCGAGAGAATTTAAAAAGTGCTAGTAATGTACGACGCACGAAATATGACAAGAGTCATAAATTGATTGTATTCCAAATTGGTGACTTAGTAAAAATACGTAGAGATAACAGGTCCGTTAAAGGGCGTAAAGAGACAAAAAAGTTTGAATTTTTGTATGAAGGTCCATACAGAGTGGCCGCCGTGCCTTTCAATAATGTTTATACTTTACAAGACGTGAACACTGATAACCTTAAAGGCAATTATAATGCTATTCACTTGTACAAATATTATAAATAATAAAGGACTACCCCGAAGGTCCGATAATAATGTAAACATATTTAATGTTTAAGATGGTTGTTAATATGTAAATAATGTTGTTGATTCGAAATAATAATCATTAAGATTGTATCTTATGATTGTTGATGTTGTTGATTCGATGTAATAAATATTATTAAGATTGTACCCTGATATGATTGTTAATAATATTGTAAGAAGGAACTAATCATTAAGATTGTATCTTAAGATTGTAAATATTGTTGATTCGAATGTACATAAATAATTGTGATAATTATTTTAAGTGAATAAAGACATAGAAAAAATTGGGTCAGGGAGAAGTGGCTCAATCACATTCAATCAGTTAAACAATATATATTGGTTCAAAAACCAAAAGATGTCTTGATATAACAAACATACTTTAATCGCCTATTATGCGATAAAGCATAACTATATGAGATCTAGCAAAACTAATTAATACCATAACAAACACATCGCCATTCCACATCACCTTATTGGTGAACGATTGAATGTGGTTGGAGGGGTGTTGGGGCGGCTGCTTCCCAAAAAAAATAATAAATTTATGGTATAATTAAAGAGGCGAAAATAACTTAGAAAGTTTTATTACTCAGTGTTTCATAAAACTTTGGGGGGGGATTGTGACGCCCTATGAGGCTTAAAAATTTATTTATATTCGAAAAAGCATTTTAAAGATATATGTATAATGTATTATAACATAATACACTATATGTATAGTGTATTATGATATAATACACTATAAAACTTAAGTTGAAATATATTTAAAGTATTGCGAGTTGATAAACTCGAAATCTAAAGTTTATATGATTATTGATGTATAATTCATAAACTAAAATGAATAAAGTAATTATTCATATGAAATAAAATGTTTATAATAAGGTATATTAACCGTGTGCTTGGTTTCAGATGTAACGGTGATATCGACTTGTACCCCCCAACCCCCCGCATACCCCTCTCAAACGAGACGTGAACGCACCGCCAGTATCCACGCGGGCGGCTGAGACGTGAAGTGGCATCGCGCGGCGGGCGGACGAGCGAGTCGAGAGGCTACGCGTCGCGCGTAGAGCGCGTCGCGTATACAACATTAAATGTTGTTAAACGAGTTTGGTGGTGGCTCGAATATAGATTTGCATTATTATGCTTATCTAAATATTAAGTTAACATAGAGTGTTGACAAACGAGTTTGGTGGTAGCTCGTATACGGATATTGTATTATTATACAAATCTAAATAATTATATTGGAGTCTCACGTGAAGGTCTTAGATGAGAATGCCGACGACCACTTTCACAATAAAGATGATGTAGTTGGGAGTTCGAACGAGCTTACGTACTTAGTGACTTGTCGCTCTGTACGAAAGCCTTGTCAACGCGCTCGACGTCCGTTAGGATATCTTGTGCGAAGACATATATTATTATGAGGAAGGCTTTCGGTGTGTATGGATTGTAATTTTATTGTTATTAAATTATAATTCATCACATCTTATCGGCTCGATGCATACGTGTATTTTCAATTTATTGGAATTTACAACGACGATGAACTCTAATCCTGAGCGGTTAGACGTCGCGCGTCGCGAGCGTAAGATAATGTAGAGAGGTAAAAATCCGCGCCTTGAGTTGTCTTCGCCGTGACGGGTTTCGTTGTGCACGTATTGTATCTTGTCTATTGAATAACTACGCCTTCCGTGTTATTCAAAAACTATCATCGACTATGCGGCTGACTGGAGACGCGGGATCGCTTCCTACACCAAGGGAGTGTTGAACGCTCTTCTTTCAGATAAACCTTTCTTTTTATTACAAACATAATAACTATAGTCAATGCGCTTTGTGACTTTGTTACGTTGTGCAGAGACTATGGGATCGGCTGTGGACGACCTAGTCGTTAACGCTTGATCTCGGTAAACAGTTGTGTTTTTCAACACGACTTGTTTATCAAAATAAACGAGTGCTGAGTGGGTGTTGTACGAGGACGAGTTGTGATCCAATCAATTGGGCTTCGGCCTTAGCTACGTGTAGCTACTATAACACAAAATGACCGACTGAAGTTATGATGTCCGGCGAGACTGGTCTCATACACTTATATTTGAATTATTGGGATGGTGTTGAGGTCGCGGTACTATCCGCATTATGGCCTCGGTCTTCGGGCTGACACGTACCCTGGGGTCTCGGCACCGCCGAATTATGACCTCCAACGATTGCTGCTGATACGGGACGTACAGTCTCATATAGCTGATTCATCCTCTAACGGATGTCGGTTATGCATATTTGGAGAACTCTCTACCTTGTGCAACACAGGTGGGGGGGGGTGGTAACTGCTTATGAGCAGGTGGATGACCATCACCGTGGGTAGCGCAGGACGGGGCTATTCCACCTCTCGCTATATAATAAACTTGTTATGTAGTGAGAGCCATTGTAAATATTCCTATTGGAGTATCAAGTTGATTATAATTAAACATCGTATGGGAGGTGTTCTATGAGCATCATATTCCTATCTCAGAATCCGAACACTACTAACGTCGATAGACGTAAGTTAGTGATTATGTGTACCACTGTAATAAGGCTACCGTCTTTGGAGTCTCTCTGCTTCCGGGCTAACAACACTAATAACGCACAGACGTTAAATAAATGTACAGTGTAGTCTCGCACTTAAAAATAGAACCGTTCGTGTAGAGCGAGTTCATATAAGGAACGAATGTCACCCAACTCAAACGCAGTTGGGTGTACTAAGTATAAATATTTCTTACAGAAATATTATGCACAAATATTAAAATAAAATGTCATATTAATTGATGGTTGTTTTATTCAATTAATACCTAAGTCCAACCTCAACCCATTATAATAATGCGGATAGGATGGTGACGGAATCGAATCTCAACCTAAAAGAACTGGAGTCATTTAAAACACAACGTAAAACTGGGTCTAACTATTAGACGAAATTGGCCAAATTAAAATGTTCAACATCTTTGATGTTGTTCATAAATTGATGAAGGAGGGTGAAAGTTACACTATCATTGCGAAGCAAAATTCGCCAAGCGTTGGATTGTTCACCCATCAAAAGGGAACGTGAGCTGGGTTTAGACCGTCGTGAGACAGGTTAGTTTTACCCTACTGATGGCTCGTCGTTGCGATAGTAATACTGCTCAGTACGAGAGGAACCGCAGTTTCGGACATTTGGTTCATGCACTCGGCCGAGCGGCCGGTGGTGCGAAGCTACCATCCGCGGGATTATGCCTGAACGCCTCTAAGGCCGAAGCCAGCCTAGTCGAATCCGGCAAGGATATGCTCACTGTGGAGCCCCGAGAGTCGGGAGGCTCTAAACAATGTGACTTTACTAGTCGCACTTTATTCGTAAGGTGCGACGTCGAAGCCCATTTGGTGCTCGGAGATCGGCGCGGTCGGTTTAACACGTGCGTCAAGGCTCCGAAGTGCCGAATTTACCTCAGTTCGATGTCGGGGCTCGGAATAGTCTGTAGACGACTTCCGTTCCTGGCGGGGTGTTGTACTCGGTAGAGCAGCGTCGTGCTGCGATCTGTTGAGACTCAGCCCTACGCCAGGTGATTCGTCCGAGGACGATATACTTTTTTTTTATTTTTAATCAATTCACGAACGCGTACGAACCGATGTAACTTGGAAACTTTTCAAGTTTTTTATTTTTTTTTAACTCGACTCGATACACGTACGGGAACTTCTTCTTCTCATTTTATTCACAAAACACACGAGAAAGAGACTATTTTAAATCTATAATAATAAATTTTTTACAATACACGAACGGACCGCCCGCTAGTGTCTATAATAAATCAATACACGAACGGGTGCATTCTGCTTGAACGGCCGATAGTTAACTATAATTTTTTCTCTTTTTCTGTACTATTTACTATACGCTCGTGTTGTCTATAATAAATCAATACACGAACGGGTACGTTCTGCTTGAACGGCCGATAATTAACTATAAATTTTTACTCTTTTTCCGTACTATTTATCAATACACGAACGGGTGCGTTCTGCTTGAACGGCCGATAGTTAACTATAAATTTTTCTCACACGAATCAAAGTTATGATGATAGGAATATAATACCCAGCCAGGGCCCCTTCCTTATTCACTCTTCACTATGACCCCAACAACATTGAACTTCCTTGCCCATAACGCGCGTCCCAACAAATATAATATTCTTCTTTACTTTATGACAAAAGAAGAAATAAAGTGAAACTGCTTTGACGAACACGAGTGTTATATCATATATAAATTAATTAACGTGACGAGTTATGGTCATGACGCGTGCCGTGAATAAGGAAGGGTCCAGGTATCGTCGATGATGAAACTAAATACCTACATAATTATAAAAGCACCCCGACACGCCAGGTTAGGTTAGGTTTGTACTGCTGACCACGACGCGCGAGCCGAGCGAGCGTAGCGAGCGTGCCGCGGCAGCGGCCGGCGATGCGCCAATCATCATTGACCGACCGACCGACCGTAACATAACAACGGTTAACTTATACATATAATAATAATTAATAATAATAACCACCGCTGCCGCTGCCACTGCCACTGCCACCGCCATACCAAAAGTAGGTAGGTTAAGGCTACAAAAACATGGCGGCGAAAAGGGTTAACGTTAATGTGACTTGTCACCAAACGGCAACAATAAAGGTCCTACCTACCTACCTACCTACATACTTTATGACATAATTATACATATTGGATGGATACATTATACCATGCATAGATAGCATTATGGTGCTCGTTGATGCGATCAATTCAAAATTAATGAACCGCAGCTCGGCTCGACACCTTCGCTCCGATCTGTTCTGCTCTGCTCTGCTCAGGTCTGCTCAGGCATCTCTCTCGCACTAACGGAAAAATAAAAGTACAATAATATGTATTAGTGTGAAGTGCAGATAGATGGTTTTAATTTTTTTTTTTTTTTTATAATAAAAATCTGTAGTTATGTACCTGGTACCTACGTAATATAATATTATATAAATAAGTATAGTTGCATTAATTAGACCTGCTTTATCGACTTGTTTTTTTGCAATAATTGTTCGATGTTACAATACCTAGGTATAATATCAGAGACGTAAGTTTAGCACAGCATTATTTAACAACGAAGTTAAGTTGTAACTATCCAAAGACAGGTAGGTAGGTAGGTAGGTAGGTATACGTACATACAGTTATTTTTCTTTCAAGTATGACGAGCGCTCTTGAATATAATAATATGAAAATGATGTTACAAATGGATCGAGAACGAGGATTCCCTTTTTTAATAGGGACTAGTCTCCCACCTACGAATAGCTGCATTAGCTGCTACAAATACCTGCCAATTATCAATATAATTGAAAATACAAATTAAGAGATCACACTTAAGTTAAATTTAATGAGATCATACCCATATAGTTATAGTTAGTTTATGTGTCCAAAATAAGCGGCCACACAAAGGTCAAAGTTGAAAGTCAAAATATCATTTATTCATTCAAATTAGGCCCATAGTGTGGCTCTTCATGGCACCTCAATAAAATAACAGTTTGCGGTAGACAGAGAGCACCCATAAAATAAATATCCACCCTACACAGCTACCTAGTGCTATGGCTGAATGCCGACCATAATAATGATGATGATGATATTATTGAGAACAAAAAAGAAATAAATACAAGTTCAGCGACCACACAAAGATGTTAAAGTTGATGAGATTGTACCAAAATTTAAGTTTATGTGGCCATAATGAGAACAAAAATACAACTAAGCTAAGAGGCCACGCTATCATAGTTTATAATGAGAAATATTGACTGAAGAGGGATTGAGATCAAGATTGATGAAAATGATTTTAATCAGTCTGCATACTTACATAATATTATTTATTTTAAAGAATGACCTAGAAAGCTCCAAATTTGGATGTTTCAAATGGTTTGTAGATAATACAAATTGATCCTGAATGTTCCCTATAAGTTTGATGAACTATAATAATAATAATAATAATATTGTTTTAGTATTATCTAGAAAGCTCTAAAATATACATTTGTATGTTTCAAAGTGGTCTAGAATGTTCTTCTAGATTGTTCTCTAGGAGTTAGTTTGAACAACGATCTGGAGAGCGCTCTAGAATAAATAATATGAAAATGTTGTTACATAATGTACATTTTTATTTATATTATTATTTTTTAAATAGAAAAATTTATAAAAAGTATCGTAAAAACATTTTTGTGATTAGTAAATCAAATATGGAACCCCCCGTCGCCCTCCCCTCCCCTCCCCGTCTGTCATTATAAAGCCCTATAGAAATACAAATTTTCAATAGTCTTTATGTGGATGATCTATTTATATTTGGTCACTTTTTGTGCGTACACGATTTTTATTTTTTTTAATCTTGTCCCCCCCCCGGCCCCCTCACCTCCTCTGCACGAACAGGGCGTGAGCGCACCGCCAGTATCCACGACGTGAACTGCCATCCTGACGTTTACTGTCAGCGCAAAAGCGAACGGCGGCGAGGCGGCGAAGGCGCGGCGTGTGTTGTGTGTCTCTCGATATGCGACTCATGCCGAGCTCTCCGATGTTGTTTTCATAATATTATATTATACTATACTTCACTTATATTATTTATAATATAATATTTGGACGATCGGGCCTTTTTTTCGGGGCACTCTCGCTATGCTGCCGCCGTTCTCTTTTGTGGTGTAATGTGTAACTTTTAAATACACATGTTTTTATGTGTGACATGCGCGTTGTCGTTTTTGTGTTGTTCGTGATACAAAAATATATCATTTCTATCATGGAAATGAATATCATCGACCTCGTCGCGCATGTGGCACTTAGATACATGTGTATATATTTCCCTAGTACATCGTCGATCGACGGAACGAAAAGTTTTTGCTTATGTTCCGACAATCGGTACGCTCAGAGAATTTTGTTCGCCTCGATGTGCGACAAACAACAAACACACTATATGCGTGTCTTATATATTTTGTGACACCATCATTGGAGTCTCTCTCACACCGGGCGTTTGTACGTACTTGTGTAAAAACGATTCTGTCAACATCCGATAACACGAGTGAGGAGATACTGTCTATTTGCGAAAATTCATATATGGCGTCGCGCAATCTGTGTGAACGCTCACGTTTCTTGGAAGGGAAGTGACATAATATACCACTACCTGTACCTGAGACGTAAAAAAAAAAGAAAAATAATTCAAAGGGCACGTCGCGTTGGCGCATTTAAAAAACGTCGAACGCGCACGTAGCTGATCCCGTAGTCGTCGTTCGTTCTAAAAGAACGTCGACGACGACGACGACTCTCTGTCGCGGACAGCTCCCTGGTTGATCCTGCCAGTAGTTATATGCTTGTCTCAAAGATTAAGCCATGCATGTCTCAGTGCAAGCCGTATTAAGGCGATACCGCGAATGGCTCAATATATCAGTTTTGGTTCCTTAGATCTTACTCAGTTACTTGGATAACTGTGGTAATTCTAGAGCTAATACATGCAATCAGAACTCTGACCAGTGATGGGATGAGTGCTTTTATTAGATCAAAACCAATCGGCGGAGGGCCTCGCGCCCGAAGTCGTTAATTTTGATGAATCTGGATAACTTTTGCCGATCGCACGGTCCCGTACCGGCGACGCATCTTTCAAATGTCTGCCTTATCAACTTTCGATGGTAGTTTCTGCGACTACCATGGTTGTCACGGGTAACGGGGAATCAGGGTTCGATTCCGGAGAGGGAGCCTGAGAAACGGCTACCACATCCAAGGAAGGCAGCAGGCGCGCAAATTACCCACTCCCGGCACGGGGAGGTAGTGACGAAAAATAACGATACGGGACTCTTACGAGGCCTCGTAATCGGAATGAGTACACTTTAAATATTTTAACGAGGAACAATTGGAGGGCAAGTCTGGTGCCAGCAGCCGCGGTAATTCCAGCTCCAATAGCGTATACTAAAATTGTTGCGGTTAAAAAGCTCGTAGTTGCATTTGTGCGCCGCGCTGTTGGTGCACCGCATCCGCGGTGATACTGACACGTTTGCGGAGCATATCGTCGGTGAGCCGGCGGTAAAACGTCGGTTCAATATCAAAATCCTATCGCGGTGCTCTTCGATGAGTGTCGAGATGGGCCGACAATTTTACTTTGAACAAATTAGAGTGCTCAAAGCGGGCTCAAAATGCTGCTTGAATATTTCGTGCATGGAATAATAGAATATGATCTCGGTTCTATTTTGTTGGTTTTCAGAACTCCGAGGTAATGATTAATAGGGATAACTGGGGGCATTCGTATTGCGACGTTAGAGGTGAAATTCTTGGATCGTCGCAAGACGAACATCAGCGAAAGCATTTGCCAAAGGTGTTTTCATCAATCAAGAACGAAAGTTAGAGGTT
>OU015670.1:9640926-9650926 GCA_907165275.2 Zygaena filipendulae | reverse complement strand
CAGTGGAGATTGGTTCCATACCACACATACAATTTTGGATCACTGTGCTGGGGTTCGGTTGTGGCGTGTCCATCTTCCAACCCTGGTCTGCGGACTGGCACATATTCAAGGGCCCACCATAGCTCCAACGCGACGGTAGTCTTCGGACTAGGGACGTACAGTCTCCTCACTGGATTCCTGAAATGGATGCTGGTGAATGATCTACAAAATTATGCTCAGCCTCGTGAAACATGGGGGGGGGTGGCAGCTGCTTTAAGCAGGAGGATGGCCACCACCGTGGAGTAGCGCAGGACGGGGCTACGCCGCCTTCCAGGAAGTAATCTTGATTGCTAATAAAATATAAGATATTAATAACCAAGATTATTGTCTTTGGAAGCCAAATTTACAGTAGGTTAGGTCAAAACCCTAGTACGTCGTTCGGGAAATGTGTTTTCAACACATTACATTCCCCTATAAGTCTATCGGTGCGTGTGTTATCACGACCAAATATGTGATCCAAATTGCAACATGGAATCCATCATTGGAGTCTCTCTACCACCGAGTGGAACATGAATATGAAAGAGTGGCGCTGCCCAGAGCGCAGATCATAACTGGGAAACAATCCACTAAACACAAGCTAGGCAAACAGTAGGGATAGTTAGACATTAGGGACCAAAAACCTAAACTAAAAATAACCAGTCAAACTAATAGTTAGAATTAGAACAAAACTCTGAAATAGGGAATTAGGCCGGGAAACAATAAAATAACATACCGAACCAATTAGGGAGGTAGACAAATAAACTAAATAAAAATAGATCATCCACCTAGGGCTAAATTGTTAGGACGTCTAGGTAGATTAGATCATCCACCTAAAGCAAAAATCATTAAATCGTCTAGGTAAATTTCGGGTAGGTACGTTTAGGTATTAGACCGTTCGTGTATTGAAATCGTTCACGGGCAGGTACGCCTAGGTGTTAGACCGTTCGTGTATTGAAATCGTTCGCGGGTAGGTACGCCTAGGTATTAGACTGTTCGTGTATTGAAATCGTTCATGTGTAGGGCTAACTAGGTTTTGCGCCGTTCGTGTATCGAATCTAAAATTAGATAAATTTAAATAAAACTAATTATGCAAATACTTAAACGATAGTTCAATCTCAACCTAAAAGAATCATAGGTTATACGAAAACAACTAAAATTAGAGTTCTAACCGCTAGACAATCAGGTCGAATAATTAAAAAGTAGATAAAAAAAGGGACATCTAACATTCGCGAGGGGTGGGTAAGTTACAAATTGGTGCCGTGACCAGGATTCCTAAACAATTAAATAAAAATCGGAATCTTCATGGCTAGTTAAAGTAAATTTCAAGTAGGGGTAAAACCCTACAAATTGTTGTCCGTGAAATGGAAAGGCTTTGAGATTGAACTTTGGTTATAAAGTATTTGCAGTATTATGTGAGGGTCTAGGAAGGTAGCTGAAGTTAGAGTTTTTCCTTGTTACAGATCGCTTAGGAGAGTTCGAGGGGATCTAAAGTAAAGTCTTAAATTGTGTAAATAAAACCTTTGAAAGGTTAATTAGTTAGTGATAGTGTTATAATAATAAGTGAAATTTTAAACAAGAATAAAACTTTTAGTTCGAGAGTTAGAAAACTTTTCAGTTCAGTTTAAAAATAGTGTAAGTGTAAAATTTTTATAAACTGTTAGAATTAAAACTTTAAGATGAACAAGAGGGAAGGTGATAGTTCGGAAGCAGAAAATAGTGACACTGAAGGGGTCGTGGTTGACGTAGATAATGGTGAGCCTCCGCGAAAACGTAAATGCATTGAAGTTCAGGATAGTCAGTCGACGAAAGACAAAAATTATACGCGACTCTATAAATTAATTAAACGTACAACGCAACGATTGCAAAATAATATAGACGAACTCGGACAAGAGATTAGACAAGCTAAAGAAATCGGCGGAAACTTTCAAGAGAATTCGTTAGGAAGCACTGAACCCGATGTTCAAGAAAAAGTTATTTATGTTAGTGACATTTCAAATCTACAACAAGATAAACCGAAGTTTAGCTCAGCTGCGAAGGCACATCCGGTTACGTTCATAGAAGATTTAGAGTCTTATTTCGAAAAACGCCGCGATACAAAGGGCCGCGAAGTACAAATAGCGATAGATTGTCTCAAGTCGGAAGCGAAAGATTGGGCTAGAATATACAAGGACGCTTGGTTCAATTTTGCGGATTTTAAACGAGAGTTCTTAGAAACGTATTGGGGAAAGCCGGAACAAGATAAGATACGTAGGGAAATCGCGTATAATAAATGGGATAAGGAAAAATGTCCTAAAATGACGGATCATTTGATTAAGTTAGTCGGTCAAGCTAAAATGTTAACTAGGCAAATACCCGAAGAAGACTTAGTATCGGACATCATTAAACATTTTCCTACGAACGTTCAAGATCTTTGGTTCTGGTCGAAAAATCAAACAATCGCGGAAGTAACAAAATTTTTAAGAACGTTGGACGATAATAGGATCGAAGAAAAACGGGCTCCTAGATATCAAAATTATAAATCAAATAATAACGAAAATTGGAAAAGGGAAGCGCAAACTAAATATAGAAGGGAATGGAAGAAGCCTAGCGAGGTGAAACCAAATAAATTAACGTCAACTATGACTTCGGCTAGTGTAGAAACAGTTCGTGAAGTAGAAGAGAATTCAAATTTAAACAATTAGTGGCTGCGAAGAGGATTCCGGTCGTAGTCAACGGTTTAAGGAATCGAGGTTACGAAATAATGCACAAGATGGGATGGCGTCCAGGAGAGAAGTTAGGGAAAAATTTAAACGGACTTTATAAACCAATAGTGTTAGGCGGTCAAAATCATAAGGAAGGGTTAGGGTATGGACTTAGTGATATGAAACGTAAATTTGTAAAACTTTTACAAAATAGACCAAATAAATTAGATCAAAGCGTGCTAGTCTCGGAAGGAAACGTTAAAACTGTATTAAATGAAACACAGAGAGAGGTAGAAGTCTTAGAAAATGTTAGGTGCGAAATTAAGGTTAACATATTTACTTTTGAGATAGAGGCACTTTTAGACACCGGTAGTGATATTACTTGTTTGTCAGAGGAACTATGGTTAGAAATTAAAAACAAAAATCAAAATTTACCAGTAATGCCAGTAAAGGCTATTCAGATTAGGGGCGTTTTAGGTCAGAAAAGTTCCAAGATACAACAAATAGTATTACTACCTGTTAAAATAGATGATATAATAATAGAAACAAATTTCTTAATTATTCCTAAATTAGTATGTCCTTTGATACTCGGGTTCGATTGGCTAAAAACAAATAATGTTCTTATAGATTTGAGTGCAGGTCGGTTAGGCATGAGTATTGTTAGGGATTCTAAAGAGTACTTTTTCAAGTTGTTTCAAAGGAACATCGTCGCGGTTAATAACGTTGTAAATTCTGCAAGTTTTGATAGCATTTTTGCAAACATTAAAATCGGTTGTAAATTGAACGAAGCAAATGAAATGACTTTAAAAGGAATTTTAAAGACATTTTCATCGATGTTTTCGGAACAACTTGGGCGTGCTAATTGTTATGAACATAAAATTGAGATGATAGATGAAAAACCCATTGTTATTAGGTCTTATCCAATTTCGTATACTTATAGGGCTAAATTACAAGCAAAATTAGATGAGTTAGAAGAGTCTGGTATAATTACTAGAATGTCTACGCCGTATAGCAGTCCTTTAACCTTCACTTTGAAAAAAGATGGTTCAATTAGAGTACTGTTAGACGCGCGAGGCATAAATAAAAAGATGATAGGCGAAACCGAAAAACCTCCAATGCAGTTAGACGTATTAAATTCTTTTCACGGTGCTAAGTATATAACAACAATTGATTTAAATAATGCTTATTTTCAAATTCCAATCAGTAAAGAAAGTAGGAAGTATACCGGTTTCACATTTAATGGTAGATCTTATGTTTATAACGTTCTTCCGCAAGGCTTGAAAACATCGGTAGGGAGTTTTAGTCGGGCAATGGATAAAATATTAGGACCAGATGTTAGGGAGTTTTGCGTCAATTATTTGGATGACTTAGCAATCATAACAGCAGGTTCTTTAGATTTACACTTTGAACACATCCAAATAGTTCTCGGAAAACTACATAAGGCAGGTATGACTTGCAACTTACAAAAGTGCGAGTTTATCTGCAAAGAAATTAAAATGTTAGGGTTTATAATATCGACGGACGGTATACGTACAGATCCGGAAAAATTAAAAAGTATTAGAGAGTTCCCACAACCAAAAAAGTTAAAACAATTACGCGCATTCTTAGGGCTTTGCAATTTTTATCGTAGGTTCATTCGCGACTATAGTACATTAATTTTACCTTTATGTAAGTTGTTGAAAAAACAACAAGCATGGAAGTGGGGTAGTGGGGAACAAAGGGCGTTTGAGTTATTAAAGGCTAGGTTTATAGAAACGATAATGTTACATCATCCAGATTTTAATAAACCATATTATTTGCAAACAGATAGTTCGGGTATAGGGCTAGCCGGGGTACTTTATCAATTAGATGACAAAAATGAAATGCGAATATTAGGGTATCATAGTAAAACGTTAAAGGGGCCGGAATTAAATTGGACTGTCACAGAACAGGAATTTTACGCGATAATTAGCAGTATCAAAAAGTTTGAAACATATTTACGGGGAGCTAAATTTACGATTAAAACAGATCATAAAGCGTTAACGTTTATTAAAAACTGGAAATTGTACAATAGTAGGGTTACGCGTTGGATATTATATTTAGAGCAATTCGATTATAAAGTAGAACACATAACAGGTAGGCAAAATTTAATTGCGGACATTCTGTCGAGGTATCTACCAGCTAGTAATCAAATTCAAGAGGATAGGGAAAAATGTTTCGAGATATTATACATGCAAGCCGCGGAAAATGTAGATCTTAGGGAAAAATTAAATAAATTGTCGGAATTACAATTATTAGATGAAGAAATTAAAATTATTAGAGAGCGGATAGGGCGAATAGAAGTTGCACAAAGTAGGGCTGATAGGATTACTTTGCGTTGTAAATTACGAAATAATATTTTATATTACAATCCAAGGGAGACGCGTAAGGAGGTCGTGTATTTACCAAAAAGTTTAGCTAATGAAGTAATAGATCAGGTACATTTGGAGATGGGTCATCAGGGTGCTTATAAAATAATCAAATACATTAGGGATAGATTTTATTGGGGTTCACTTACAAAAGATGTTAGGAAAAGAGTTAAGGTATGTCATGTTTGTCAAATGTCGAAAAGCGAAAATATAAAATATGTAGGGCCGTGTCAATCAATACTGTCTAAGGACATAGGAGATATAGTTATGGCAGATCTTTACGGGCCGTTACCAACGGGTAATCTCGGAGCCAGGTTTATAATAGTGTTTCAGGATTCGTTTAGTAAATTCGTTAAATTATACTCATTGAAAAATGCAACCGGGAAAAGCGTTTTAACAAAATTTAAACATTTTGCGGATTTAATTAAACCTAAAGCTATTATGACGGATAATGGAAAGCAGTTTATTAGTATAGTCTGGAAAGAAGGTGTTAGAGCGCTAGGTTGTAAACCAATTTATACGACAGTTAGAAATCCTAGACCAAATACTGTAGAGCGGGTAAACAAGGAGCTGGGTAGATTGTTCAGGACTTATTGTCAAACAAACCATAAGTCTTGGCCATCTATCTTGCCGACCTTAGAAGAATTATATAATAATAGTCATCACGATAGCACAGGATTCACACCGTGTGAAATTATGTACGGCGAATCAAACAAAATCACATTTGACGATAAACTTAACCTCGAAAGAGAACCCTTAAATTTGGCACAAGTTAGAAATTTAGTTCGGGAAAATCTAAAAAATGCAAGTTTGACACGTCGTACAAAATACGATAAAAAACATAAATTAATTTTGTTTCAAGTAGGAGACTTAGTAAAAATCCGTAAGGATAATAGGTCAATTAAAAATAGGAAAGAAACTAAAAAGTTTGAATACTTGTATGAGGGACCCTATGTAGTGGCAGCGGTGCCTTATAATAATGTATACACGTTACACGATGTAGACACCGGAATTTTAAAAGGAAATTATAACGCGATACATTTATATAAATATTATAAATAATAAGTTCTAGGAGGCTTATGTCTAGCTAAAGTAATTTAAGTATAAAACATTTGTTTTTCTATAGTAGAGTGTTTAGTTAATGCGGAGAGTGTAGCAATTTATGTATCTTAAATAAGGTCTTGTTTGTAAATTTATTTTGACTAAATAAATTGGGTCAGGGAGAAATGACTCAAACACATTCAAATAGGCGTATCAGTATAATTCAAAATTCAAAACAATTTGCGGCAAAACTACACTCAAAATTCTTGTCTGGCGAACTGAAACAACGTATCATACTAAATTGAGGACAGCGTTTGGAATACGTTCGATACGTTAAAAATTATATTGATTACTTAGTGGATGTGGTTGGAGGGGCGTTGGGGCGGTCGTTTCCCAAGAACCAAAATAAATTTATAATATAATTAGTTGTTAGTAGATTAAAAGTTTAATTCCACAGTGTTTCATTAAACTTTGGGGGGGGATTGTGACGACACATAAAGTCTAGCAAAATTTTTTTGGTTCTAAATAAATGTATAAAAGATAGTTAAAAGTATAGGAAATAGCGAAATACATACATTAAATTACGTTAAAAACCTATTAGAGGATGTTTCGGAACAAATTAGACTATAAGTAAAAATTTGTATGTTTTTGATAAATAACTCCTAAACTAAAAGAGTTAGGACAAAAGGTTATATGAAAGAAAATGCTTATATTAGTGAGTTCTAAATGTATGTTGAGTTTCAAGATTATAGGAGCAAGTTGAAAAAGACGATTTCCTCCCCCACCTCACCTCAGGCGTCTCGGAATTAACAGGGCTGAACGCACCGCCAGTATCCACGACGCCACCGTATGCGGGGAAGAGCGAGAAAAGTGTCCGAAAGACAAAAAGGT
Organism: Zygaena filipendulae; assembly: GCA_907165275.2. Classification (NCBI taxonomy): domain Eukaryota; kingdom Metazoa; phylum Arthropoda; class Insecta; order Lepidoptera; family Zygaenidae; genus Zygaena; species Zygaena filipendulae. Next base: position 9,643,908 of record OU015670.1, on the reverse strand, counting down.
CTAATGAGGAAATAAGTTGATAGATGTGTGAAAATAGATGAACGAGCATGGGGGGAGTCATGAACGGACACATAAAATAATATTTTTGCGCATTTATCAAATATAAAATTTATTTTCTCATATAGATTTTTAAATAATATTATCATGCAAAAAACGTCGTGATCGTGCGGGCTGCACATAAATCGTATAAACGGCTTATGTTAAAGTCCGGAAATGCATTATACATTCGTGAGAGTGTCATAAGCGAATACGATCAACATATTTTATATATAAAATTGCTCATTACACACGAGTTGCGTTGTGCAAAGGTGAATGTGCGCGAATGCGATACCTATTTGGAAGTTGCATGGAAGCGTATATGGGCCGATGCGCTCCGCGAACGAGGTGTTTTGAGGAAAAACTGTATTGATTTATATCATTATAGTAGACGGTTCGTTATGAATAGTCTATAAAATAAACGCGTTATGCTTGGCGCGAAATATAGTCATTGTGCAATTGTCCGTTAGGACGATTCGTGCAGAGACATAACGATATTCGACAGTACGCTTGGCGTTCGGGATACGTTGTGCAGAGGCGAGCGCGCGCATGCACGGCGATCGAGTGTGTGTAAGCGTGGGCCGATGCGCTTCGTGACGAGATGCCAGATGTATTGTGTTTATCATACGAAAGACGGTTCGTTAAGAATAGTCTATAAAATCACTATTGGTACGCAGCTAGCTGCATCCAAACCTTTCTTTTTTTTACAAATATTGATCGGCAAGCGCGCACCGAGTCATTGTCAGGGCGCGGTTGACCATTAGACGGTTCGTAAGAATAGTCTATAAAAACGCTGCCAGAGCGCAGTTGCAAGATAGACGGTTCGTTATGAATAGTCTATAAAATATTCGCGTAGTGCATGACGCGAAACACTGTTGGGGCGCAGTGGATCATTAGATGGTTCGTTATGAATAATCTAAATGAGCGTAAAAACGCAGAATGAATAAATGTTTTGTGCGAGGGTCTATCAGCGCGCGGTAGTCCGTTAGGATAACGTGGGCGTAGACTAAAAACATTTATCACAAGGAAGGTCAAACAAAGAGATTGTGTATGGTTTGTAATTTTATTAGATGAATTATAAATCATCTCAATACCGAATAAGGCTTGAATCAAACGTGTTGCAGTGACGGTGCTCTGATCCTAACCGATTAGGCATCGCGCGTCACGAGCGTACGACGGTGTAGATGGGTGGAAGTCCGCACCTTGAGTCGTCTGCGCCGAGGCGGGTTTCGTTGCACATGTATTGTATCTTGCCTCTTGAATAACTACGCCTTCCGTGTTATTCAAGTCACATAAACTACGAATGCGGCAAATAAGAGACGTGGGTCCTCATTCCTACACTAAGGAAGAGTTGATCGCTCTCTATCCTTTCTTTTCTTTACAAATATAGTTGGCCAATGCGCGCTGATTTACGATTGCAGGCTGTGGAGACAGACTGGAGCTACTGTGTGTGACTCGCAACCGCATGTATGCTTATGTAGGTCTCAACGCTTTGCGATCGAGACAGTTGTGCAGCGGTTATGTGTATACAAATGTTCTGATGTGGCAGAACAAGTTGGATGCCCTAGTGGGTTCACAAGGGCGAGAGAGATTCAACTCAATTCAAAGCTACGGCTAATACTGCTTGCAGTAAAATAGAGAGTTCGACAGCTGAAGTTCCAGGTTCCAGTGGAGATTGGTTCCATACCACACATACAATTTTGGATCACTGTGCTGGGGTTCGGTTGTGGCGTGTCCATCTTCCAACCCTGGTCTGCGGACTGGCACATATTCAAGGGCCCACCATAGCTCCAACGCGACGGTAGTCTTCGGACTAGGGACGTACAGTCTCCTCACTGGATTCCTGAAATGGATGCTGGTGAATGATCTACAAAATTATGCTCAGCCTCGTGAAACATGGGGGGGGGTGGCAGCTGCTTTAAGCAGGAGGATGGCCACCACCGTGGAGTAGCGCAGGACGGGGCTACGCCGCCTTCCAGGAAGTAATCTTGATTGCTAATAAAATATAAGATATTAATAACCAAGATTATTGTCTTTGGAAGCCAAATTTACAGTAGGTTAGGTCAAAACCCTAGTACGTCGTTCGGGAAATGTGTTTTCAACACATTACATTCCCCTATAAGTCTATCGGTGCGTGTGTTATCACGACCAAATATGTGATCCAAATTGCAACATGGAATCCATCATTGGAGTCTCTCTACCACCGAGTGGAACATGAATATGAAAGAGTGGCGCTGCCCAGAGCGCAGATCATAACTGGGAAACAATCCACTAAACACAAGCTAGGCAAACAGTAGGGATAGTTAGACATTAGGGACCAAAAACCTAAACTAAAAATAACCAGTCAAACTAATAGTTAGAATTAGAACAAAACTCTGAAATAGGGAATTAGGCCGGGAAACAATAAAATAACATACCGAACCAATTAGGGAGGTAGACAAATAAACTAAATAAAAATAGATCATCCACCTAGGGCTAAATTGTTAGGACGTCTAGGTAGATTAGATCATCCACCTAAAGCAAAAATCATAAAATCGTCTAGGTAAATTTCGGGTAGGTACGTTTAGGTATTAGACCGTTCGTGTATTGAAATCGTTCACGGGCAGGTACGTTTAGGTGTTAGACCGTTCGTGTATTGAAATCGTTCGCGGGTAGGTACGCCTAGGTATTAGACTGTTCGTGTATTGAAATCGTTCATGTGTAGGGCTAACTAGGTTTTGCGCCGTTCGTGTATCGAATCTAAAATTAGATAAATTTAAATAAAACTAATTATGCAAATACTTAAACGATAGTTCAATCTCAACCTAAAAGAATCATAGGTTATACGAAAACAACTAAAATTAGAGTTCTAACCGCTAGACAATCAGGTCGAATAATTAAAAAGTAGATAAAAAAAGGGACATCTAACATTCGCGAGGGGTGGGTAAGTTACACTATCATTGCGAA
>OU015670.1:9635173-9640726 GCA_907165275.2 Zygaena filipendulae | reverse complement strand
GAATCCGGCAAGGATATGCTCACTGTGGAGCCCCGAGAGTCGGGAGGCTCTAAACAATGTGACTTTACTAGTCGCACTTTATTCGTAAGGTGCGACGTCGAAGCCCATTTGGTGCTCGGAGATCGGCGCGGTCGGTTTAACACGTGCGTCAAGGCTCCGAAGTGCCGAATTTACCTCAGTTCGATGTCGGGGCTCGGAATAGTCTGTAGACGACTTCCGTTCCTGGCGGGGTGTTGTACTCGGTAGAGCAGCGTCGTGCTGCGATCTGTTGAGACTCAGCCCTACGCCAGGTGATTCGTCCGAGGACGATATACTTTTTTTAATTTTAATCAATTCACGAACGCGTACGAACCGATGTAACTTTGAAACTTTTCAAGTTTTTTATTTTTTTAACTCGACTCGATACACGTACGGGAACTTCTTCTTCTCATTTTATTCACAAACAACACACACGAGAAAGAGAGCTTTACGGACTATTTTAAATCTATAATAATAAATTTTTTACAATACACGAACGGACCGCCCGCTAGTGTCTATAATAAATCAATACACGAACGGGTGCATTCTGCTTGAACGGCCGATAGTTAACTATAAATTTTTCTCTTTTTCTGTACTATTTACTATACGCTCGTGTTGTCTATAATAAATCAATACACGAACGGGTACGTTCTGCTTGAACGGCCGATAATTAACTATAAATTTTTACTCTTTTTCCGTACCATTTTTATCAATACACGAACGGGTGCGTTCTGCTTGAACGGCCGATAGTTAACTATAATTTTTTTCTCACACGAAGTTATGATGATAGGAATATAATACCCAGCCAGGGCCCCACTCACTTCACTCTTCACTATGACCCCAACAACATTGAACTTCCTTGCCCATAACGCGCGTCCCAACAAATATAATATTCTTCTTTACTTTATGACAAAAGAAGAAATAAAGTGAAACTGCTTTGACGAACACGAGTGTTATATTGTATATAAATTAATTAACGTGACGAGTTATGGCGCGAATATGGACGCGTGCCGTGAATAAGGAAGGGTCCAGGTATCGTCGATGATGAAACTAAATACCTACATAATTATAAAAGCACCCCGACACGCCAGGTTAGGTTAGGTTTGTACTGCTGACCACGACGCGCGAGCCGAGCGAGCGTAGCGAGCGTGCCGCGGCAGCGGCCGGCGATGCGCCAATCATCATTGACCGACCGACCGTAACATAACAACGGTTAACTTATACATATACATATAATAATAATTAATAATAATAACCACCGCTGCCGCTGCCACTGCCACTGCCACTGCCACCGCCATACCAAAAGTAGGTAGGTTAAGGCTACAAAAACATGGCGGCGAAAAGGTTAACGTTAATGTGACTTGTCACCAAACGGCAACAATAAAGGTAGGTCCTACCTACCTACCTACATACATACTTTATGACATAATTATACATATTGGATGGATACATTATACCATACATAGATAGCATTATGGTGCTCGTTGATGCGATCAATTCAAAATTAATGAACCGCAGCTCGGCTCGACACCTTCGCTCCGATCTGTTCTGCTCTGCTCTGCTCAGGTCTGCTCAGGCATCTCTCTCGCACTAACGGAAAAATAAAAGTACAATAATATATATTAGTGTGAAGTGCAGATAGATGGTTTTAATTTTTTTTTTTTTTTTTATAATAAAAATCTGTAGTTATGTACCTGGTACCTACGTAATATAATATTATATAAATAAGTATAGTTGCATTAATTAGACCTGCTTTATCGACTTGTTTTTTTGCAATAATTGTTCGATGTTACAATACCTAGGTATAATATCAGAGACGTAAGTTTAGCACAGCATTATTTAACAACGAAGTTAAGTTGTAACTATCCAAAGACAGGTAGGTAGATAGGTAGGTAGGTATACGTACATACAGTTATTTTTCTTTCAAGTATGACGAGCGCTCTTGAATATAATAATATGAAAATGATGTTACAAATGGATCGAGAACGAGGATTCCCTTTTTTTAATAGGTACTAGTCTCCCACCTACGAATAGCTGCATTAGCTGCTACAAATACCTGCCAATTATCAATATAATTGAAAATACAAATTAAGATATCATACCCATATAGTTATAGTTAGTTTATGTGCCCAAAATAAGCGGCCACACAAAGGTCAAAGTTGAAAGTCAAAATATCATTTATTCATTCAAATTAGGCCCATAGTGTGGCTCTTCATGGCACCTCAATAAAATAACAGTTTGCGGTAGACAGAGAGCACCCATAAAATAAATATCCACCCTACACAGCTACCTAGTGCTATGGCTGAATGCCGACCATAATAATAATGATGATGATGATATTATTGAGAACAAAAAAGAAATAAATACAAGTTCAGCGACCACACAAAGATGTTAAAGTTGATGAGATTGTACCAAAATTTAAGTTTATGTGGCCATAATGAGAACAAAAATACAACTAAGCTAAGAGGCCACACTATCATAGTTTATAATGAGAAATATTGACTGAAGAGGGATTGAGATCAAGATTGAAAATGATTTTAATCAGTCTGCATACTTACATATTATTTATTTTAAAGAATGACCTAGAAAGCTCCAAATTTGGATGTTTCAAATGGTTTGTAGATAATACAAATTGATCCTGAATGTTCCCTATAAGTTTGATGAACTATAATAATAATAATAATAATATTGTTTTAGTATTATCTAGAAAGCTCTAAAATATACATTTGTATGTTTCAAAGTGGTCTAGAATGTTCTTCTAGATTGTTCTCTAGGAGTTAGTTTGAACAACGATCTGGAGAGCGCTCTAGAATAAATAATATGAAAATGTTGTTACATAATATACATTTTTATTTATATTATTATTTTTTAAATAGAAAAATTTATAAAAAGTATCGTAAAAACATTTTTGTGATTAGTAAATCAAATATGGAACCCCCCGTCGCCCTCCCCTCCCCTCCCCGTCTGTCATTATAAAGCCCTATAGAAATATATTATATAATACAAATTTTCAATAGTCTTTATGTGGATGATCTATTTATATTTATTTGGTCACTTTTTGTGCGTACACGATTTTTTTTTTTAATCTTGTCCCCCCCCGGCCCCCTCACCTCCTCTGCACGAACAGGGCGTGAGCGCACCGCCAGTATCCACGACGTGAACTGCCATCCTGACGTTTACTGTCAGCGCAAAAGCGAACGGCGGCGACGCGGCGAAGGCGCGGCGTGTGTTGTGTGTCTCTCGATATGCGACTCATGCCGAGCTCTCCGATGTTGTTTTCATAATATTATATTATACTATACTTCACTTATATTATTATAATATAATATTTGGACGATCGGGCCTTTTTTTCGGGGCACTCTCGTTTGCTGCCGCCGTTCTCTTTTGTGGTGTAATGTGTAACTTTTAAATACACATGTTTTTATGTGTGACATGCGCGTTGTCGTTTTTGTGTTGTTCGTGATACAAAAATATATCATTTCTATCATGGAAATGAATATCATCGACCTCGTCGCGCATGTGGCACTTAGATACATGTGTATATATTTCCCTAGTACATCGTCGATCGACGGAACGAAAAGTTTTTGCTTATGTTCCGACAATCGGTACGCTCAGAGAATTTTGTTCGCCTCGATGTGCGACAAACAACACACTATATGCGTGTCTTATATATTTTGTGACACCATCATTGGAGTCTCTCTCACACCGGGCGTTTGTACGTAATTGTGTAAAAACGATTCTGTCAACATCCGATAACACGAGTGAGTAGATACTGTCTATTTGCGAAAATTCATATATGGCGTCGCGCAATCTGTGTGAACGCTCACGTTTCTTGGAAGGGAAGTGACATAATATACCACTACCTGTACCTGAGACGTAAAAAAAAAATGAAAAATAATTCAAAGGGCACGTCGCGTTGGCGCATTTAAAAAACGTCGAACGCGCACGTAGCTGATCCCGTAGTCGTCGTTCGTTCTAAAAGAACGTCGACGACGACGACGACGACGACTCTCCGTCGCGGACAGCTCCCTGGTTGATCCTGCCAGTAGTTATATGCTTGTCTCAAAGATTAAGCCATGCATGTCTCAGTGCAAGCCGTATTAAGGCGATACCGCGAATGGCTCAATATATCAGTTTTGGTTCCTTAGATCTTACTCAGTTACTTGGATAACTGTGGTAATTCTAGAGCTAATACATGCAATCAGAACTCTGACCAGTGATGGGATGAGTGCTTTTATTAGATCAAAACCAATCGGCGGAGGGCCTCGCGCCCGAAGTCGTTAATTTTGATGAATCTGGATAACTTTTGCCGATCGCACGGTCCCGTACCGGCGACGCATCTTTCAAATGTCTGCCTTATCAACTTTCGATGGTAGTTTCTGCGACTACCATGGTTGTCACGGGTAACGGGGAATCAGGGTTCGATTCCGGAGAGGGAGCCTGAGAAACGGCTACCACATCCAAGGAAGGCAGCAGGCGCGCAAATTACCCACTCCCGGCACGGGGAGGTAGTGACGAAAAATAACGATACGGGACTCTTACGAGGCCTCGTAATCGGAATGAGTACACTTTAAATATTTTAACGAGGAACAATTGGAGGGCAAGTCTGGTGCCAGCAGCCGCGGTAATTCCAGCTCCAATAGCGTATACTAAAATTGTTGCGGTTAAAAAGCTCGTAGTTGCATTTGTGCGCCGCGCTGTTGGTGCACCGCATCCGCGGTGATACTGACACGTTTGCGGAGCATATCGTCGGTGAGCCGGCGGTAAAACGTCGGTTCAATATCAAAATCCTATCGCGGTGCTCTTCGATGAGTGTCGAGATGGGCCGACAATTTTACTTTGAACAAATTAGAGTGCTCAAAGCGGGCTCAAAATGCTGCTTGAATATTTCGTGCATGGAATAATAGAATATGATCTCGGTTCTATTTTGTTGGTTTTCAGAACTCCGAGGTAATGATTAATAGGGATAACTGGGGGCATTCGTATTGCGACGTTAGAGGTGAAATTCTTGGATCGTCGCAAGACGAACATCAGCGAAAGCATTTGCCAAAGGTGTTTTCATCAATCAAGAACGAAAGTTAGAGGTTCGAAGGCGATTAGATACCGCCCTAGTTCTAACCGTAAATATGTCATCTAGCGATCCGCCGACGTTACTACAATGGCTCGGCGGGCAGCTTCCGGGAAACCAAAGATTTTGGACTCCGGGGGGAGTATGGTTGCAAAGCTGAAACTTAAAGGAATTGACGGAAGGGCACCACCAGGAGTGGAGCCTGCGGCTTAATTTGACTCAACACGGAAATCTCACCAGGCCCGGACACCGGAAGGATTGACAGATTAACAGCTCTTTCTTGATTCGGTGGGTGGTGGTGCATGGCCGTTCTTAGTTGGTGGAGCGATTTGTCTGGTTAATTCCGGTAACGAACGAGACTCTAGCCTGCTAAATAGGCGTCGCGATTTATGTGTGCGCGGCCTCGTGTCGCGCAACTCACTCGCGACGCATTCAATATCTTCTTAGAGGGACCGGCGTCTTCGAGG
>OU015670.1:9292673-9627673 GCA_907165275.2 Zygaena filipendulae | reverse complement strand
ACCCTACACAGCTACCTAGTGCTATGGCTGAATGCCGACCATAATAATAATGATGATGATGATATTATTGAGAACAAAAAAGAAATAAATACAAGTTCAGCGACCACACAAAGATGTTAAAGTTGATGAGATTGTACCAAAATTTAAGTTTATGTGGCCATAATGAGAACAAAAATACAACTAAGCTAAGAGGCCACACTATCATAGTTTATAATGAGAAATATTGACTGAAGAGGGATTGAGATCAAGATTGAAAATGATTTTAATCAGTCTGCATACTTACATATTATTTATTTTAAAGAATGACCTAGAAAGCTCCAAATTTGGATGTTTCAAATGGTTTGTAGATAATACAAATTGATCCTGAATGTTCCCTATAAGTTTGATGAACTATAATAATAATAATAATAATATTGTTTTAGTATTATCTAGAAAGCTCTAAAATATACATTTGTATGTTTCAAAGTGGTCTAGAATGTTCTTCTAGATTGTTCTCTAGGAGTTAGTTTGAACAACGATCTGGAGAGCGCTCTAGAATAAATAATATGAAAATGTTGTTACATAATATACATTTTTATTTATATTATTATTTTTTAAATAGAAAAATTTATAAAAAGTATCGTAAAAACATTTTTGTGATTAGTAAATCAAATATGGAACCCCCCGTCGCCCTCCCCTCCCCTCCCCGTCTGTCATTATAAAGCCCTATAGAAATATATTATATAATACAAATTTTCAATAGTCTTTATGTGGATGATCTATTTATATTTATTTGGTCACTTTTTGTGCGTACACGATTTTTTTTTTTAATCTTGTCCCCCCCCGGCCCCCTCACCTCCTCTGCACGAACAGGGCGTGAGCGCACCGCCAGTATCCACGACGTGAACTGCCATCCTGACGTTTACTGTCAGCGCAAAAGCGAACGGCGGCGACGCGGCGAAGGCGCGGCGTGTGTTGTGTGTCTCTCGATATGCGACTCATGCCGAGCTCTCCGATGTTGTTTTCATAATATTATATTATACTATACTTCACTTATATTATTATAATATAATATTTGGACGATCGGGCCTTTTTTTCGGGGCACTCTCGTTTGCTGCCGCCGTTCTCTTTTGTGGTGTAATGTGTAACTTTTAAATACACATGTTTTTATGTGTGACATGCGCGTTGTCGTTTTTGTGTTGTTCGTGATACAAAAATATATCATTTCTATCATGGAAATGAATATCATCGACCTCGTCGCGCATGTGGCACTTAGATACATGTGTATATATTTCCCTAGTACATCGTCGATCGACGGAACGAAAAGTTTTTGCTTATGTTCCGACAATCGGTACGCTCAGAGAATTTTGTTCGCCTCGATGTGCGACAAACAACACACTATATGCGTGTCTTATATATTTTGTGACACCATCATTGGAGTCTCTCTCACACCGGGCGTTTGTACGTAATTGTGTAAAAACGATTCTGTCAACATCCGATAACACGAGTGAGTAGATACTGTCTATTTGCGAAAATTCATATATGGCGTCGCGCAATCTGTGTGAACGCTCACGTTTCTTGGAAGGGAAGTGACATAATATACCACTACCTGTACCTGAGACGTAAAAAAAAAAATGAAAAATAATTCAAAGGGCACGTCGCGTTGGCGCATTTAAAAAACGTCGAACGCGCACGTAGCTGATCCCGTAGTCGTCGTTCGTTCTAAAAGAACGTCGACGACGACGACGACGACGACTCTCCGTCGCGGACAGCTCCCTGGTTGATCCTGCCAGTAGTTATATGCTTGTCTCAAAGATTAAGCCATGCATGTCTCAGTGCAAGCCGTATTAAGGCGATACCGCGAATGGCTCAATATATCAGTTTTGGTTCCTTAGATCTTACTCAGTTACTTGGATAACTGTGGTAATTCTAGAGCTAATACATGCAATCAGAACTCTGACCAGTGATGGGATGAGTGCTTTTATTAGATCAAAACCAATCGGCGGAGGGCCTCGCGCCCGAAGTCGTTAATTTTGATGAATCTGGATAACTTTTGCCGATCGCACGGTCCCGTACCGGCGACGCATCTTTCAAATGTCTGCCTTATCAACTTTCGATGGTAGTTTCTGCGACTACCATGGTTGTCACGGGTAACGGGGAATCAGGGTTCGATTCCGGAGAGGGAGCCTGAGAAACGGCTACCACATCCAAGGAAGGCAGCAGGCGCGCAAATTACCCACTCCCGGCACGGGGAGGTAGTGACGAAAAATAACGATACGGGACTCTTACGAGGCCTCGTAATCGGAATGAGTACACTTTAAATATTTTAACGAGGAACAATTGGAGGGCAAGTCTGGTGCCAGCAGCCGCGGTAATTCCAGCTCCAATAGCGTATACTAAAATTGTTGCGGTTAAAAAGCTCGTAGTTGCATTTGTGCGCCGCGCTGTTGGTGCACCGCATCCGCGGTGATACTGACACGTTTGCGGAGCATATCGTCGGTGAGCCGGCGGTAAAACGTCGGTTCAATATCAAAATCCTATCGCGGTGCTCTTCGATGAGTGTCGAGATGGGCCGACAATTTTACTTTGAACAAATTAGAGTGCTCAAAGCGGGCTCAAAATGCTGCTTGAATATTTCGTGCATGGAATAATAGAATATGATCTCGGTTCTATTTTGTTGGTTTTCAGAACTCCGAGGTAATGATTAATAGGGATAACTGGGGGCATTCGTATTGCGACGTTAGAGGTGAAATTCTTGGATCGTCGCAAGACGAACATCAGCGAAAGCATTTGCCAAAGGTGTTTTCATCAATCAAGAACGAAAGTTAGAGGTTCGAAGGCGATTAGATACCGCCCTAGTTCTAACCGTAAATATGTCATCTAGCGATCCGCCGACGTTACTACAATGGCTCGGCGGGCAGCTTCCGGGAAACCAAAGATTTTGGACTCCGGGGGGAGTATGGTTGCAAAGCTGAAACTTAAAGGAATTGACGGAAGGGCACCACCAGGAGTGGAGCCTGCGGCTTAATTTGACTCAACACGGGAAATCTCACCAGGCCCGGACACCGGAAGGATTGACAGATTAACAGCTCTTTCTTGATTCGGTGGGTGGTGGTGCATGGCCGTTCTTAGTTGGTGGAGCGATTTGTCTGGTTAATTCCGGTAACGAACGAGACTCTAGCCTGCTAAATAGGCGTCGCGATTTATGTGTGCGCGGCCTCGTGTCGCGCAACTCACTCGCGACGCATTCAATATCTTCTTAGAGGGACCGGCGTCTTCGAGGCGCACGAGATTGAGCAATAACAGGTCTGTGATGCCCTTAGATGTCCTGGGCCGCACGCGCGCTACACTGAAGGAATCAGCATGTTCTCCCTGGCCTAGAGGCCCGGGCAACCCGCTGAAACTCCTTCGTGCTGGGGATTGGGGTTTGCAATTATCCCCCATAAACGAGGAATTCCTAGTAAGCGCGAGTCATAAGCTCGCGTTGATTACGTCCCTGCCCTTTGTACACACCGCCCGTCGCTACTACCGATTGAATGATTTAGTGAGGTCTTCGGACCGACACGCGGTGGCTTCACGGCCGTCGGCGTTGCTGGGAAGTTGACCAAACTTGATCATTTAGAGGAAGTAAAAGTCGTAACAAGGTTTCCGTAGGGGAACCTGCGGAAGGATCATTAACGTGTTGTGCGTGTGTATTTTGTATATTATCTTATACATGTATACATCATAAGACAATAATCGACCACGAGAGGGACTCGATGCAACGTGTATTTTGCTCTTTTTTTGAGTAAATTTACAACGACGATGACAAGTCTCGATAGTTTTGAACTATTAGACGACGTCGTCGCGCGTCACGAGCGTATTCCAGACGACGTGGACAGGCAAGAATCCGCGCCTCGAGTCGTCTGCGCCCGTGACGGGTTTCGTTGTGCACGTCAATGCGTCTTGTCTCTATATAAATTAACTCACGTGATGCGGTTTAGATCGCGAGACGCGCAGGATCCTCCTTCTCTCCTACACCAGGGAGGGGAGGGGTCGACCGCGCTCTCCTTTCTAAGATATTTTATAACTTTTTTTTTTTTACAAATATTTTCAAACGTCTCACGTTTCACGAGATGACGTTTATATTAATAAACCATTACCCTGGACGGTGGATCACTTGGCTCGCGGGTCGATGAAGAACGCAGTTAACTGCGCGTCATAGTGTGAACTGCAGGACACATTTGAACATCGACATTTCGAACGCACATTGCGGTCCGTGGAGACACATCCAGGACCACTCCTGTCTGAGGGCCGGCTGTATAAAAATATATACCACACTGCTCACGCTACGGCGAGTGCATCTGACGGTTCGGTGACTGGACTGTCCTCATGGGACATACGGTTACGCGTCCGTTTAAATATAATATGCAAAGACTGTGTGCAAGTGTCGCGCGTGTCGTATACAATGTGTGTAATATTGTAACGAAGCTGCGTTGTTGTTCATATGTTGCCGTTTCTACCGCAAACGTGTGTACCGTACGACGATAGCGCGCTGCGACCATGCTTCGATTCGAGAGCGTGCGTTGCGGTCGTCGCGGTCGTCGTCGGTGGTTAACGCTCTGTTTGCACCGAAGGTATTGATGGCGCTTTGGACTGATAAAAACGACGCTGTCGATGTGTTACGATATGCGCACGCGACTCTGTGCGTTCACTATATATACTGCACACGGTCGATTGTGTGTAGGCGGACACGACGTCCGAAGGGCGCATCGACGACGAGACTGAGCTACTGTGGCTGCTGCTGCGGCTGCTGGCTATCGTCGCCGTCGTCGTAGCGCCGACGGATATCGTGTCTGCCTCGAACTTTTATCGTTGGCCTCAGATCAGGGAGGATCACCCGCCGAATTTAAGCATATTAGTAAGCGGAGGAAAAGAAACTAACTAGGATTTCCTTAGTAGCGGCGAGCGAACAGGAATTCAGCCCAGCACTGAATCCCGCGGTCGTCACGGCCGCGGGAGATGTGGTGTGCGGGAGGTTCCGTTATCTCGCTGCCGCGACTCCTGTCCAAGTTCGTCTTGAACGGGGCCGTTTTCCCGCAGAGGGTGCCAGGCCCGTAGTGACGGAGGGCGGCGGCGAGTGGGACTCTCCTCAGAGTCGGGTCGCTTGAGAGTGCAGCCCTAAGCGGGTGGTAAACTCCATCTAAGGCTAAATATTACCGCGAGACCGATAGCGAACAAGTACCGTGAGGGAAAGTTGAAAAGAACTTTGAAGAGAGAGTTCAAGAGTACGTGAAACCGTTCAGGGGTAAACCTGCGAAACTCGAATGAACGAACGGAGAGATTCATCGTTATTCCGCGGCGTGCGGGCGCGCGCCTCGATGTCGTCGGCCCCCCGCTCCGCGCGGCACTCGATTCCAATTCGAACGCCGGCGCGTACCTACGTTATTTATCATCCAATTTTTTCGTACATTTTATATCAAATTTAGACATTAGCACTACCGATATTAAAAAACTAACTACGCAGCGCACCTCAGACCGTCCCCCACCAATAGGATCTCGAATAAAATTCGAACGTGGCCGACGAACGTTGCCGAGTTTCGCCCAAAAAAATATACTAAAAACACCTTACCGCAGAAGAAAAAACGACTAAACGAGGTAATGTCGTAGCACGAAGCCTAACGATGGTAGTATGCGAGTTTCGAGGCCATCCGATCAACTTTATTTGAGATACACATGTCTTCGTCAAATACAAAAACTTAAAATTCCATCATATTCAATTCATACACGTTCAACTTTTCCCCGGATCTCTTCGCAATTCTTGCCCATCGCAATCGGTTCTCGAAATGAGTAGATACGATAATTTCTACCTTAACAGTTCACAGGCTGCGCGAGCCGCACCGTCTCTCAACATCGCAGAAATAGCTGGAATCTAATAATACGTACGATTTCATATTTATAGTTACCTATACTAACTGACTTTAGTTTACTGATTTACAGTTAAGATTAAGATTATAGATATAATTAGCTGACCCCGCGATTTTGCCCGCGGTAATTTCAGAGTTCCCGCGGGAATACCGAGATAAAAAGAACCCTCTGTCATTCAGGATCACTGTAGCTTCTTATAAGCGAAAGAATTTTTAAAATCGGTTCAGTAGATCCAGAGATAGCTGTTTCCCGGTGGTTTTTGCCGCGGGAAATTCGGAGTTCCGGCGGAGATTCCGGAATAAAAAGTACCTTATGTCACTCAGGGTCACTGCAGCTTTCTATGAGTGAAAGAATTTTCAAAATCGGTTCAGTAGATCTAGAGATAGCTGTTTCTCCGTGGTTTAACCCACGGGAAATTTAGAGTTCCCGCGGAGATTCCGGAATAAAAAGTGCCCTATGTCACTCAGGGTCATTGCAGTTTCCTATGAGTGAAAGAATTTTCAAAATCGGTTCAGTAGATCCAGAGATAGCGGTTTCTCCGTGGTTTAACCCGCGGGAAATTCAGAGTTCCCGCGGAGATTCCGGAATAAAAAGTACCCTATGTCACTCAGGGTCACTGCAGCTTCCGATGAGTGAAAGAATTTTCAAAATCGGTTCAGTCGATCCAGAGATAGCTGTTTCTCTGTGGTTTAACCCGCGGGAAATTAGGAGTTCCCGCGGAGATTCCGGAATAAAAAGTACCTTATGTCACTCAGGGTCACTGCAGCTTCCTATGAGTGAAAGAATTTTCAAAATCGGTTCAGTAGATCCAGAGATAGCTGTTCCCCCGTGGCTTTTCCCGCGGGAAATTCAGAGTTCCCGCGGAGATTCCGGAATAAAAAGTACCCTATGTCCTTTTTTGTACCCCTAACAATGTGTATGCCAAATTTCATGATAATCGGTTAAGTCGTAAAATTTTAACAAACAACTAACTCTCGCATTTATGATAACAAGGATTGATGGCAACTACACTAATCTACATATACACTAGCGGTGCCTCGCGGTTTCACGTGAGTTTCGTAATTTCCACACACAAGGGTGAAACCGCGGGGCACAGCTAGTATTAATGTATATCAGTGTATATTCTAAAAGGAAATCACTGATAGAAAGTTAGTCACATCACCCAACGTAACTCACGCCAAGGGCGGCAATAGACTGGAGTAACTTTGGATGCAGCACTCTACTTATCGGCACAGAACTGAATAGCCCAGCCAGCCTACTGTAGTGGTTAGCGGAGAGTATGGGTCCCGAAGCGATGAAGATTCGGTTGCGAGCGAGCGAATATTAGATGGGCCCTGAAAACTGAAAATACCAAAATTAATGGATTCTGCATGTATCAAAATCATTAAGATTAAAACTACCTAAAATGGAATTTGGTGATAGCACGATATAAAATTATGGCGAATCCCGAGTTTCGAAGGTTTTTGTTGGGTGGATCGCGATCCAGTCAACTTTAGGAACCACACAAGTTGTGGGTGTGTCGACTTACTCCAGCTTAATGCCGCCTCTGTCGGCAGTGATTTGCATATTGAGCGATAAAGTTGAAAGGTCGAAAATTCCAATTAATATAACATCTCTGGTACTGGCTCTGACTTCGGCTTATACTTAGATAGGAGATTTATGAATTTCCCGTAGCACGTGGGGAATAACCCCCCCCCCCCCCCCTCCCCCTACCCGAAGTGCGTGTAAATAAGGAAACAAACTATGAAGCCTGGTTGGGACATAAGATGCTCTAATTAATAAGCAACATAATAGAAACAAAATCTAAACTTGATTACTGGTAAGTATAATATCAGTATAGATATTACATTAAAGTCTCGATAGAAAAAACTTAAAAATCTTTTTTTATAAGACAAGCCTTTATTCAAATGCGCTAAAAAGAATAAACCAAGCATTGTCATCCAAACTAAACTTGTATCCAAAATTTGAGTTCAATCGGTTGAAGATATCTGCTTAAAAATTTAGTTGCAAGATTCCCCCGATCCAACATACACTCAACGGCACAATTAGCGGAACGTGAAAAATGCAGAGTATTTGAATAATAAAGAATATATCATAACAAATAATAATTAGATATGAAGTGACAAACTAATATACATCTTTTAACCCTATATTAAGTTTATAATTAAATTTTATTAAAATAATAATATTAAAAAATAAAATTACTTTTTTCTCTATTTTGTGGGAACACATTACACAAACAATAGTGCAAATGAAAGATTACCTACTATGATTTTAACACTTAATAAATTAAAGATTATTAACGTGTATTTCCCTTAAACAAAATATAGAAAAAGTGTTTTTTTTTTTTTAATTTTGGTTATTTACAATAAAATTTATCTAAAACCTACTTTTTAATAAAAACCATACCCGCTGCATTTACAAACGACAATTTTAAATACTCAAAAATTTAAGAAATACAAAATGTTATATTTTTTTATATCGAAAATTTCAACTCACTCCCATTTTATTCAGTCGAAAAAGTATTGCAAAATATGAAACCAAATTAAGTCAACAACTGACATTAATACCTAACTAATTCCGGAAACTAACTTGCACAATTTATGGAATTCAAATTAAGAATAATAAAAAAAGACAAGATGTAACAAGAAAATAATAATATTATCTCAAATGTTATAAATAGGCATAGACATAGTTGCAACACCTGTAAAAGGTACCTAAGTCATAAGGTCACTGCATTAATATTTAACCTTACTCTGTACACTTAGAAAGCAGTGAATAAATAAATAAATAAATAAACAAAACCAAGGTAAGACTTTGGGAATGTAACAATAGGAGAACCTATCTATACAACGTCAGAAAGAAAAGATGGATAAAAAAAAACAGCTTTGATATACCCAGCAAAATAACACTGCATTACCTTAAAATCAATACCACTACCTACACTAGATTAATAAAGGCAAGCTTTAAATTGTACTGAAAAGTAAACACCAATGGAGTCCTTGTTCACAATCAGACGAGCCAGTCCAATGAAGTTTTGTCGTTTGTCCATCATCAGATCAGCAGGACAATTATGTAACTGTTGTTGCATAATATTTGAATTACAATCAAACAGCTATTTTTTTGATCATGTTTAGACAGCTTCAACATTTGAAGTGTGTTAATTTTGGTCGTCAAAACATACCCACGTATTGTAATCGCAAAATCGCCATATTTTTGATTGAAACCGAAAAATGAAAGAAACAAAAAACATACCTACATATAGCCGAATGCAGAAAAAGTTACATAGCCCCTCAATAAAATTAATATTGCATTGACATCTGAACTACATAATAATTATACATTACTATCAGGTACAGAGATTCATTGAAATATAATGCAAATTGAATTGGTGCCAAAACACAGGAAGCTATAACTGCAGCATCCCTGAGTCAGCGCCATCTAGCGGCGGGTAATCAAACTAAGCGAACCTAAACTTAGAAGAATTAAAACGCCATCTTACGGAAAATCAGACAGTTAAATCAATATTCATCGCGCACGCCTTTACACTATTATAAAGAGCGTTATCTAGCGTCGAATAGTCAAATGATTTGAAACCTAACCATAGACTAATCTGTTGCAGCGACATCTACAGGCGAGTAGTAGGACGAAGTGAATGTATAATTCAAACGCTCGGGCAATGCTTGTTATGGGTACACAATGAATTTCCAAGTTCAAAATGTTCAAATATTAAATAGGTTTTCTAACAATTTACTATTTCGGAATATTACATATCCATATCAACATAGAAAATCACTATACTGGTATTATAAAAAGTCCTAAAGGCCTCTGTTTGCGATAAACTCGAAAACGGCAATCTAGATACATCACACGCATTTACATAATTGTAAAGAGCGTCATCTACAGGCGAATAGTCAAATGAAGTGAAACCTAACTTTTCTAGACTCATCTGATCCAGCGTCATCTACCGGTGAATAGTCAGACAAAGGGAAATACCACCTACCTATGTGTAAAAGAGACACGTTCATAACGTTCAAATTTACATTTTAATTTCAAAACTCATTTTAATTTTTAATACTAGCTGTTCCCCGCGGTTTCACCCACGTTGATTTTGGAAGAGGATTGGCATGATTTAAATAAGTTGTTTTAAAACACTAATGTGAATCAGAAAAAAAAAAAAGATCCCGCGGGAATTCCGTGATAAAAGTACCGTATGTAATGTGTTACATCCGAGTGTATAAGCTATATTATTATAAAGTTACATTAAAATCCTTCAGTAGTTTTTGCGTGAAAGAGAAACATCCATGCATTTGTATAGTAAGTGATTTATTGATGGAAGAATGGGCATTTTTATATGGAGCCTAGGCTGTCCGCAGCTATCAATAATTTCGATAAGTATTAATAATTATTGATGTATGTAGTTCCGTCCTACAGTAAAATTATGGTGGAGAAATTTTATCACCGCGATGTAACAAATACTTCTAAAACGAACAAAATAGATTTTGATTTTGTATATTTTACTATCAAAATGGAAAATTAAAATTAAACAAATGTGGATAATATTTTAAATTTATGAAATAATAAATCTCATAATGATATAAAATCAATACGGCAATATTTTTTAAGCAATGCACAAGAAAAAAAACTTTCAGTATCAGTAGGTAATAGAAATAAAAAGGTAAATTTCCATTATAAATGTCCAAAAAAGTTTTGTATTTTTTTTTATCAGACTTTCAATCTGCAAAGTATGGACACTACCTATTCGTATTAATATTTAATACTAGCTGTGCCCTGCGGTTTCACCCGCATGAAGATTTTTACTTAACAACTTTTTTTCCCGACATCCGATTTCAATGAAACAAAGCCTATATTATGTCGCTCCAGGCTAAACTTAATCTACCTGTGAAAACCGCATGACAATCGGTTCAATAGATGCGGAGATTATCGCGAACAGACAGACAGACAGATAAACAGAGACAGAAAAGAATTATAAAACCTTTTTTTTTGGGCTTGGCTACTTTTCTTTTATCACCCCTCTCAATTCTAGGTAAAAATATTCAATGTATTGAATTGAATTGATAAAATTTATTTGACACAACACAAAGATGTACAGAATCGCGGATTCTACCTTGTATTAAAGTATAGATGTCAAAGTTTGAGCACTGAATAAAAAATACTGCTGTAATAGCTCAACTGAGATCTTGGTGATCTGAAGACTCAGGGCTCTTTCATCTTATCTTAGACTTAATCTTATATTTAATTTTGTTTGTTGTGTTATTATAGTTAATTTAGTGTGTTCTGTTGATGCAACTGAGCGGCATAATCACATTGTGATTAAGCTCATTAATAAAGATTTAAAAAAAAAGAAAAACTGCTGTAATAGGTAGATATTATATACTAATATATAATGAGAAAAGATTAGATTTTTTGTATTTTTGTTTGTTCGTAATGGATAAATTGAAAAACTAACTAAACCAATGTTAAAAATTCTATTACTTATACGAAGCTAGTCATAGATAACATGGCTAGTGTTTCGGAGATAATTTCTATCCCAGAATTCTCACGGAAACTCAGAATCTAACGTGAGTAAACTAAATTAATGCGGGTGAAATCGCACAAAATTTTGCATGCACATTTTAAGGGGGTTACAGAGAGGACTTAGGGTATTTTTTATTCCGGACTTCCTGCGGGATCTCCAAAATTCCCACTGGGAACTAATAATAATAATCATTCTATATTTCGGAATATTACATAAACCCTAACATATAAAATCACTTCCAAATTATGAAACAAAGTCCTCTGCCACGTTTCACGTCTGTCTGTACGCGATAAAATAAAAAAAACTACTGAACCGATTTTCATGCGGTTTTCACCAAAAGATACGAGGATTCATTATAGGTAGTTTATCCTAGAATTCCAGCGGGAACTCCGAAGTCAACACGGGTTTGAGACCGCGAGGTATAGCTAGTCTATACTATTTTATAAAGAGCGCCATCTAGCGAACAGTAGTCAGACGAAGTTGACTCGCGCGCACATCAAACTGAAGTAAGCCTACACAGTAGTATCGGACATCGGCAGACCGACAGCATAGTATATAAACATTTCTACATACCTATACATAACTATAATAAAGGAGTAAAATCCGCATATCTGTTCACGCTAATCTCGGGACCTAGTACCTACTGAACAGATTATCATGCGGTTGTCACAGGTATAGTAAGCTTAGCTTGGAACGTTGTTATATAAAGCGTTTTACGCGGGTGAAACCACTGGGCACAGCTAGTTTATTAATAATAACATTACAAGTGTGGACGTAGAATAGACGGGTTATGGAAATTTCTTCACCGGCAGAAATTTCAAAGTAATTCTCGCAGGAATACCAAAATGCATGCGGGTGAAACCACGGCGCGGCGGGACCATCGAATAACTAATAAATAAACAACAAAAACATATTGTACTCAAATGAGTCATGATTTGCTAAAATTGTTCATCAAAAATAATAAGTGATGCGGAAATCCCCTTATTTTATTTTTGTTTATTTTGTCATTTATGAAGGTTAGTATTTTAACAATAATAGTTAAATATTATAACGATTCCGACGTACAAAAACACTCTCAATAGTATCTATTGATAACATAACAACAAAATATTTAAATGACATAAAAAAACGTTGTTAAGGTAAAAGGTAACAAGATACAGGGTAACCAGTACAAAGATAAGTAAGGTAAATGAAGAGTTCGTTTTAGATTTTTGTGGTAGAATTTTAAGAATTTTATTTTTCTCAAAATTACGGAAATAATCCTATGTATCAGTGTGGTTTAAGAAAAATAAAAGTATAAAGTGGAGATGGCATTTTCATATTACTATATTCCTACATCGAAGAACAGTGAAATCGTATGAACCATAAAACAATAAATCAGCTGTAGCCTGTACGTACTTTAAGTAGTGGGAAGCCGATGCTGTAGCTCCCGTGGGCCGGCTCGACGATGACCAACGGTGACTGACGGTGACTGACGGTGACTGACGGTGACTGGAGGTGACCGGCGGTGACTGGAGGTGACCGCCGCCCTGTAATTTACGGTGGCAACACGAGTTAATATCGTCTCGTCATCTTGCAATATTTTGACACAAACTTATTAGGTACGTTCAATGTGCATCGTGAATCGGGAACTCTAAACAAAATACAAAGGAAGACTAAAAATAGCACGGCTGCCTCATGGTAAAACAAAGTAATAGCAGCGGAATAAATACAGGAGCAAAAAACCGGAAATCACTTAATTTATTTATTTATTAAGTTTACCAGCAGTCAATACACGAGTACTATAAATAACAATACGGCTTTATTTCTCTAGACTAAAGCCTCGTTGAAGGTTGTGAGCAAATGTGAGTATGGAAGAAGTCCGTTATGCGCGAAGTGCCAAAAACACAAAAAAACTTATTTTGAAAGAAAAAAAAAATTACAGTTGCTGTTTTTCTGTAGGGCAGCAGAGTAGTAAGTGATCTATCTATATCTATACATATAAAATTCCTTGTCCTGGACTGATAGATCAACGCACAGCCTAAACCGCTGATCGTAGAGACCTGAAACTTGGAGGGCGTGTTCTTTGTATGACGCAGGCATCCGCCGATAAGCAACAACACACTCACAAAATTAAAATTAAGTTATTCATACAGAAAGCTTTGTCGGGTTCGGAAGTAATATGGCCTTCGGCTAGCTCAAATAAAATAATAAAAGATAAATTTAGTAAATTAGAGCGTTTGTATTCTTCAAATCGTATCTAGTTCTGTCAAAAAGTAAAAAGTCAAATTTTAAATATAAAAGGAACAGATTAAAAAAATAAAAATAAATAACAAAGTGGCATACGGCCGCCTCGTTACAGCTTTCAGCTTTATTAGGAGTCATCAGTCAGAGAACGTTATTAGGGTTCCGTAGCCAAATGGCAAAAAACGAAACCCTTATGGATTCGTCATATCTGTCTGTCCGTCCGTATGTCACAGACACTTTTTTCCGAAACTATAAGAACTATACTGTTGAAACTTGGTAAGTAGATGTACTTACCTACTCTGTGAACCTCATTAAGATTTTCAAACTTAATATTGAAAAAAAAAAGAAATTTTGGGAGTTCCCCATACTTAGACCTGAAATCTATGGATAGATCTTCAAAAATGATATTGAGGTTTCTAATATATTTATTTTCTAAACTGAATAGTTTGCGCGAGAGACACTTCCAAAGTGGTAAAATGTGTGTCCCAATGTGTGACAAGTAACGAGCTATAAGAATTTATATTTTATGTCACTTGCTGCTACGGAGCCCTTAATAGGCGAGTCCGACTCGCACTTGGCCGTTTTTTTAATTTACGTTTACCTTATTACATTATTTAAATAACTGCCAACAAAATGTCGAACATAAAAAAATATTGACACAAAATGGCGCTATAACTTTAAAACACGACTTACTCAAAATTGCTCCAGTGTGGGCTAACACACTATTGCTAATCTGTATCCATTTATAATTTCCCCAGTTTTTTTAACAGACTTCCAAAAAGGAGGAGGTTCTGTGTTCGGCTGTAGGTATGTTTTTTCCCTTTTTTATATATGACATAAAATTGACATACAGACTTGACAAAATAATAAATTTAATGTCTTCACAGTTTTAATATGTGGAATACGAGCAGTTTCCTGCGGCTTCAACCGCGCGAATTTCGGTATTCCCGCGGGGATTCTGAAGCATACCAAAGCTCTCTAATGGTAAATGCAGAACCGTCAAATCTAGGCTAGATTGCTCTCGTGAACACGTACATGTTAAAGCTTGTTTAGACACACGTGATATAAAGATGTTAATTTTTTTTCGTCATACACTTAATTAAAAAAAAACGGTTTTTATTTATTTAACACTAGCTGATCCCCGCGGTTTCACCCGCGGTAATTCCGGGAAAAAGTAACTTATGCCTCTCAGAACCATTTTAGCTTCCTATAAGTGAAAGAATTTTCAATTTAGGTTCAGTATATCCAGCGATCACCCCCTACAATCTCACGCACTCACAAACCACGGAGTTCCCGCGGGAATTCTGGGATAAAAAGTACCCCATGTCCCTTAGGATCACTGTAGCTTCCTATAAGTGAAATAATTTTTAAAATCGGTTCAGTAGATTCAGAGATAGCTGTTCCCCCGTTTTAAAAATTCTTTCACTTATAGGAAGCTACAGTGATACTGAGTGACGTAAGGTACTTTTCATCCCGGAATTCCCGCGGGAACTCCGGAGATTGTGAGTTTGTGTGGTTTTAGGGGGTGATCGCTGGATCTACAGAACCGATTTTGAAAATTATGCAAGTGATATATGTTGCAACATATTATGTTCGTACCTTCCATGTATACCGATGTTGCCAGCTCCCGACGACGACCGATCGTCGTGGGGCGGCGGATGGCGGTGACCGGTGGCCGATCTTGACCAGCGGATGTATGACGATACATACAACCCTGAAAATCTACGGTGACAACCTTGTGTTAACCATAATAAAAATATATCTTTTGTAAGCTTTTAAATACTTAAACTATTTATCGCATTGGCTGTGTGATGGTATTTTAGACTCTGAATTGACTGACGGTAGGTATGATGTCTTTCGTTGTGACCGTGGTGATCATAGTGTCCGGGGTGGTGGGGTTATGATTATGTGTGCATCACGGTTGCACGCCCGCCTGCGCGGTGAGTGGGCGCGGGATGACCTTGAGTGCGTGTGGATCACTGTGCCGGCGTGTACTATAGGAGCTGCGCGAGATTTACACGTAGCATCCCTATACTTGCCACCAAACAATAACATACCTAGTTGTATAAAAGTGTTCATTGATCTTCTGAAAAATATTTTTAATGACTATCCTGATGATTATTTCTTGATTGACGGTGATTTTAATTTGCCCTGCATAGATTGGTCGCAGAGTGGATATACTGTTCTTAGGAGGGGTTGTGTGGATATTCAGAGTGCTGCGTGGTACCTGTTACAAGAAACAACACATTTTGGTCTGATACAACGTAACAAATTTCGAAACCGGCATGGCAATATTTTAGATCTGATATTTTCAAATTTTTTGATTGAAATTCACATATCAGATTTTCCTCTCGTAAGTGAGGATATCTGTCACACTACCCTGTCACTCAGTGCCTGTGATATTGTGGTGCCACAGTTAAAAAGTGTTCCACGTAAGAAGATGCAATTTAGAAAAGCCAATTATGAACTTATAATTAATTATTTAAATACCCAAGACTGGTCCTTTGTTAATGACCTTCCTTTGGTGACAGACGTTATATCAAATCTTTATAAAATTCTTAATGAGGCAATAAATAGATTCGTTCCGTGTCAGTTCATTAGTAGTAGATACCAATATCCTGTTTGGTACAGTCGTTCATTAATAAATTTAATCAGAGAAAAGGCTAAAACTCATAAGGATTGGAAGCGGTTTAATAACCCTCTAGACTACCTGGCATTTTCTAAATTGCGATCTCGTGTTAAATTGATGCAGGAGCAGTGTCATAAGTCTTACATTGAATTTTCACAAAAGAGAATTAAGTCCTCTCCTAAATTTTTGTGGTCGTATGTTAACTCTAAAAAATCAGTAAAATCTGGTTACCCTGTTAATATGCAGTACAACGGCATGGTTGTTGGTGGGCATGAAATGATTAGTGCGGCATTTAATGATTTTTTCCAAGCTAACTTTAGTGTACCGTTGGGTGGAGTTACATATCATTATGATCTTGTGAATGAGGTGGCAAGCGGTGATATCATACATAGTATAGCGGTCGACACTGAGGAAGTTCTGGATATGTTGAAGCATCTGAGTGATGGAAAGGGTGCTGGTAGTGATAACATCCCTCCTATATTTTTTATTAGGACTGCTCCTTCCATTGTTACTCCGATTGCTTGTATATTTAATCGCTGTTTTCGTGAGGGTTGTTTCCCGGATGATTGGAAAAAAGCGCACATAGTTCCAGTTCATAAAAAGGGGTCGAAATCCTTGATTGAGAACTATCGACCAATTTCAATACTTAATGTGCTGAGTAAACTTATGGAGAAAATAGTTCATAAGAGGATATACCCCATCATTTCTCGTTCCTTACCCTCGCAACAGCACGGTTTCTTTAAGGGCAGGTCTACTAATACTAACTTAGCCATTTTTACAAACGATGTCTTGTTCGATATGGATGGTGGGCATCAGGTTGACGTAGTTTACACTGATTTTGAGAAGGCCTTCGATCGCGTGGATCACATCATCTTGCTGCGTAAGCTATATGAGCTTGGAGTGCGTGGAGACTTATTGAGATGGATGGAATCTTATCTTCGTAATAGAAGTCAAGCAGTAGTGATTGGAGGGCACCGATCAGACTTTATTACTATTCCATCCGGAGTTCCTCAGGGCTCGATTCTGGGGCCTCTTTTGTACTCTGCTTATTTATATGATGTTGGTCAGGTATTTCATCATGCAAAGTTTCTTATGTACGCCGATGATACGAAAATTTATTTGAGAGTCAATGATATGTCAGATTGTGAAAGGTTGCAAGAAGATTTGTTTCGGTTGAATAATTATTACTTGAAAAACAGAATCAGTATTAATGCTGATAAGTGTCTGTCTGTAACTTTTACAAGGAAGCGAAATCCTATCACATTTACATATTTGTTAAATAATATTGAGATTAAAAAAGCTAATTTAGTTAGAGATCTGGGCGTTTTGCTTGACTCAAAATTGACGTATCAGCAGCACATCAATCACATCGTTGCCAAAGCGTATAAGAGCCTGGGCTTTATTCTCCGTATTAGTCGCCCTTTTTCTGATGCTGGATGCCTTAAAACTCTTTATTTTGCGTATACTAGAAGTTTGTTAGAATATTGCTGTAATATATGGAACCCGGCCTATGTTACTTCTGCTTCTGTAATTGAAGGTATTCAATTAAAGTTCTTGAAGCACCTTGACTTTCGTGCCCATCGCATGTTTGTTGGTGGTGAAGATTCATGCCGATATCACCACCTCTTAAGCCTCAAGGACCGGCGTGTAGTGAATCAACTTCTTTTCTTACATGATGCATGCAATGGCTCTGTAGACTGCCCTGAGCTCACAGACTTGTTTCTTCGCTTTCGTACACCAAAGCGTCGAACACGACACACTCCTCTTTTCTATGTACCAGATGTTTACTCGAATTACGCAAAGGGCTCTGTAGTGCATCGTTCTCAGGAATGCTATAATGTTTCTTTCTCGTCGGTAGATATTTTTGACACTAGCAAGCCTGTCTTTAGACGGAAAATTATTGATGTTATTGGCGGTATTGGTAGCGATAGATAGTGTTGCAATAATGTCTTATGTAATTAAATTGTAATTTGTAATAGCTAACAAGCTCTTCCCCGCGGTTGGCCCTCGTTGGTTTCGGGGGCCCCGCGGTGAGTTCCGGCACGGGGAGTGCCCTGTGTCCTTTTCTGTGCTTCTGACAGCGTGTAGTATGCAATAATTAGTCCATTTACCCGCGTTGACTTTTTAGTTCCCGCGGGAGTTCCGGTATAGAAAGTAGGTACTCTAAGTATATGTATACTAACACTATATGTAAGGGTTGGGCATAATTTTATTTTATTTCTTAGGTTAAAGCTTGTATAATGTTAATCCGTTATTGGCAGTAGGTTTAATTTAGTAAATATGTACATAGTATTAAGTGCTGTGGATTATGTTAAATAAATAAATAAATAAATAATTAAATAAATAATAGTAAACTCGCCACAGGCCATAACCCATCTAGCTCCATTGCAATCGGAATGATGGTATACCTAGATGCGTATTGAACACAAACATTCTTACGGCATAGTTTTCTGCTGTTTCACCAGAGCTAATTTCAAGCGGGAATTTCAAGATAAATAATGCCCTATGACCTTGTCTATATCTCTGACGTGTATAAAAATCCCGCAAGCTGAATTAAAACTTCTTTCTTTAACGTAAGAGTTGGATTTTAGCCAGCTTTTCCTTCATTTTAAAGTCGCTTAAAAAGAAAAATAATGTAATAAAATATTTACCGTCGCGGTAGCGTTGATCTTGTTATCGCGGCTCAGCACTCGCGAGGCGATGAGCGGTGACCAGCAATGACCATCAGTAACAGGCGGTGACTGGAGGCCAGCGACGACAGGTCACCACGTATAGACGTTTGTTATGGTAATACATTAAAACTCTGAAAGTTACAAGAGACGAGTTAATATTATGTGCAATCATATTAATTATAATTACCTATTCTTTTTCTTAAATTCTCACTGACTTATCAACATCTAACTGAAACAAGGGAAACTAAAAACATGATATTTGGCATTGGCATAGACTCCATTTTTTTAAGATAACCACTGTTTAGGGTTCTTGGAAATTCAACCCTTAAGGGTATGAATCCACTTTTAAGAATTTAAAACTCAAACTAAAAAAAAATATTCAACTCGTAGTTACATCATAATTCATAACATTCGAATTCAGTCAAAGTACCTACTTACCAACCATAATTTTTTTTTTTACATTTACCGCTCGCTTGGAAGGCAGATTTGCCATTGAAGAGACGAGTGAGAAACTGTTGGGTTGCTCTTTTCAAAAAATTTACTGCCCCATTCCCTGAATGTCCAGAATGTCCCCCGAAAACGGTCGTACGTTTTGAAGCTAGTCATGTAATTCCATATACTAATCAATAACTCCATAGGCTGGATAGCCTATGGTCTCTCTCGCTAAATAGACTAAATAAAGTATGTACATTGTACAACACAAAAATACAAATTATTCAAGTCTATAGATTAGTCAAAAGAAAACAAAAAAATAATTTTTCAATTCGAACCAGTAGTTCCGGAGTTTAGCGCGTTCAACCAAACTCTTTAGCTTTATAATATTAGTATAGATATAGTAAAGATTTATCCACACACTGTATCCTCGTCTTTTAATTTTCCATAAAATTCAATAAATTGCAAATCAAAGTAGGTATAAATAAATAAAAAAGCCTTTTATTTCCTTGTATTTTACATTTTGCACTTGTTAACTAGCAGGTAGGTTATGAACACCGAATCCTCAAATCTGACTTTGGTGAATCTCCGACCGCTACCGCGATACGCTCCCTGCGCTAGCTCATATCGCGCGTTGTTGTCGCAGTTCACACCTATCCTATCATAGCAGGTCGGGTCGGAGTGCACGCAAATAGGAACTCACACTGAATTCAGTCATTATAATTTACTAGCTGACCCCCGCGGTTTCACCCGCGGTAATTTCGGAGTTCAAGCGGGAATTCCGGGATAAAAGTATCCTAAGTCACTCAAGATCTCTTTAGCTTCTTATAAATGGAAGAATTTTTAAAATTGATTCAGTAGATCCAGCGATCACCCCCTAAAACCTCACAAACTCACAATCTCCAGAGTTCCCGTGGGAATTTCGGAATAAAAAGTACCCTATGACACTCAGAATCACTTTAGCTTCCTATAAGTTACAGAATTTTCAAAATCGGTTCAGTAGATCCAGAGATAGCTGTTTCCCCTTGGTTTTTGCCACGGGAAATTCGGAGTTCCGGCGGAGATTCCGGAATAAAAAGTACCCTATGTCACTCAGGGTCACTGCAGCTTCCTATGAATGAAAGAATTTTCAAAATCGGTTCAGTAGATCCAGAGTCACAAACTCACAAGCTTTTGCTCTTTATAATATTAGTATAGATAATTATGTCTAAAAATGTGCTACATTTTCGTGCGTGCGTAAGTGTTTTTATGTGCAGTTAAATATTAGAACGAAGTTCTTTATCGCACAGTACGGATGGGAGTAAAACTTCATTTTCCGTCACGACGCGGACGTCATACGGCTACTGCACGGAAAAACAAAGAAACGTTCGTATTTTGGCTTCTTGTCACGCATAACAGGCATAACGGACTCAGTTAATTATGGAAAAATCTTCGTTCCAACCAAGTGTTCCACGACACTTGTCGCGAATGCGAGTTTGTAAATACACACATCAAAAGTGTCTAGGGATCAAGTACATTTTTTGCTATAAAAAGAAACCCAATTAATTTAAATCTAATCTAATCTTCTGGGCTTGTTGCCTACCTTATTTCCCAAATCTAAATTAACAACTAATCCCCACATTTTGAATAAATTAAGAAAATATTCATTTTTTGTAAGATGTGAGAAATTGAACCAATTCCAAGTCGACAATAAAATTGCAAAGAAGGCAAAGACAGGGGTTTTTGAAACTTTTATTGTAATGTATTAACAAATTAATAATCTGTGTTCTTTCCATTGACATGAATCACACATTCGCAGCGATTTGGTATGCTTAAAATCAGTTCATCAAAATCACTTTGAGGAATGGCCACCCACGTTCTTTGTAAGAAGTCAAAAAGTTGTTGTGGGGTATTTACGGCGTCCATACTCGGCAGAGCTCTTCTTTGGAGTATATCCCATGCGTGCTCAGTAGGATTTAAGTCTGGTGATTGAGCAGGCCACGGCAGGACGTTGATATCAGCATTGGCAAGAGTGCGTGTTACGACTCCAACAGTGTGTGGACGTGCATTGTCGTGCATAAGTTGAAACGAATCACCCAACTGGCTTCGCAAAGGGATGATTACATCTGATACAATACTTGTCGCATAAATCCGAGCATTAAGGTTGCCCCTGATCCAAATGAGATCGGTTCTTCCACCGATCTAAATACCCGTTAAAACCATCATTGTTCCCCCTCCATATGGATGAACTTCCTAACAGAATTTCAATCGTTCTTGACGTCCAGGGCTTCTCCAAACTAATGTACATCTTGTATCCGGCCTCATACCGAAACGAGATTCCTCGGAAAAGCAAACACCACGCTAGTCTTCTTCCTCCTAATTACTGTCTTCGCAAGCCCATTGTAAACGGGCTCTACGATTGCGGGGCGCTATTGGTGGAACTCTCAGAGGCCTTCGGGATCGCAGACCCACTTCTCTTAAACGATTACGTATGGTTTGATCGCTTATCAGAAAGCCTGAAGCGCTGTGGAGCCTCGTAGTTATCATCATGGCGGTCATAGTACGATTTCTTCGCGCTGTATTATGGATATACCGGTCCTGTCTTCGAGTGGTGATACGAGTTCGCCCTCCATGTCGCTCGGCCACACTGCCCGTGATGCGATAGCGTGTCCATAGGCGGCTTATGACGCTCTGCCTTGTCCCAACAGCAGTAGCCACAGTGCGTTGCCTGGCGCCAGCTTCCAACATTCCAACGGCTCTCAGCATCTCTTCTCTAGGCAATTGGTGTCATCGCTCCATACCGATGCAATTTTTTTCAGTTACGATGCAGAAATTGTAATGTTTTTGTAAAACCGCCATCACACGCTTTTATAGGGATTTTTAATGACAGTTATTTTTAAAAGTTTAAACAAAATTTGAATAAAATTCATTATTGAAATGGTGAAATTCAATAAAAAAATTTCAAAAAGGATCCAGAAAAGTTACAATAATAATCCCAATTGGCGGCAATTCTCTAAAATGCACTTGATCCCTAGACATTTTTGATGTGTGTATTTGAATATAAATTTTAATATGGTCACGTAGATAGAATATAAAATAATCTTATGAAAGAGGGTAGGGCACAAGATGGCGATTATTACCGGCGCCAGAGCTGTGTGTCCGTCATAAAAGTTATACTACGCTGGATAACTCGTGAGTTTCATTATTTCATTACTCCTTATCATATATGACCCCTTTATACTGACAATGTCCATGTTAATGTGGTAATTGAGATGGCTATATTATGCGAGGCTAAAAGGGGCGGCTTAATGGGGAGAAGGGTGGCCGTTGGGGGCTTCGGCCCGCGATTACATCTCTTACTAACTTAGCATGGATGTCATAATTTATATGTATCATCTAAATAGCGAAGCAGATTATCTCATATCTTGCCAATGACATATTCGATTTGGCAACAACACTCGTGCATTTTTTTACGTCCTATTTAATGTTACAATATACTCGTACCTTCCCAGGCCGTTCCGACGCGCGACGTAGCGTTGCCAGCTCCCGACGACCGCTCTTCGTGGGCGGCGGATGGTGAGTGGTGACCGATGGTGACCAGCCGGATGTACGATGGTCGATGATACATGCAACCCTGAAAATCTATGGTGGCACCCTTTTGTTAACAATAATAAAATTATCTCTCTACATAATATACAAGCTTTTATTTAATTTACAGTATTTGTATAGCAGTTATCAGTTTAAAAATTTGCAAACTATTTTATTAACTTTTGCCGTTATCCGATGAGGTTGAATTTGGCATCTTATGTAAGTTTAGTGGCAATTGTAGATGGACAATCAACCAGGTGCCCATACTGTATTGTGCAGCCATCATTCCAGTCCTTTTCTACGATTGGCTGAACGGTCACGCCCCTCTCATTCTATCTTACACTCGAGAAGATATTGAGCGCAATAACAAGCATAAAAAAAAACAACAACAACATACAGTCGAATTGAGAACCTCCTTTTTAGGAAGCCGGTAAAAAAAAATTGTTCGTTTGCAAGGTCTTTGGCACATAGCACGTGTTACACGAAAGGGAGTGGTCAATTCTCTAAGATTTTTGATCCGTTTCGCATTGGTGTAGCTAGAGAATTTATCAGAAAAGAACGATTTCCGACTTTAAAAATTATGTATCTACGCTTATTACGGAACCTTTTAAAAAAAATAAAGCGGCAAAATAAAAGCAACGTTGACTGAATGTGGGAATTAAACGAAAAAAAAAATTCAACGCCAAAACGCACATTATCCTAATAGGTAAATACATTATAAAATAAAATAAAATTTTAACAAAAAATGAAAACACGACTTCAAACCAAAAAAATCCACTACACTAAAAATGTTTAAAAAAACCTATACGTACATAGGTATGTGCTTACTACAGATCGTTTTGAGGTCAGTGCCAAGCCCGTTCGTGTCTGCAATGTGGTGAAAGCGGAAAATGTGCTACATGATCTTGTCACGCATAACAGGCATAACGGACTCAGTTAATTATGGAAAAATCTTCGTTCCAACCAAGTGTTCCACGACACTCATGCATTTTTTTACGTCCTATTTAATGTTACAATATACTCGTACCTTCCCAGGCCGTGCCGACGCGCGACGTAGCGTTGCCAGCTCAGCTCCCGACGACCGCTCTTCGTGGGCGGCGGATGGCGGTGACCGTTGAGTGGTGACCGATGGTGACCAGCCGGATGTACGATGGTCGATGATACATGCAACCCTGAAAATCTATGGTGGCACCCTTTTGTTAACAATGATAAAATTATCTTTCTACATAATATACAAGCTTTTATTTAATTTACAGTATTTGTATAGCAGTTATCAGTTTCAAAATTTGCAAACTATTTTATTAACTTTTGCCTTTACCCGATGAGGTAGAATTAGGCATCTTATGTAAGTTTAGTGACTATTGTAGATGGACAATCAACCAGGTGCCCATACTGTATTGTGCAGCCATCATTCCAGTCCTTTTCTACGATTAGCTGAACGGTCACGCCCCTCTCATTCTATCTTACACTCGAGAAGATATTGAGCGCAATAACAAGCATAAAAAAACAACAACAACATACAGTCGAATTGAAAACCTCCTTTTTAGGAAGCCGGTAAAAAAAATACAGTGCGTTTGCAAGGTCTTTGGCACATAGCATGTGTTACACGAAAGGGAGTGGTCAATTCTCTAAGATTTTTGATCCGTTTCGCATTGGTGTAGCTAGAGAATTTATCAGAAAAGAACGATTTCCGATTTTAAAAATTATATATCTACGCTTATTAAGGAGCCTTTAAAAAAAAATAAAGCGGCAAACTAAAAGCAGCGTTGACTGATTGTGGGAAATAAACGAAAAAAAAAAAATTTCAACGCCAAAACGCACATTATCCTAATAGGTAAATACAATACAAAATAAAATAAAAATTTAATGTTACAATATACTCGTACCTTCCCAGGACGTGCCGACGCGCGACGTAGCGTTGCCAGCTCAGCTCCCGACGACCGCTCTTCGTGGGCGGCGGATGGCGGTGACCGGTGAGTGGTGACCGATGGTGACCAGCCGGATGTACAATGGTCGATGATACATGCAATCCTGAAAATCTATGGTGGCACCCTTATGTTAACAATCATAAAATTATCTTTTATCTTTCTACATACACAAGCTTTTATTTAATTTACAGTTTTTTTATAGTAGTTATCGGTTTCAAAATTTGCAAATTATTTTATTAACTTTTGCCGTTATCCGATGAGGTAGAATTTGGCATCTTATGTAAGTTTAGTGGCAATTGTAGATGGACAATTGTAGTTGCCTGCGTTGAAGCCCGATAAAAGCTGTGCTATTTTCAGGCTTAAACTGCAGCTAAGTGTAAAACACATCTATTTATATTGCCCAGCAAACTTGAAAGTTTATACCTAACTAGCTGTTCCCCGCGGTTCCACCCGCATAATTTCGGAGTTCCCGCGGGAATTCCGCGTTACAATATAGCCTATGTTACTCAGGGATAATGTAGCATTATAATGGTGAAAGAACTTTTGACATCGGTCCAGTAGTTGTAGATAAATCATAACAAACAAAGAAACAAAAAATCAAATATTTCCTCTTTATAATATTTGCCGTTTTCACGACACCTTGTGTGCACGTCGTTTTCAATTTAGTACTCAACTAAAAAAAAAACAACTGAAGGACTATCCCGTTGCCCAAAAATATTAGAGAACAGCACATCTTCTTAATATATATAAATCACGTGTCACGTAGTTTGTCCGCGATACGTCTGTCAAGCTAGAATGGTCAAGTCGGCAGAATCAATTGATTTTTAAGTCAACATTTAGTGCTAATTTAGTGCTGAAAAAAAAAAATTTGGTGCTCTGATAGGTGGATCAAAAATGAGAACACTGCTAACTTTTTATTAAGCTAGCAGTGTACCGTTCGTGACCGCGTTATGATACAGTTGCAGCGGAATCCGCATGAGCTAATAATTTTGTGCTCAATTAGTGCTGCTATTGTAGCGAAAGATTTTTGAAAAATAATCGTTTTTGAATTTTGTTTCAAATAAAATACTGCTAGTATAACGACACCGGCAGGTCTAAGAGCTCAAAGGAGACCTAAAAACGGAAACTGATGTAATTGAAACACGTCACCATTTGGCGTTCAATTAGTGCTGCCAGTATAATAAAAAATTTTTGAAAAATAATCTTTTTTTTTATTTTTTTTCAATAACTTTTACTTAATTAAGCTAGCAGTGTACCGTACGTGACCGCGTTATGATACAGTTGCAGAAGAATCCGCATGAGCTAATAATTTAGTGCTCAATTAGTGCTGCCATTGCAGCGAATGATTTTTGAAAAATAATAGTATTTGAATATTATTTTTTCAAATAAAATACTGCTAGTATAACGACACCGGCAGGTCTAAGAGCTCAAAGGAGACCTAAAAACGGGAACTGATGTAATTGAAACACGTCACCATTTAGCGCTCAATTAGTGCTGCCAGTATAATAAAGAATTTTTGAGCAATAATCTTTTTTTTTTATTTTTTTCAATCACTTTTACTTAAGCTAGCAGATTAAGCTAGCAGTGTACCGTACGTGACCGCGTTATGATACAGTTGCAGAAGAATCCGCATGAGCTAATAATTTAGTGCTCAATTAGTGCTGCCATTGCAGCGAATGATTTTTGAAAAATAATAGTATTTGAATATTTTTTTTCAAATAAAATACTGCTAGTATAACGACACCGGCAGGTCTAAGAGCTCAAAGGAGACCTAAAAACGGGAACTGATGTAATTGAAACACGTCACCATTTAGCGCTCAATTAGTGCTGCCAGTATAATAAAGAATTTTTGAAAAATAATCATTTTATTTTTATTTTTTTCAATCACTTTTACTTAATTAAGCTAGCAGTGTACCGTTCGTGACCGCGTTATGATACAGTTGCAGCGGAATCTGCATGAGCTAATAATTTAGTGCTCAATTAGTGCTGCCATTGTAGCGGAAGATTTTTGAAAAATAATCATTTTTTAATTTTTTTTCAAATAAAATACTGCCAGTATAACGACACCGGTAGGTCTAAGAGCTCAAAGGAGACCTAAAAACGGGAACCGATGTCATTGAAACACGTCACCATTTAGCGCTCAATTAGTGCTGCCAGTATAATAAAGAATTTTTGAAAAATAATCTTTTTTTTAATTTTTTTCAATAACTTTTACTTAATTAAGCTAGCAGTGTACCGTTTGTGACCGCGTTATGATACAGTTGGAGCAGAATCCGCATGAGCTAATAATTTAGTGCTCAATTAGTGCTGCCATTGTAGCGGAAGATTTTTGAAAAATATTCGTTTTTTTTTCAACACTGCTAGCTTAATCTACTTTCAAAAATCTTCCGCTACAATGGCAGCACTAATTGAGCACTAAATTATTAGCTCATGCGGATTCCGCTGCAACTGTATCATAACGCGGTCACGAAAGGTACACTGCTAGCTTAATTAAGTAAAAGTTATTGAATAAAATAAAAAAAAAAGATTATTGCTCAAAAATTCTTTATTATACTGGCAGCACTAATTGAGCGCTAAATGGTGACGTGTTTCAATTACATCAGTTCCCGTTTTTAGGTCTCCTTTGAGCTCTTAGACCTGCCGGTGTCGTTATACTAGCAGTATTTTATTTGAAAAACAATTAAAAAACGATTATTTTTCAAAAATCTTCCGCTACAATGGCAGCACTAATTGAGCACTAAATTATTAGCTCATGCGGATTCCGCTGCAACTGTATCATAACGCGGTCACGAACGGTACACTGCTAGC
This sequence comes from Zygaena filipendulae, assembly GCA_907165275.2. Classification (NCBI taxonomy): domain Eukaryota; kingdom Metazoa; phylum Arthropoda; class Insecta; order Lepidoptera; family Zygaenidae; genus Zygaena; species Zygaena filipendulae. The sequence continues at coordinate 9,599,986 of OU015670.1, read as the reverse complement.
TTAATTAAGTAAAAGTTATTGAAAAAAATAAAAAAAGATTATTTTTCAAAAATTCTTTATTATACTGGCAGCACTAATTGAGCGCTAAATGGTGACGTGTTTCAATTACATCAGTTCCCGTTTTTAGGTCTCCTTTGAGCTCTTAGACCTGCCGGTGTCGTTATACTAGCAGTATTTTATTTGAAAAAAAATTCAAAAACGATTATTTTTCAAAAATCTTTCGCTACAATGGCAGCACTAATTGAGCACTAAATTATTAGCTCATGCGCATTCCGCTGCAACTGTATCATAACGCGATCACGAACGGTACACTGCTAGCTTAATAAAAAGTTAGCAGTGTTCTCATTTTTGATCCACCTATCAGAGCACCAAATTTTTTTTTTTCAGCACTAAATTAGCAATAAATGAGCACTAAATGTTAAACCTAAAAATCAATTGATTCTGCCGACTTGACCATTCTAGCTTGACAGACGTGTCCGCGATGGACTCCGTAACTACTGAACGGATTTTGATAAAATTTTGTAGCCATTTATAATATGGTTCAACTTAAAAGATAGGATAGTTTTTATCCAGGAATTCCTGCGGGGAACAGCTAATCACCGTAAACTACTGTCGGGGTACAAAGAAGGACATAGAGTACTTTTTTCCCGCAACCTCCGCGGGAACTCCGATATCACCGCGGATGAAATCGCGGGGGACAGCTAGTACAAGTATAAAGTATAGACCACATAATGAAGTTTGTGTTGGTGGAATGCGGAATTCATTATTGTAACTATAGATAGACTAGCAGACAAAGTTTATTTCATTTCAGACCCCCGCGGTTTCACCCGCGGTAATTTCGGAGTTCCCGCGGGAATTCCGGGATAAAAAGTTAAGTACCCTGTGTCACTCAGGATCACTTTAGCTTCCTATAAGTGAAAGAATCTTCAAAATTGGTTCAGTAGATCCAGATATCACCCCTACAATCTCACGAACTCACAAACTCCGGAGTTCCCGCGGGTATCCCGGGATAAAAGTACCTTACGTCACTCAGGATCACTGTAGCTTCGTATAAGTAAGTTTTTTTAAATAGGTTCAGTAGATCCAGAGATCACGCCCTACAATCTTACGAACTCACAAACCCCAGAATTCCCGCGGGAATCTCGGGATAAAAAGTAACGTTTGTCACTCAGGATCACTGTAGCTTCCTATAAAGAAACAATTTTCAAAATCTGTTCAGTAGATCCAGAGATAACACCCTACAACGTCACAAACTTTTGCTCTTTAATATTAGTTCTATACTAATATTATAAAGTTCGTAGTACGAAGCCTAACGATGGCCGTATGCGAGTTTCGAGGCCATCCGATCAACTTTATTTAAGATACACATGTCTTCGTCAAAAACAAAAACTCAAAATGCCATCATATTCAATTCATCGAGGCCATCCGATCAACTTTATTTAAGATACACATGTCTTCGTCAAAAACAAAAACTCAAAATGCCATCATATTCAATTCATACATGTACAATTTTTTAACCGACTTCCAAAAAGGAGGAGGTTCTATGTTCGATTGTATGTATGTTTTTTTTTTATGTATGTTCACCGATTACTCGAAGACGGTTGGACCGATTTCGAATTTTTTTTTTTTGTGTTTGAAAGGGTTTAGTCCTAATTAGGTCCCATTGCCACCAAGTCGCGATCTGATGATGGGATCTTGGAGATATCGAGGGAACTCTTCAAAAATTATAGGCACACCTATAGCGATTTGGGTATTTTTAACCGACTTCTAAAAAGGAGGAGGTTCTATGTTCGATTGTATGTTTTTTTTTTTTTATGTATGTTCACCGATTACTCAAAGATGGTTGGACCGATTTCGAAAATTCTTTTTTTGTTTGAAAGGGTATACTCCCAATTAGGTCCCATTGCAACCAAGTCGGGATCTGATGATGGGATCTTGGAGAAATCGAGGGAACTCTTCAAAAATTATAGGCACACCTATAGCGATTTGGGTATTTTTTATAGTAAATCGTTCATTTGCTTTTGGAAAGCAAAATTTCAAGAAGTGGAACTGATGATGAAGACCACAGATGGTCATCGGAACTACTCAACAATAATACGTATTTCACGGGTTCCGATTGGAGCGATTTCGAAAATTGCTTTTTTGTTTGAAAGGGGATACTCCCAAATTGATTCCATTATCACCAAGTCGAGATCTGATGATGGGATCTTGGAGTAATCGAGGAAACTCTTCAAAAATTACAGGTACATCTATAGCGATTTTTATATTTTTTATAGTAAATCGTTTATTTGCTTTCGGAGAGCAAAATTTAAAGAAGTGGAACTGATGATGAAGACCACAGATGGTCATCGGAACTACTAAATAATAGGTATTTAACAGATTATGATTCGTTAACTTTAATGTGGTTTCTAAACAATTTATGTTCGTCACAATGTATATGGTGAAGTGGAACTGATGGTGGTGTACCAGCAGAACTCCTCAAAAATTAACGCCCCTGCATCGGGAAAAGTGATATTTTGTATAAGGTTATGAGCAGTTGACATTAGGCTATTGTAACTTAGATAAATTACAAACCGACTCACTAAAAAGCAAGAAATAAACAAAGGAGATTGACAGGGTATGGACCAAATGCTGCCCAGGAGTGGGACTACCTTGACTGAGTTCCTTGCATTGCTTTCTGTTGAAAAAAAAAATTTTTTTCAAAATCGGTTCCTGGAGAAAAAAAATTAACGTCAGTTTTGTTTGTACGTTTTATATAGTATGTATGTTCCCCGATTATTCGAAGACGACTGGACCGATTTGGAAAATTATTTTTTTGGTTGAAAGGGTATACTTCCGAGGTGGTACCGTTGTCATCAAGTCAGGATCTGACGATGGGATATTGGAGAAATGGAGGAAACTTGTCAAATATTATAAGCACACCTACCAATTTTGGGTATTTTTTGGAATATTTCATGCATTTGCTTTCGGATAGCACAATTTAGTGAAGTGAAACTGATGATGAAGACAACAGATAACCAGCGGAACTACTCAATAATAGGTATTTCACAGGTTGCGATTCAATTACTTTTAGGTGGTTGCTGAGCAGTTTATGCTCATCACAGTGCATGTGGTGAAGCTGACTGAAAGTGTGTATCAGTATAACTCCTCAAAAATATACATCCCTCCATCGGGAGAGCATTTATTTATTGTTATTGTAATTAAGTATTTATTTTTAGCCAGTAAGTAATACCTTTATTTATTTTTAGCCAGTAAGTAATACCTTTTTTCCCATGACTCCTGGGATGGAATTAGATGCGCTTTATTTTACTGACTACTACTACTCTTAGGAACATATTGTACTATTTCTGCATCCTGGGCAGCACTTGGTCCGCCTTCATGAATGTTTATGGTTTCCCAATAAATCTCAACAAAAACTTTTAATTTCACGACTCCTGGGATAGAATTAGGCGCCCTTTATTTTACAAACTACTACTACTCTTAGGAACATATTGTACTATTTCTGCATCCTGGGCAGCACTTGGTCTACCTTCCATGAATGTTTATGGTTTCCCAATTAATCTCAACAAACACTTTCTTTTTACGACTCCTGGGATAGAATTAGGCGCCCTTTATTTTACAAACTACTACTACCCTAAGGAACATAATGTACTATGTCTACATCCTGGACAGCACTTGGTCTACATTCCATGCAAGTTTATTGTTTCCCAATAAATCTCAACAAAAACTTTTTTTTTTCAGGACTCCTGGGATAGAATTAGACGCGCTTTATTTTACAGACTACTACTACCCTAAGGAACATAATGTACTATGTCTACATCCTGGACAGCACTTGGTCTACATTCCATGAATGTTTATGGTTTCCCAATTAATCTCAACAAACACTTTCTTTTTACGACTCCTGGGATAGAATTAGGCGCCCTTTATTTTACAAACTACTACTACCCTAAGGAACATAATGTACTATGTCTACATCCTGGGCAGCACTTGGTCTACCTTCCATGAATGTTTATGGTTTCCCAATTAATCTCAACAAACACTTTCTTTTTACGACTCCTGGGATAGAATTAGGCGCCCTTTATTTTACAAACTACTACTACCCTAAGGAACATAATGTACTATGTCTACATCCTGGGCAGCACTTGGTCTACCTTCCATGAATGTTTATGGTTTCCCAATTAATCTCAACAAACACTTTCTTTTTACGACTCCTGGGATAGAATTAGGCGCCCTTTATTTTACAAACTACTACTACCCTAAGGAACATAATGTACTATGTCTACATCCTGGGCAGCACTTGGTCTACCTTCCATGAATGTTTATGGTTTCCCAATTAATCTCAACAAACACTTTCTTTTTACGACTCCTGGGATAGAATTAGACGCGCTTTATTTTACAGACTACTACTACCCTAAGGAACATAATGTACTATGACTTTATTCTGGGCAGCACTTGGTCCACTCTTCATACAAAGATTGGCATTGTCCTTTTTAACAAAAAAATTAAAACCGACTTCCAAAAACACAAAACTAATAAAAAGCTAAAAATAACAAAATATCGAATAATCCAAATGACTAAAACACGCGTAATATTATTATTGGTTTGTACTACCACTGATCGGTATAAAGTCGGTGACAAGCCAAATATGGAGGGGGTAGATGGGCTTAGTCGACTCCCGCCACCAGCTCTTCTTAAGCAGAACAACCCAAGTGGGCTTGTCACCGAATTCGAACCGATCAGTGGTAGCACAAACCAATAATAATATTACGCGTGTTTTTGTCATTTGGATTAATTCGATATTTTGTTATTTATAGCTTTTTATTAGTTATAGTAAATCGTTCATTTGCTTTCGAAAAGCACAATTTGAAGAAGTGGACTGATGATGAAGACCACAGATGGTCATCGGAACTACTCAACAATAATACGTATTTCGCGGATTCCGATGGGAGCGATTTCGAAAATTGTTTTTTTGTTTGAAAGGGGATACTCTCAAATTGATACCATTGTCACCAAGTCGAGATCTGATGATGGGATCTTGGAGTAATCGAGGGAACTCTTCAAAAATTATGGGTACACCTATAGCGATTTTCTGATTTTTTATAGTAAATCGTTTATTTGCTTTCGGAAAGTAAAATTTGATGAAGTGGAACTGATGAAGAAGACCATAGATGGTCATCAGAACTACTAAATAATAGGTATTTCACAGATTCCGATTCGTTAACTTTAATATGGTTTCTAAACAATTTATGCTCGTCACAATGTATATGGTGAAGTGGAACTGCAGATGATGATGTACAAGGAGAACTCCTCAACAATTAACGTCCCTGCGTCGTGAAAAGCAATATTTTGTAAAAGGTGATGAGCATTTGACATTAGGCTATCGTAACTAGAGAAATTACGAACTAAGTCACTTAAAAGCGAGAAATAAACAAATTTTTAACAAAAAAATTAAAACAGACTTCCAAAAACACAAAACTAAAAATAAAAAGCTAAAAATAACAACATACCGATTTAATCCAAAAGACAAAAACACACGTAATATTATTATTGGTTTGTGCTACTTTACCACTAATCGGTATGAAGTCGGTGACAAGCCAAATATGGAGGGGGTAGATGGGCTAAGTCGACTCCCGCCACCAGCTTTTTGTGAACAGGACAACCCAAGTTGGCAGACACCAGCGGGCTTGTCACCGAATTTAAACAGATTAGTGGTAGCACAAACCAATAATAATATTACGTGTGTTTTTGTCTTTTGGATTAAATCGGTATGTTGTTATTTTTAGCTTTTTATTTTTAGTTTTGTGTTTTTGGAAGTCTGTTTTAATTTTTTTGTTAAAAATTTGTTTATTTCTCGCTTTTAAGTAACTTAGTTCATAATTTCTCTAGTTACAATAGCCTAATGTCAAATGCTCATCACCTTTTACAAAATATTGCTTTTCACGACGCAGGGACGTTAATTGTTGAGGAGTTCTCCTTGTACATCATCATCTGCAGTTCCACTTCACCATATACATTGTGACGAGCATAAATTGTTTAGAAACCATATTAAAGTTAACGAATCGGAATCTGTGAAATACCTATTATTTAGTAGTTCTGATGACCATCTATGATCTTCTTCATCAGTTCCACTTCATCAAATTTTACTTTCCGAAAGCAAATAAACGATTTACTATAAAAAATCAGAAAATCGCTATAGGTGTACCTATAATTTTTGAAGAGTTCCCTCGATTACTCCAAGATCCCATCATCAGATCTCGACTTGGTGACAATGGAATCAATTTGAGAGTATCCCCTTTCAAACAAAAAAACAATTTTCGAAATCGCTCCAATCGGAATCCGCGAAATACGTATTATTGTTGAGTAGTTCCGATGACCATCTGTGGTCTTCATCATCAGTCCACTTCTTCAACACTTATACAATATAAATACTGTAAGATCTGTAATACACTACTTATAATACAATAATTATAATGCAATACTTTTAATACAATGAAACTAAATTAGGAAATAATAATTTCTACCTTAACAGTTCACAGGCTGCGCGAGCCGCACCGTCTCTCAACATCGCTTAAATAGCTGGAATCTAATAAATACATACGATTTCATATTTATAGTTACCTATACTAGCTGACTTTAGTTTACTGATTTACAGTTAAGATTAAGATTATAGTTATAATTAGCTGACCCCAGCGGTTTCACCCGCGGTAATTTCAGAGTTCCTGCGGGAATTCCGGAATAAATTCCGGAGTTCCGCGGGTATTAATAATAATAATAATAATATTTATTTCACAATGTACATGTAGGTATAAGTTTAGTATCATCTAGAAAAAAAAGAAAAAAGAAAGAAAAATGAGTTTATTGGTCCCCACATAAAGAATTCATCTGTTGCCGAACTAGGTGTAGATACCTGTAATACGGCGTACAGCGCCCAAACCTCAAACACCCGAAGATATGTTCATATTATTATAACACTAGTATTATTACAAAGAGATTTTTAAAATAAATAATGTAGAAATAAGATATACCTATATACCTACCTATATGATAAGTGAAATATATAAAATATGAACCTCTCTGTGTGTATGGGTGAATTGTGTGTGAGTGTGTGTGGGGGAGTGTGTAATTACACTGCAGCTTAAGTTTAGTGTCCTTTAGGATAAGATGAGCAACAACTCTTCCGGTTCATCATAAGAGAGCAATTGCAACCAATTTTGAACTTTCCTCCTGCATTCAAATTTAGTCAATGGATACAAATTAAGCTAATTTAGCTAGCAACAAATTAAGCTAAATTACGGTTATAGATATATGGGCCTAAAACACGGAGAAACGCCGTATGAAAGAAGTGGAATAGGTGCGATTTATTTTAGCAACGACATGTTTCCGACGTACATTTAAAACCGTCTGGTCATATGGCAGCATAGAATGTTGCTTTAGAATAATGTTAAGTAGAAATAATTGGCGCACTGTAAGTACTTCACAAAAACAATATAGATCGATGGTAGATAGATTCCGGGATAAAAAGTAGGTTACCCTATGTCACTCAGAATCACTGTAACTTCTTATAAGTGAAAGAATTTTCAAAATTGGTTCAGTAGATCCAGAAATAGCTGTTCCGTCGTGGTTTTACCCGCGGGAAATTCGGAATTCCGGGATAAATGTACCCTATGACGCTCAGGATCACTGTAGCTTCCTATAAGTGAAAGAATTTTCAAAATTGAAATTGAAATTGAATTGAAATTGAAAGAATCGGTTTAGTATATCCGGAGATAGCTTTCCCCCGTAGTTTTACCCGCGGGAAATTCGGAGTTCCCGCGGGAATTCGTTCCCGCGTCCGTGACGCCTCCGCAAGGCTCCAACGGAAGACCAGCGCCGGGTGGTCCTTATTAATTCCGGATTAAAAAGTATCCTATGACACTCAGGATCACTGTAGCTTTCAAAATCGGTTCAGTAGATCCAGATTCCAGCGATCACCCCCTAAAACCTCACAAACTCCCAGACTTCCGCGGGGATTCCGGGATAAAAAATACCCTATGTCACTCAGAATCACTGTAACTTCTTATAAGTGAAAGAATTTTCAAAATTGGTTCAGTAGATCTAGAAATAGAGTAGAAAAAAGTTTATTTGATATCATAAAGATAAAATAAGTAGCTGTTCCGTCGTGGTTTCACCCACGGGAAATTCTGAGTTTCCGCGGGAATTCCGGACTAAAAAGTATCCTATGACACTCAGGGTCACTGTAGCTTACTATAACTGAAAGAATTTTCAAAATCGGTTCAGTAGATCCAGGGATTACCACCTAGCTGTGCCTAAGCTATGCGTAGATCTATTCCGTTTCTGCTTACCTACCACCTCCGACGAAAGTTTTTATTTCGTCTGAGCCTACCACCTAAAAATTGTTTAAATATGACTAGGTAGGTAGGTAATAGATACGGCCTACTTTTTAAAAAAGTTAGGTAGGTAGGTCACCTACTAGCTACGAGCTGGAATACCTAAGTAGGTAATTAGGTATTTATATTTTATTGTACTGAATTGGAAACAAATGGGTTGCACAGGTATTTCTTATTGAGTAGGTAGGTATCTACATAAAACATCGTAAGCTTACACAACAAGTTTAAAATTACTGTAGGTAATGTCTACCCTAGGTACCTACCTACTTCTTAGGATAAAGTACACGTATATCAAGTATTCTGAAACTCAAGCTAGGAAACCTGTGATAGGTTCAAGTATATATTTAAGTAATAATGAAATCGTCCTTAACTAGTAACTTCTCCGAACAAAAATTTAACTAAGTAGGTACAAAAGTTTTGCGACGCCATACTACTTCGATCTAGGCAATTATTATATTTACTGGAATACACTAATCACTATTTAAATCGTTCGATTATTCTACAGAACAAAGTAAATACTTGATCAGATATTAAACAATAAATAAGTTTACTTACAGTTGAAAGTTCCTAGTTCAGCAACAGCAAAATCAAAGGACACCGCTTGACCGCTCGGCGCTCGCTCAAAGACAAACTTGAACTTGAAACTTCTTATGACGCCGACACAGTGTTACCAACACTTGAAAATATTTACCCCTAAAGATTAAGTCAAAAACCCCTAAATACCCCTAAATAACATATAATATTACTACAAAGTTTATGATTAATAAATAACGCCAAGATTTTTGCGTTACTTCCGAAATTATTAGGGCGAAAATATTGATCTTATAAAAAAATAATTATCAAAAACAAAAATGTCTTTTGATTTTTTACGACCAATATTTCGATTCTTATTGATTAAAATTTTTTCTAAATATAAAATCTTCATTTTTTAATAACAGCTAGTAAAAAACTAGTAAAAAATTGATCATTGATGCTAGTAAAAAACTTAAAAAAAAAAAAAACTTTTATTTAAAAAAAATTTCGTACAACCAATATTTTCGCTGTAATATCAAAAATTAAATTGCGGCAAAATTCCTAGCCCTAATTATAAATTGATAATAATGAGTAACAAAAAAAACAAAATCCCCTAAAATATAATACCCCCTATCATATTCTTTTACCCCTTTTGGGGGAAAACCCCGAAGTTGGGAACCGACGCCGATGCCGGCACAAAAATAAACGACTTAAACGAGCGAATCAGGGGACCGGAAGGAGGTTGAAGGAAGTAGGTACCTAGTGAATGGTGAAGTGATGCGGCTAGAGACGTTCGGCAACCAATAATCGATACCCTAATCGATGTACAACTAAAGCAAGTTCAAATGACATAATATTATCGATGGTTGGGAGACTAATTTACATTTTTTGTGATATTGAGATACTAGCTGGTCCCCGCGGTTTCACTTGTGGTTATTTCAGAGTCCCCACGGGAATTCCGGGATAAAAAGTACCCTATGACACTCAGGATCACTGTAGCTTCCTATAAGTGAAAGAATTTTTAAAATCGGTTCGGTAGATCTAGAGATTACCCCCTACAACGTCACAAACTCACAAACTTTTGCTCTTTATAATAATAGTATAGATATGCTAATTTATATCTACTTTTATTTTGCTTTTTTGTTTGGTTGGACGCGAGCTGGGTACTTACTGATTTGAATGAAAAATTTTGCAAAAACGGGAAATAATATTCCTTTTGAGAGCTTCCGTTGTGGAAGTTATAGCGTTATAGCCAAGTTGACACTCTACAATCATTAACGAATAGAAAACTTGTGTTACGAATCAACTATAGAATTTTAACTTGAGTATTATATCTTTGAGTTGGCTGACCTCGTTGCCGCTGTTAAAGTTACGCAAGAAATCATGTACGATCTATGACGGAATTGATTCCCTTTATTGAGTTAAGTTATTCCCTTTATTAAGTTCTAAAAAAAAGTCCGCTAATGGCATAATATGTCTAACTTTTTAAAGGAGCTTTATAAGGTTGACCCACTATTACCTTTTTTATGGTAATCAAATTTGTTCTAAAATAATGCATTATTTGAGGTGTTTTTATAACCATGATATTAATCCTTATGCTTATAATTTAAGTTATTCTTCACAAGCATTTGAATAATAATTGTGAACAAAATTGCCTCTGTCATCATTTGATTTCAAGGAATAGGAGATATCACCTTCTTTGCATAGTATAAAATGGACATAGATAAGCAATAGTGTGTTAACCCACACTGGAGAATTTTTGATTAAATCGTGTTTTAAAATTATAGCGCCATTTTGTGACAAGATTTTTTTTATGTTTAAAAGTTGTTGGTATTTAGACAATGCAATATAGTAAACACATAATTAAAAACTTTATGTAACACTCAATAAAGCTTTCGGAGTCAAATAATTTTGTGGGTTAATATGTTATTGCTTACGGCATCCGAATGAAGTCGCTTCCGCTATCTGTTGGCGATAAACTCAAAAACTGCTGAACGAATTTTCATGCGGTTTTCACCAATAGATACAATGATTTATGAGGAAGGCTGGTATCTAACTATCTATAGTTTATCTTGGGATTCCCGCGGGAACTCTGAAATTACCGCGGGAGGCAGCTAATACCCTATAGTTATAAAATAAATCTGTAACAAGATAATGATCTACCACACGCGTATTGATGATGTGCAAGGCGGGCGGCCATGAGGGGAGAGGGCAAGTAATGAAATATAGCCTATTTTAGTGGGTTTTTTCTCAAATTAACGAGGTTGAGGCCACGGGGTGTGCTCCTAGTTGCTTATTGTAAATTCAAACGTGAGTTTGTTTGTTGAATTTTTCGAAATCGGTCCATTACCTAGTTTATTAGTTCAATCGTAACAAATAAACATACAAACAAAAAATCAAATCTTCCCCCTTTATGATTTTTGCACGCACACACAGTACAGTAAAAAACACAGAAACATGTAAATGCAAATGCAAACATGTAAAAGGTAAACCTATATTACTAAAGAAAATATTTTCATAGGTAACCTCTGGTAGAGAGAAAGAATATTAAAAAAACCTTTGAATAAATAAGAGACAGTCGTATTTTTAACCAACTTCCAAAAAGGAGGAGGTTATGCATTCGGTTGTATGTATGTTTTTTTTTAATGTATGTTCACCGATTAGTCGAAGAAGTGTATTCTATTCTATTCTATGTATAATAATTATATTTTCGTCGTCGTTCGTCATAGTTTTACAAAATATAATTATTAAACATAGTACCTAATGAAATTCCTATGAAAATTAGCTGGAAATATTTAGTCTAAAATAGATAATGAATAAAATATAATATGTCTTATGAAGTCTTTCCCAAATTGGGAAACCAGTTTCAAGTATCGTGGGCTTTCGAATAACAAAATCTTATGTAGTCGCAAGTCGCAACTCGCATCACTAGACGCAGGATTGCCAACTCTACTGTCTACACGGCGGCGGTGGATATCAAAGAGAGAACGAACTGAAAAATGCGGGAATTTTGAAATCGGCAGCGGAATATTTTGAGATTCTATTTAGCTAAAAAAAAAAAAAGGCGATATCGAATTATCGATCTTTCTCTAACTAAATTATTCAAAAGAATCTTCTTACGAAATAAAGCCACTATCCGCTTGTCTGTATGCCCGCTAAGTACGTCTAAACTACGCATTCTACAAACAAGGAAATTTCTCCTAGAAGGTTCGTGAGTAGGTAGGTACTTGAGTAGGGCGAGTTTCTGAAGCGTCATTTACACTCGCGTACGAGCAACGAGGCGAACCACGCGGCGAGCCCCGAGCGACTGTTTACATTCGCGCTTCGTCGCTCGCCGCGTGGTTTGCCTCGTCGCTCGTGCCGCTCGCGTCCCCCGGAGCGGCTTTTTTGTCACGAGTCAAAGGGACGAAAAAGGAGCAAGGGGCGCGGGGCGAGGGACGAGGCGCGAGTGTGAACAGGCGCTAGGGGCTCGCCGCGTGGTTCGCCTCGTCACTCGCACCGCTCGCTTCCGGAGCGGTTTTTTGGTCACGAGTCAAAGGACCTCGCGTCAAAGCGAGCGTGGTGTTTACACTCGCGTTCTCGCTTCAGTCGAGTTTCAACTTTGGGCCGCGATGGTTGTGTGCTTTTAAACTGCATAATTGGATTGGTTGTAACTTGCAACAAGAAACGTTTTGGTTTCTAGAATTATTTTAAAAGAAACCGATAATTTGGGATCCCAAACATAGATTCCACAAAAATAACCAAAAAGTAAACGTTATATGGACTAGATTTTATTAAGAAACTAGCTGTGCCCCGCGGTTTCACCCGCGTGAAAAGTTTTTATGTAACAACTTTTTTTTCTTGACATCCGATTTGAATGAAACAAAGCCTATATGTAGATCCAGGCTAAGCTTAATCTACCTGCGAAAACCGCATGACAATCCGTTCAGTAGATTCAGAGATTATCGCGAACTGAGAGACAGACAGACAGAAAAGATTTTTTAAAACCCCTTTTTTTATAGTTGGTTACTCTTCGTTTATCGTCCCCTGTCAATTTTTGTTAAAAATATTCAATGTACAGAATCGCGGATTCTACTCTTTTATTATATTAGTACTAGCTGTGCCCCGCGGTTTCACCCGCGCGAAAAGTTTCTATACAACAACTTCTTTTTATACAACAACTTCTTTTCCCGACATCCGATTTCAATGAAACAAAGCCTATGTAACTCCAGGTTAAGCTTAATCCTAAACCGCATGACAATCCGTTCAGTAGATTCGGAGATTATCGTGAACAGACAGAAAGACAGAAAAGATTTTTAAAAACCCTTTTTTTGTGCTTGGTTACTCTTCCCCACCCCCCCCCCCCCCCCGTCCGTCCGCTCCGTTCCGTCCCCTGTCAGTTTTTGTTAAAAATATTCAATGTACAGAATCGCGGATTCTTTCTATCTTTTATAGATAGATAGATAGATATGTAGACCTCCAACCGCACTAAACAATAAACCTTTCGACAGCATCTCCTGCGCAAAAAACAGTCGATGACACCCGGCGCAGAAGAAGAGGATATTGACAATTTTATTTATTTTATTTTTTTAAATTATTTATTTAAAGTTTAATTATTTATTTAATTTATTTATTTTACTAGCTATTATATTCTAGCGTGTCCCCGCGGTGTCATCCGCGTTAATTTCAAAGATCCTGCGGGAATTCCGGGATAAAAAGTACCCTATCTGTTATTCTGAATTACTTCTACTTGAAGCAAGATCAAAATATTAGCCTATACATGCATTTAATTTTCGACGTTTACAAAATAATGGTTAACGACATCTCTTGATTATTTCAGGAATAAATGAAATTTTAACCGTCGAGAACCTGTATCACGCACATACAGGCACAGGACAGTTCAAATTTCAAAAAACTTTTGTTAGCAATACATAGATGGCGCAATATTAATACAATAATTATTAGCCAAGCTTGGTAAAAAATCCTATAGAGCAGATAGCAGACAGTAGATATATAATATGATAATAGGAATCTATAGCTATTATTATTATTTTTTGATATTTTTATAGCTGTTTTATTGTAAAGTTTCTAATATTGTAAAGTTGAAATCCATTCAGTAGTTTTTGCGTGAAAACGTAACAAACATCCATACAATCCATACAAACTTTATAATATAAAGATTTTTAGAATAATAAGTAAGGATTTCATTTATTAAAATCGTCAGCATTTTATTAAAATTGTAAGCAAAGTCGTCTTGTTGCCGCTAACACTTCGACATCCTCCCTTGTTGCTAGCTCAAAGACAACTGAACTGAACGCACTGTAGCGATGGGCGATTATTACTAAAATTTATCGAATTAGTCGATTGTTCGGTTTAGTCGATAAAAGTCGATAATAATCTATATTAGTCGATTGTTCAGTATCTACTTCAACTACTAATTCAGTAGTTAGTAACTACTAATTCAGTAGTTAGTAACTACTAATTCAGTAGTTACTAACTACTAGTTAGTAAAAAAAAAAGTAGTCAGTAAAAAAAATAGTATTTAGTAGTTAAGTAGTTCGTAAGAGTATCGATTCGTAGTCGTACGTCTACGGACTACTAAAATAAGTAGTTACATAAATGTAGTTGGCGTGCGCTGATATAGTTACTGTCAATAGTTACTACAGTTTATAAATTCGTGCGCCACTACTTGCGATTGCAGTTATTACTTCTTTATCGATTGGTAGTTGGCACTGATTATTCAGTGGTCTAAATTAAGTTGTATAAATCTAATGACTATTCGTTTATTGGTTTGTCGACGGTAGGAGTTTCTTTGAGAGAAAAATATAAAATAAGTAAAAAAGTTGTAATTATTCAAAGTATATACGAAAATATTTTGTATTTGTGTTAAAAAGTATTTTGTTTAAAAGCACTTTTTAATTACTTTTTAAAAACTACGTTTTAACATTAAAACACTAAATATTTCAGAGTTTGTATTAAAAAGTCGTAAGGTTGAGGTCCGACCATTATTATTATGCTTTTCATGTCTAGAATTTTTATACGATTTCTTTTGTAACTTTTAACGATAAACCTCGTTTCAAATAACATTATTATAAGAAAAAAATAGTTAAATTAATTGTTTTAACTATGAATCTCCAACTCTAGTTAAGTATAGGGCTCATTATGCAATACATAGATAGTAGTTAGTATTCAACATTACTTTTTAGGTAAGAGTCTTTTATGGTAGCATAATGCTGCCAGTACAACTCTAACTCCACCTATAGTATCTAGACAGTACTCTGAAGTCTAAACTATTCAAGTAGGTGCCTATCTAGCTAGCTTCGTGCATTTAGATATAAACTCACACCAGTACCACAAGAGGGCGTTAAATCTATATTTGATGCTTTGTGATTCTGTAAAATAATTATTTTAAAATTTTAATTAAAACTTAGAAAAAAAAGTAGATTGCAATTATTGATGTTAGTCAATAAACTTTTAACTAAGTATCTACTAATTGGCGCGCACCTATACTACTAAATACAAAGTAGAAACTACTAAATACTAATATTTAGTTACAAAAGATGGCGCAGTGGCACAATTGCCGCCACACCGCCCACACCGCTCCGCAGTTAGTACTTACAACTTAGTAATCACTAGTCAGTACTTCAGTAGTTAGTAGTTCGTCGATTGTTATTACTATACGACTAAATAAGTAGTTCAAAAAATCGACGCAACACGACACGCACGCATCGCAGTTAGTACTTACAAATTAGTAGTCAGTAGTTAGTAGTTCGTCGATTGTTATTCGAATAATAATGGTGGGGAATTACTAAATCGACAATCGAATGCTCAGTAGCTGAATCATCGATTCAGTCGATTGTTTTTTTTTCAACAATCGCCCATCGCTAACGCACTGCAGGCCGCAGCTCTTTTGTCTCTTTTCCATCGATCGTGCGGTCGCGGTCGCACGCACGAGCGACGGGACGAGGCAGCGTTTACACTCGCACCTCGTACCCCACCACGAAACGAAGCACAAGACGAGGAACGAGGTGCGAGTGTAAACGCCGATAAAACAGCGTTTACACTCGCGCCTCGTACCTGGCCACAAGACGAACCACGAGGCGAGGAACGAGGCGCGAGTGTAAATCCCGTATGAGAGATTCAAGAAATTAACGGAAGTGAAACCGCCGGCAACAGCTAGCAAATTTAAAATAAAACAATCCCTTTGTTCGAAACTCAACCAAAAATCTTTTAGTAGGTACTAGGTATTGGATAAAATACGCAATATTTTATGGAAACGTTTCGTCGCTACATAGGTACCTACTTGCTATAATTAAAAGTACTCTTTGCTGTTTGCGGCTTTGAAAATACAGAATTTTATTTATAATTTTAATTATAATCAATTATTAATTTAAATTAAATTTAATTATAATTTTAATTAAAATTTATGTACCTATAATTCATTTAATATCTTCATATAATTTATAGGACTCGGTTTAGTAGTTTCCAGAGATTACTTTCGCTACTGCCGTCGGTTTTATTACTCGTACGAAACATCACACTCCACCTTTTGATATAATCATAGGTAGGTACCTATTCTATTTTAGGCATCACTCCTGTTACAAATGTTTGAATATGTTATATATGTTGTATATGTCTGTTGTGCAACAAATGGAAAAGTAAATAGTTTATAAAATTTAATGTAAAAGCTCTATCCGATCCGACGACCAACATAATTATTATTAATGCCATCTAGGTTATTTTTATTGAAACTTGCATAAGAAGTTCTGGAATCGAAGATGGCGCTTTCGTCGTGTAACATTATTTTCGTATCGATAAAAATTAATGAGGAGCTGCATGGGACAGTAATTTTCGCAGTGACTGTTTTCTTGTGCCAAAAAAATATTAGGTATGACACTTCGAGCCGATTTCGTTGGTGTCTCATCTTTCAGGAGTTCAAAGAGATCAAAGAAAGATTTGCTTACTAACTATAGCATCCACAAATTAGACTTAATTATGTCTATATATAGCACCATGGTTTGCAATTTCAAACTGTAGGTATGGCATGAGGCTTACCTATGGATTTATATTGATCTTCACACCCTTAATCTACTCAACCGATCATAGGAACAGCTAGGGCATTATATACAAATGTTAATAAGAAGAAAAATCGTGGCACGATTGTCGACGTCGATAACTATGCCAAAGTACCTAAAAGTTGGAAGTTCAAATTACAAACTCAAGTTGATATAGGATACTGTCCGACGATAGATTGAGAGCCAGCGTTCCGCAGACTTAAGGTAACTATAGCAGCATACTCCATATTAACGTTACGAATTAATAGGGTAGGTGGAATTCACCATGCTGAAATAATGCCTTTTGACAAAGATATTGAAAGATAATAGATTGACAATACGCTCGGCTGCTAAGCTTTCCCCTTGAACCACGCAGTGGTCAAATGCCGTTGGCTAGAAGATACTATTGTCTATAAATGCCACTAAACGGAAAGCGATGTGATTGGCTTTTTGAAATGTACTTGGTGGTGACTGGCATTTGATTGCGGCGCAACGATGTGATTGGTTTATTTTGATCATTCCCCACGCAAAAATTGATTGACGTGGATTGCATAGTAAAAGTATGTATTGTTCGTCTATTCTCTTATAATGTCTTTGCTTTTTGACCTCTGGCCACGCCCAAAGGAATAGTGAATCCCCATTCCCACGGCAAGTGAAATTGAATGAAATACATAGTATACCTAGCATTAATATGGAGTTTGCTACTATACCGTAAGTCTGCGGAACGCTGGCTCTCAATCTACTAGGCTCGCGCTACGTCACGCGTCACGGGATAAAGAAAAAAAATGAAGAAGAAACGCATTTATTTGCTCCCTCAAAAACACACACATCAAAATAGCTAAATCTAAGTTTACAAGTATAATAAATAAAAAACTTATAGAAAAAAAATGTTACAAAATCTTTTTATAACTAGAATAGAGTGTAACTTCTTTGTGTAGCGCGTAGTAAATAGTAGTAGTATACAGTGTGAGTCTGGATAAAGTGTACAAATGAAAATGAGGGATAAAGAACAATGGCAAAATTTCTATAGGAGCTGGACTTGACTTTTATTTTTCATGTCCCAAAATAAACTATAGTTAGATTGATTTGTTTTTATGTTGTAAATACCATCCCGTTTAAAAATCATATCTAAATAGCCACAATTTTTTAAAATAACATCGTAAAATCCATAATACATTTGAGGTTAGAATCAACAACAACATTTTACCCGACCTAAAAGTGTAGTTAGCATAGAAATAATGTAGTCACAAGTGGTAGTTATCAGTCCGTAAAAAATGCCTAGGTAAAAAAGACAAAGGAAATTCAAAATAGAACAACAAGTAAAGCGATTAAAATGCGTGATTGCCGGGTGTCATGTCAATTGCCAATCAAATCAAATAATAATGAATAATGACAATCACTGGCGCGGTTCGATGACCACAGATTTAGTAACTTGTCCGTAGACGGAGAATGAACTAGACGAGGCATTCGCGTATAGCGTAAGAGAAAGTGATATTCTTCCTATGCACACATGTAAACTACCAGTATTGCCACTAAATAACTTATTTCCAATTTCCAAGGAGTTTTAGCTTGTTTGGTGATGAAAAAGCTATAGGAAGTAAAATGTAGTTTTATAGGATAGGTTGTTTTGTATATAAACTATAAATCATCGATCCCTGATGGTGTCGAGGGGATTTATAATATACTAGCTGACCCGCGCGGTTTCACCCGTGGTAATTTCGGAGTTCCCGCGGGAATTCCAGGATAAAATATAGTTACAAACCTTCCTCATGAATCACTCTATCTATTGGTGAAAACCGAATCAAAATCCGTTGGGTAGTTTAAAGATTTAAGCATACATAGGGATATAGGGACAGAGAAAGCGACTTTATTTTATAGTATGTAGTGAAGCGGGGCAAGTGAAATGAATACTATGTAGGTGCAAATAACGTTTTATTGGAACTTAAGTTAGCGCACGGTACGGATGAGCAAACCAGCTTATTTCTCGTCAGGGCATCAAAGTTGCGCGCTTGGCTTATGGTTTTTGAAACGATTATTATTATTGCTTGCTATTGGTTCGCGCCAGCTGCACTCATTGTAATTAAGTTTAGTTTTTCGAAAGAAACTGCTTGGGAAATGCTTGAAACGAATCCTTGAATAGCTATTTGGTTTCCAATTTACACGACCAGTGCTTGCTATCCAGTTAATAAGAGTAACCAATTTAAAAGGAAATCTGAAAAAGAAAAAACATATAGAATACACACTGGACACGTGGACAATGTATTTATCAGGCCCAATATTCTAAAATTTCCAAATCGAATCTAAAATATTTCATACACTACTCATACAGTCAAGAGCATGCAAGATTTTCAGCCAGTCTTACACGCGAAGGGTACAGTACACGTGATTCTGTTGACGGTCAAATTAAACTTATTTGATTCGATACTGAAGTTTTAAAATACAGCGTCTGAGACATAGTTGACTAGAATCTTTCAGTATTTTATCCCACGTTGAAAAAAAAAACAAATGATGGAAACGATTGGCACTTAGCATGAAACTTGGTAGAGATAAAAAAAAATTTCCAGTCTATTTTAAAGATATATGTATGACCTACTTAAATAAAGCAAGAAAAAGAAAAAAATATACGCATAAATTAATTAAATAGAGCGTTTCAAAGTTCCTACTTTTGACTTTACCGCCGAAACGCGGAATGACGTCACTAGTTCAAAATTACGCCTCATTAACCTGTGATAGAAATGTCACTGTCGGGTCATGTGACACTGACAGACAGATAACTTCAATATCCAAAAGCGAAATTAAGGTTGAACTGTGTCGAGTTCAGAAAATTAAAAATATGCGTTGACTGTATGCACTTAGTTTCTTTTGCCTTCTCTGAAAGAGGTAAATGTTTCCTAAAAAATAAAAGTGACGTAATCTGTTAAGCATGGCTGTGATTGGTGCTTCGTTGCAACGTTCCATTTCACAAAATTAAAAGTTGAATATTTTAGAAACTTAAATTTTTTTTAGTAAATCTTTCACGATAACGCTTTTCTAAGGCTCTATTTTTGACACATTGACACAATTTCTTATAATAAATTTCATGCAAGTACACTACTACCCTACCCTACACCTCATAGGTACCTACTAATATTATAAAAAATTGGGAAATTAATCTGGGTTAATCTAGCAACCTTTGTCGTAGTATAACCCGATATATTACGGAAGGCATAGTAACGACGTGGTAAGGACATAGTCGCCATTATGGAATAAGGACTACGTAATTTGGCAAGATTATACACTAAAATAAGAAGGCAAATTAATGTTGATTTTTTTGTTATATTTCTACGATTTATACCACAAAGCTGTTATTATGAATATATTTGCTATTTTGCACAAACAAAACACATTTACATGAAAGTAAATCATTACATACCGATGAAATGTTACATGCTCCGTTTTCCTTTCATTACGGCTCTTACAGCCTAAAATACAACATATCACTATGTCCACAACAAAAACAAACACTTTAAACACGATATGAAAGTCTATTTAGCTTTCAATAATTGAAAATAACAACGTTTTTTATCAAAATAAACAAAGAGCGCTTCGCTTTGTTGGGCAAACTATAACTTTGCCCAACAAAAAAAACCTATACGCTAGATAAGGACAAAAGATAATTGGAAATCTCTTTCACTCTTAAGAACTTAGCCATAACACTGTCTCGCTTACTATTCGAAAGAGAAGGAAATCGCCTCATCTATTCATTCTCCATCTACGAACTTGTCAAAGACAAATGACGTTCCGATGTACGCAATTGAACAAAATGCTTATACTTACTATGAACCTAAATAATTTTTTTTTATGACAAGAACGCACACACAGTTGTTGATTTGATGCCTACATAATTATCTAGTAAAACTATTAAGAAAAACGTGAATAATTATAGTCTTTGAATACTAAGTCATGTCATACGCGAAATGAATCGTCAATAGGTGCGTTCAGAAACCACATACATGATGTCGTAGAAGTTACAAGAACAAAAATAAATTAATATCTTTTTTTGTGGCTACTTATAGAGATATTTTTTGTGTTTTTTAAAATCTTAAAAAATAAGGATTTTTTTCATATATATATCATATATGGACACCATTGTTTCGTATCGAGTCCGATCTGGCCATCCTTCTTTCTGCAGTTGGTTATACCATCCCTTGTAAATGTTGACTCGTCCATCCATAAAATTTTTTTTGGAAAGTTTGGGTTTTGTCTAGTTTTTGACAGAATCCATGTTGACATAACGCATCTTGGACGGCAGTCTACCTCTTCATGTAAGTGCTGCACCCTCTGATAATGATAAGGATGCAGACCTTCTTTTTTTAAAATACGCCACGCTGATTTTTGCGATATTCCATGTCTCAAAGCTAGACGTCTGGTGCTAATGGTTGGATCAGCAAACAAATCCCTCAGTACTGCTTGTTCGACAGACACATCAAT
Organism: Zygaena filipendulae; assembly: GCA_907165275.2. NCBI lineage: Eukaryota > Metazoa > Arthropoda > Insecta > Lepidoptera > Zygaenidae > Zygaena > Zygaena filipendulae. The sequence goes on along the minus strand of OU015670.1, from coordinate 9,578,583 downwards.
AATCACTTCAGACTCGCGGCGGTCTCTGGCATTTGATCCAAGTCCAACAATACATAATCTTCGGTGGACTTCTTGGAAGTTCCGAGCAGATGGCACCGGTCGCCTGTTAGGAAACGCAGCTACGTAAGCAGTGTGAGCGGCTCTGGCTCTACCTCGTGCCATTCCATAATAAAACTCAATATCAGCGATGTGTGCCGGCGGGAATTCAGTTAAACGCGGCATTATCTCCAAAACACTAGAGAATGAACTAGAGAAGTTGGTTAACGAGAGTAATGACGAAACGTGTAGCAGCGGCGAGTAATTCGGAGCGACTGTCTTTGTTTGTCTCTTCCAGTGTTGCCGTCTCAGTTGGTATTAAAGTAGCTAAATCTGTCGTAAAAGTTGCCAGTTTATGTAATTTTGTGCTGAAATGTAGCTAAATGTATGGAGCATTAAGTAATAATAAGTAGCTAAAATGTATGAAACCATGATCAATTCAAGTAGCTAAATACGTTCAAAATCCGCTAGATCTAGCTACAAAGTAGCTAAAACGGCAATACTGGTCTCTTCCCGTACTCTAAACTTAAGCCCACGTGCAGTTACAAAACTTTTTTACCTGAAATGCAATAAAATGTACCCTAAACATTCACCGCGCCTTTGTTCATTAAATACCATACTTTGAAGGCCTTCTTTGACACTTCATAAAAAATGTTGTGATTAAGTTATAAACGTAAAATTTTTACCATTTGAAAGCTAGTATGATGTAGAATAATTGTAAGCCTTAAAAAATGTATGTTAATACCACATTTTATTAAGCAATTTTAAAATTACTGAAAAAACTGTGCAAAAAAATACTTTTGTTTGTTAAATAAACGCCATTATTTTGAATTGTAAATAATTTTGATTAAAATTTTTGATTTTATTAAGACGCCCATAAGCTCTGATCATAATTCAGTTTTTATCTTGACAATCTACCGTTTATTTTAAAAGTTATAGTGTTTTGTTTACGAGGGGAACCCTAACGCGAACCAAAATTTTAAAAAAATCGTCAAAAATTCAAAAAAAATTTTTTAATTTTTTTATTATTTTTTTCGTCGATAAAATTGAACATAGTATCCCTCATTTTCATTTGTACACTTTATCCAGACTCACACTGTATTTATTTAATTAAAGTATGTACCACTGCTATCTATGCACTTTCGCCATATTTGAGGGTGGTATTTAAACAAAATTATATTTGTTTGATAGCTTGACATTTTAGCTGGGCCCTTGTTCACGCAATTTTTTTCCCCCCAACTACTAATACGTCAGGGGTCAGGGGACATGACCTGTAGAGGGAGCAAGCACGAATTTTTTCGCTCTCGTCTGTCGATATCATCGTAATAATAATAATTTTTAATTAATAATAATATTTTTCTTTTTATTTCGGAATATTAAAAATCCCTACTTACATTTAAAATATAAAAACAAAATAAAATATTAATAAAAAAATCCACCAGAAATATCTATTTAAGATTAATATGTAGTAATGTCAAAGCGTTTTTTTGTATGGAAAATGAACGACACTCGGTAGATGGCGTTGTTCATTTTCCATACAAAAAAAAGCTCGATATCGAAAGGACGAGAGCGAAAAAATTCGTGCTCCGGGTACTGTAGGGGGAGCACGAATTTTTTCGCTATCGTCTAGTCGATATCGTCGTAATGTCAAAGCGTTTTTTTGTATGGAAAATGAACGACACTGGATAGATGGCGCTGTTCATTTTCCATACAAAGAAAATTCTCGATATCGACTAGACGAGAGCGACAAAATTCGTGCTCCCCCTACTGATCATGAAAATTCATTTGTTTTAAAAATTGTGTATGGTCCAATAAACTGGACTAGATATTTTATTTTTAGTGGCACCCTTCAAAATTCCAGGATGCGACCGCGCCTTATACATATAATATGTAGGGGTGACTCCACGGAGCGCAGCCTCTGTAGTGGGCGCGTCCTGTCCGTCCATTTTGATGACCTGAAACGTGACGTCAGTAGTGAATAGTGATGTGTAATAAATCTTTCTTTCTATGTGTGAGCATAGGTCTTTATTCTAGACTAGCTGTTTCCCGCGGTTTCACCCGCGTTAATTTTGGTCATCCCGCGGAAATTCCGGATTACAATATAGCCTATGTTACTCAGGGATAATGTGGCTTTCTGATGGTGAAAGAATTTTTGAAATCGGTCCAGTAGTTTTTGAGTTAAATCGTAACAAAGAAACAAACAAAAAATCAAACCTTTTCTCTTTATAATATTAGTATAGACAAGTTAATAGGGAAAAAACGTAGACTTCGTTTGTGATTTGTCAGCGATAATTATTATATACAGAGTAAGTAGGTGGATCGTCTGTTAATGTTTGACTCACCTCTAGGGCTCGGTCAATGAACGTGGGCGAACAGTCCGCTGCCGCTAGCGGCGTACTTCCGCGAACTGTCACTAGATGGGGCTCGAAGAGGGCGCCGATTGCGAACAGGAGCTGCGTAATTATAACGAGGCGAACTTTTCAAATGGGCGTTGACGGGACAAATAACTTATTAAAAAAAAAAGCTTTTATTTGATTGCGCTAAAAAGGCCATGCATGGTCATCCAAACTAAACGTGCTTACAGAATTTCAGCTCAGTCGGTTGATGATATCTAATAATAATAATAATAATAATCCACTTCACAACACACAAATCTACTTGATCCCACACTAAGCTATAAGCTTGTGTCGCGGAAACCAAGCAAACGTGGTATATACTACACATATTATTACATATATATGATACTATAGATATATATATATACACACCCAGACTGGAAAATGGAACCCTGTGTTCATCACACAAAGTCCACCCCCACCGGGAATCGAACCCGGAACCTCTTGATTAGCGGGCAGGCATGGTGACCATTGCGCCAATCGGGTCGTCAAAATTGAACTGCAAGATTCCACCCGTACAAACATAGTTTATGTAACAATGTTTTTGTATGGGTGGAATCTTGCAGTACATGATTGCAAGTTAAATAAAAGCTTTTAAAAATGCTCATAGGAACCAATTGTGATGAAACTAAAACTGTTTAATACCTACTCTGATTAATTCAAAATCTTAGCCGCTGATTAACAAAAAATAAAGGAAATATAATCAGTATTACTGCGCCTTTCATAGTGTAATTTGTAAGGACCTTTCGAGAAGCAACGGCAAATGGAAAGGAAAGAAAGGTCTCATTAACAAAAAAATTCGGGCGACCGACCTTCGCTTGTTGTGATAACTTCACCCGGAGAAAGTTGCTTGATAACAGGTGGCGCTATCTGTTGTTAACTAAACAAGCAGTACCAAACAGTAATTTTTCATTGCCAGAAAATACTTTCGACGTTTTCTAAAAAAGAAACCTAGTTAGATCGCTTAATCGCCCCCGAAACCCTCCTGCATACTAAATTTCATGAAAATCGTTAGAGCTTATTTAAATATAGCTAGTAGATAGTTACAAAGTTAATTTTTCTTCCATTCCGAACCACTGATTAGCGAGTCTCAATTTTTTTTTTTTAATTTAGCTTGATAATTCATATTGATGTCAAAGAGATCCATACTCATGGGCTAACTTTAAATAAGATTTTGACTTTGTAGATGTTCAAGGTTTCATAAGTGAACTAAATGAATTCATACCAAACGAAATAGCAATCCTGGACCGCAGCCTCCTAGCGTTGTGCTCCGTGACATGTGACACGACGCCTCCACGTCATGGATGTCTATTGGCCATTGCACTCTTCAAACTCCTCCCACCTTAAGCCCTACCAACTATCTGGGTTCTAAGAACCCTCCTCCAACTCCAACTCCAACCCAGGGTCCTACCAACCAATCTTGGTTATCCCATCCTCCAATAGCTTTCGTTTCTGGTACCACCGACGCGCGAAGATCTTGAAAGCCGCGAAGTTGCCCTCAGAACTCATCAGATCCTCGAAGTACACCGGTCCCGCTTCCGTCTTCACAACTCGATCCAACAGTGCCAGGCGCTCCTCTACGTACAGCTCGCAATCCCACAGTACGTGCCCGCAGTGACACAAGCCAGTCTCACTAAGGGACAGGTCCCGCAACCTCCCTCTGAACATGCCGTGTCCAGTCAGCAGCTGAGAGACCACGTAGTCGGGCTCCACGAGTTTTGCGTCTAGCCGCACGCCCACGTCCGGGAAGAAACGGAACAGGTCCCGCCCCTTGGACTCACCAGCCCATCGCGCCTGCCACTCCGCGACGACCTCCGCGAGAACATCCCGCTTACGCCTGCGCCACTCCTTGGCGCACAAACCCACCCTTTTGTCCTCCTGTTTGCCAACACGAGAACCCCCGCTAAGACTGGGAGGGCAGCGGTGCTGACAGAGCCGTATGCCTTTGTCAATAGAATCAGCGCTGGTCTTTGTGTCCGCAAGAGGGGGCTGCGGACGACGTGAAGCGCCGCCCGCCGGAACCAGACGAGAGCCGCGTAAGTAGTTGTGGCGACATACGTACCACGATACACAAAACTCAACGCTTTATATCTCACGCCCCATGAACTGGCCGAGACGCGCGACATTTTGCCAAAGCAATTTGCCGCACGCTCGCCCATATTATATCTTGCATGCTGGGCTAATGATCTGGTGTTGTCGATCACTACACCCAGCAGTGTTGCCTCAGTCACAGCTTTCACAGAGGCGCCGCCCAGACGGATAGTCGGCGGCCGCTGAAAACGGCCCTTAATCGTCATCGCCTGGCATTTAGCAGGGGAAAATCCCAGACGGTTTCGTGTTCCCCAGTCAGCGACAGCCTTGAGGATCACGTCCGCCTTCCACTCAATATCCGCCCTGGACCGCTCCTCTATTAGAACCGCGACATCATCAGCGTACGCGACAATCCTTGATGCATCCGGGAGCGGTAACTTTAGGTCATCCATGAGGACGTTCCACAGCGCTGGGCCCAGGACAGAGCCCTGGGGTCATCCCATAGTGGATTTCTTTCACACCACCTGGTGCCCCACAAACATTCCCACCAGTCTGTTTGCGAAATAATCCAAGAGCATTTTGTACACATTGGGTGGGCAGCCACCCTGCTTGGTCTTAACAAGGATCATTGGCCACCAGGCGTTGTCAAAGGCCCCAGAGATGTCTAGCATGATAGTCTGAACGTATGGCATCGTCGTGCACTGCGGGACGTCAAGGACGGCTTGAAGAGCCGTCACCGTAGACCCTCCTCTCACGAAACCGTGCTGGTTCGGTTATCGGTGACACTCTGGTCCCGATAGACGGGACACAGTCAAGTATTACCCTCTCCAACAGTTTGCCTAAAACACGCAAAAGCGTTATTGGTCGGTACGCTTTCGGATCCGTCAAGGGCTTGCCGTTATCTTTAGGGATAACTATGAGTCTCCCCCTCTTCGACACCTCGGGGAACATACCCTCGCGTATGCAGGATACTATCGCGAAGGTCAATTCACTGCTACAGGCAGGCCACGCCTGCCGCAGAATACGAGCAGTGGTGCCGTCGAGGCCCGGTGCCTTGTTCGGCATTTGTTTGACGTGCCACCAAATGCGCCCTATGCTAAGCGGTTCCGAGTCCTCTCCCGAAGGGAGGCACGCGACCGCGAGCCTCAGCCGCCGATATATGCAGAGTCCTGGCTAATGTCGTCGTCGGGACACAGGGAGTACAGCAGACCCCGCATCGCGTCAACATCACTGTCGGCGAACCCCTCTACTAATCGAGTGCCGGAAACCACGTTCGAGGGCGGACGCACACGACCTAAAGTTGCCCTGTACGCCAAACCCCCACGGATCATGGTTCCCAGCCTCAGCAATATCCCTGCCAAATCTGAGCTCTGCCTCGGCCATTGCCTTGCGGTAACGGCTGCGGGTCGCATGGTGTGCGTCGCGGAGACGGAGCTCAGCGTCGCCCCCAGCGGCACGGGCACGCTGCCAAGCCCTACGCGCTCTGCCATACTCCCCACGAAGCTTGTCCAAGGCAAGAGACCACCACTCGTACCCGGTGTCATCCCTTGCCTTTTTTGTACCTAGACAATCGCAAGCCGTACGCTCCAAGATGTTACAGAAGTGGGAGCAAACTCTGTTAGCCCCGGCACTGGTCACGAGTCGCCCCATCCTGTGGTGAAGGCAAGAACGAAAACGCTTCCGGTCCACTCCGCGGTCCCGATAGGTCTTCGGTTCTTCCGCGAGATCGCGCGCCGATGGTGCTGGGCCGGTGGATGGTGCCGGCTGCAGATGTTGAGACGCCGAAGGTGATGAGTTAGTGTTCGCTCACACTCGCTCCCTCATGCACCGTCCAGTTGCTCATCCTGATGCTTCTGCGACCGAAACATGCAACGCTACACCCTAGTTGCCTGGAACACTCTTAGGTCTTCCCCTTTTTGGTCTTCTACACCTTAAATCCCACTCTCGCCTTTCGGGGGCATGACGTACACAGCACCAGAGCACTCCGTCGCCTTCGTACTGCTGCTCCTTTAGAAGTAACTTCGGCGCGCAAAGATCTTCAAAGCTGCGAAGTTGCCCTCAGAACAGCTCGCTCGCAGTCTCCGGTTGCTCCAGCACTGTTTGCGAGTCGCCCCATCTGGTGGTGTAGGTAGACACGAAAGCATTTCCAATCCACTCCGCTGTCCCGCTAAGTCTGCTATTCCTTCGTGGCTCCGAAAAATTGCGCACCGGAGGAGCTGGTCTGCTGGCTGTCGAAGTGGCTTCATATGTGATGAGCTGATTGGTGGTCGCTCACGCTCGCTTCCACATAAAGCGTCCAGTTTCTCACCCTGATGCTTCAGCGCATTAAAGTGGGCTCCATCTTTGACGCGCCATTCGGTCCCCAGAGAGATGGTATCTGTCCCTCGGTGTACGCGATACAGAGAGCAATATCCTTCTGGTGACCAGCAGTCGCGGCGCGTCGAGCGATGATGTTGATGCGCCCTGGTCCATGCTGCAACCAAACATACAAAAACACATTGTACATTGTTTAATTTTATAACGTCTTCAATAGCCAATTCTTACGCTAAGGTATGTACGAAAACTATCAATTTTACCAGCTATGTTTATGATCAAGCCTAGAACTGCTTCTTCTTCACCATTTATATGTAAAAACTAGCTGTGCCCTGCAGATTCACCCGCGGTAATCTGTAAAAAATCTTTGGTGCAATAAAGTATATTGTTTTGTATTGATATTACATAAACAAAATTTTAACAAAAAAATAAAAACCGACTTCCAAAAACACAAAACTAAAAAGCTAAAAATAACAAAATACCGATTTAATCCAGAAGACAAAAATACACATAATATTATTATTGGTTTGTGCTACTACTGATCGGTTTGAAGTTTGGGCAGACACAAGCGGGCTTGGCACCAAGCCCGCTTGTGTCTGCCCATTCGGGTTGCTCTTCTAACGACGAGCTTAAGTGGCGGGAGTGGACTTAGCCCATCTACACATCTACTCCATATTTGGCTTGTCACCGACTTCAAACCGATCAGTAGTAGCACAAACCAATAATAATGTTATGTGTATTTTTGTCTTTTGGATTAAATCGGTATTTTATTTTTAGCTTTTCAGTTTTGTGTTTTTGGAAGTCGGTTTTTATTTTTTTGTTAAAATATTGTTTATTTCTCGCTTTTCAGTGGGTTGGTTTGTAATTTATCTAAGTTACAATAGCCTAATGTCAACTGCTCATCGCCTTTTACAAAATATTGCTTTTCCCGACGTAGGGACGTTAATTGTTGAAGAGTTCTCCTAGTACATCACCATCAGTTCCACTTCACCATATACATTGTGATGGGCATAAATTCTTTAGAAACCATATTAAAGTTAACGATTCGGAACCCGTGAAATACCTATTATTGAGTAGTTCCAATGACCATCTGTGGTCTTCATCATCAGTTCCACTTCCTTAAATTTTGCTTTCCAAAAGCAAATGAACGATTTACTATAAAATATATCCAAATCGCTATAGGTGTGCCTATAATTTTTGAAGAGTTCCCTCGATTTCTCCAAGATCCCATCATCAGATCCCGACTTGGTGGCAATGGGACCTAAGCTGAAGTATACCCTTGCAAACAAAAAAGAATTTTCCAAATCGGTCCAACCGTCTTTGAGTAATTGCGTAACAAACATACAAAAAAAAATCAATCAGAAAAATTGAGAACCTCCTCCTTTTTGGGAAGTCGGTTAAAAATATACTTTACTTCTTTTTGTTTTATTTTGAGCTGTGTGAAAAAGACGTTTTCTATTATATTGTATGACAGGTAGTCAGGTACACAGCCAAATGTCACAATGGGTATACTATATTTTGCCATTCAAAATTCTGAAACAAATTATTCTTTTGGCAGATACCATTGGATCACTATGGACACATTTGCTTCACCACAGATTCCCTATTTGTCATTGGTCAGAGCTTGTCAGTTTTATAAACATGGAATATTTATTGTTAGATTTAAAAATGCAATTATTGTTGTTGGTGCTAGCCAGAAACTAAAACATTGGTGAATCATCCACTTCAGTGAAGGGCGATGGCTCAATGGCATCTTTTTGCTATCTACAATATATGCCTCTCCACTAAGAGGTACCGGGTTTGGTTCAATTACTTGATGGTATAATATGTCTAGTTATATAATATAGTATGCACCATGCTCGCTTTGTTTCCACAACACAAGTTTATAGCTAAAGTATCTAATATATAAAATTCTTGTGTCACAATGTTCGTTCCCATACTCCTCCGAAACGGCTTGACCGATTCTCATGACATTTTTTATGCATTTTCAGTAGGTCTGAGAATCAGCTACTATCTATTTTTCATCCCCCTAAAGGGAGTTCCTGCGGGAATTCCGAAACTCACACGGGTGGAACCGCAGGGCACAGCTAGTAGTAGTATATAAATATAGCTAAAGTAGCTAAGTGTTGTAAAGTATTATTTAACAGCTGTTCCCTACAGTTACACCCGTGTTAATTTCTGAGTTCCCGCGGGAATTCTAGGACAAAAAGTACTGTCCTGCTCTGTACCTACCCTTGACAACCTGTGAGCAAAATTTCATGATGATTGGTTAAGCCATTGGGGTGTGAAAGCGTAACTAACAACAAATAAACAAACTTACTTTCGCATTTATAATAGTAAGGATTTATTATATGGTAAAAGTACTAGGGTAGGGGTCGTCAAATGGTGGACCACTGTATGCATCCGAACCGTCGACCCATTTTGTGTGGACCGCGAGAATACACACAGATGTACAATACAATTTATACTTTATAGGTACTTATTGCACCAAAATTTTTTACAATATTAATAAAAAATTGTTTCATAGCAATAAACAATAGACATAGACATTGTTCATTGACATAGCTTTATTTGGCATCACAAAATTGCTAGAAGCAATTTTACTTTGTTTTTGTAGTTGCAAAAAATACTTTTGTTATTTCCATAATTACATTTGTTTAATATAAATTTTCTTCAATAAATTGTGATGAAGACCGCGCGTTCTTAAAGCGGATCCTGCGTGAGCGAAACTAATTGGTGACTCCTGTACTAGAATTTGCATGTCCGTGAGTGGCACTGTTTTGTCAGTCTCCCTTGAAAGCCGGTTCTCATTCCAGGTTTGGTGCACTGTTTGGTGTATTTACAATCTTCAACCTCACTATTCTATTGACCAATAAAAAACAACAGCAAAGAATATAATCAACAGGTACTTACCAGCCTCTGTCCTGGCCTCCAGCACAAATTGCTTGCTTGGTGCTCTAAATGCTTGGTGCTCTCCATGCTTGGTGCACCATGCTTGGTGCTCATTGCCCACGTGACACGTCGCGTCGCAATAAACCACAGTTGACTTAATTGGCAATAGACAAAGGTTTAAACGATGGTGAAGGATGTGAATACATAGTTAAAATCCTCTAAGTAGTTTGTGATTGAAATGCAAAACTAGACTGAATACGGATGCAAGTAGGTACAGCGAGCAGTGAAATTACAGGTTATTACTTATTTGTGATAAGTAATTATACTATGGTTTAAATTTAATTTTCTAATCCTTACAGTAATGCAGCTGTCAGTCTCCCAAGTCGACAGTCGTTAAATTATTATTATCTTTGAAGTCACTACTAGGATTTTATCAAGTCTGCAGTCCTATCAGCACTCAGCGGACTTCTTCTTCTCAGCATTATGCCTAATTAGTTTCATAAAATCATAATTATCGCAGCAGGTAGGTATAGACATAAGTCTAGTTAATTTGTGGGTAGTAGGACGAAACTTTGATTTTTTTTGCTAAATTTACCCTAATGGGGAAGGCAAAGGAAGCAAATTCCATACAGCCAATTCAGTTGTATTTTTCTTCTTCTGAAGTAATTACATCGAAATGCATTGGTTAATAATTCACTATTTCAACGAATTATCACTAATAAATTCGAATATAATTATTGATATAAATTGCAAAACATAGAAATGAAATAATTGGCATAGCATATTAGGTACTAGTTGCGCCCCGCGCTTTCACCCACGTTAATTTCAGAGTTCCCGCGGGAATTCCGGGATAAAAAGTACCCTATTTGTTAATCTGATGTACTTATATAAGCTATATTATTGTAAAGTTTCATTTAAATCCATCCAGTAGTTTTTGCGTGAAAGAGTAACAAACATACATCCATCCACCATACAGGCATACATACAAACTTTCGCGTTTATAATTATATTAGTATGATCATTTCTACTCAAGTTCCCGCCAAAAAGTAGAACTAATTCACAGTAGTAAATCAATGCTAATTCATAACAAAATCTTTTACCTAGTAGTTACTTGTTTCGCACCGTATCATCATCGAACGACGAACACCAATTTATTATTATTAAATACTGAGCAAATATGTTATTAAATAGATGGCGCCTCTAACACGTTAGTTATAATTTTGATTAACTACGTTCAATTAAGAAAATGTTATCAACATACGGAATTTTCGATTTTGTTAACAAAAAAAAACATTAATATTAATCGACCTACGTACGTACGACCTACGTAGGTATTTGCCTACTTTTTAACCGACTTCCAAAAAGGAGGAGGTTCTATGTTCGATTGTATGTATGTTTTTTTTTTTTTTTTTTTTTTTTTATTTTTTTTATGTATGTTCACCGATTACTCGAAGACGGTTGGACCGATTTGAAAAATTCTTTTTTTGTTTGAAAGGGTATACTCCCAATTAGGTCCCATTGCCACCAAGTCCAGATCTGATGATGGGATCTTGGAGAAATCGAGGGAACTCTTCAAAAATTATAGGCACACCTATAGCGATTTGGGTATTTTTTATAGTAAATCGTTCATTTGCTTTCGGAAAGCAAAATTTGAAGAAGTGGAACTGATGATGAAGACGCCAGATGGTCATCGGAACTACTTAACAATAATACGTATTTCACGGATTCCGATTGGAGCGATTTCGAAAATTGTTTTTTTGTTTGAAAGAGTATACTCCCAAATTGATTCCACTGTCACCAAGTCGAGATCTGATGATGGGATCTTGGAGTAATCGAGGGAACTCTTCAAAAATTATAGGTACACCTATAGCGATTTCTGGATTTTTTATAGTAAATCGTTTATTTGCTTTTGGGAAGTAAAATTTGAAGAAGTGGAACTGATGATGAAGACCACAGATGGTCATCAGAACTGCTAAATAATAGGTATTTCACAGATTCCGATTCGTTAACTTTAATATGGTTTCTAAACAATTTATGTTCGTCACAATGTATATGGTGAAGTGGAACTGATGATGATGTACCAGGAGAACTCCTCAACAATTAACGTCCCTGCGTCGGGAAAAGCAATATTTTGTAAAAGGTGATGAGCAGTTGACATTAGGCTATTGTAACTTAGAGAAATTACGAACTAAGTCACTTAAAAGCGAGAAATAAACAAATTTTTAACAAAAAAATTAAAACCGACTTCCAAAAACATAAAACTAAAAATCTCAAAATAAAAAGCTAAAAATAACAACATACCGATTTAATCCAAAAGACAAAACACACGTAATATTATTATTGGTTTGTGCTACCACTAATCGGTATGAAGTCGGTGACAAGCCAAATATGGAGGGGGTAGATGGGCTAAATCGACTCCCGCTACCAGTTTTTTGTGAACAGGACAACCCAAGTGGGCAGAGGCTTGTCACCGAATTCAAACCGATTAGTGGTAGCACAAACCAATAATAATATTACGTGTGTTTTGTCTTTTGGATTAAATCGGTATGTTGTTATTTTTAGCTTTTTATTTTGAGATTTTTAGTTTTATGTTTTTGGAAGTCGGTTTTAATTTTTTTGTTATGACCAATAGCTTGGAACAAGCTTTAAAAAGATATTTGAAGGGATTATCATAAACATGGCGACTGGCGTTGCACAAAAAACATATCTTTGAGCTATCTCTAGTTAATTTTGTGTTCTATTCCAACTAGCAAAAAAGTTCTGAAATGCATATTTTCCAGGGCTAACTACCTTCGCTTACAATGGTGCTGGCATATTATGCTACTTACTCCTTTAAGCGTCCGAGGAGATGCTCTACAGAGAAGGACGTAGTCAGGGTATTCTTTATCACGGAATTCCCGCGGGAACTCTTAAATTACCGCAGGTGAAACCGCGGGGAACGGCTAGCATTCAATATATTAAACAAAAATTAATGTAAAATGATTTTATTTACAGTGTGAATCGTTAGTGTTTTTGTTACAATCAGTGTAATTCATAAACTGACAATTTTCACAAAAATTAAATAATTATCAGGCATTATCAATACAAACCAAGTTGTACGGTTGAAGTACTTACCTAATAATAATGTAGTAAGTAATTGTAGGTACAAAGAAGGCCTTTATTCTTATAAGATAATAATAATAATAATATTATGATCCTTAAGTCTTTATTATTCGTATTTCTATACTAAAAGTAAAAATTTAACCGTGTTTGTTTTTTGGCTGTGGCTAGTCGTCCACTGAACGGACGACTTTATTTCAAAATTCGGAATTCCAGAGGGAACTCCGAAATTATCGCGGGTGAGACCGCGGCTAGTGGCTATACAAAAATGACTAAGAATGACTGGACCACTAGGCCCTGATTCAGTGGACCGATTTGGCTAATTTTGATCTTAAAATATGTATACTATCTATACTGTATGTTATTTTGCAATAAAAAATACATTTTAACGTGATATTCAAAAAGTTTTATAAAATAAAAACTATTGATAACACAAATCTAGACTTTGAAATATAAAACTACGTTAGGTATCATAAATAGAGACTCAGTAGTTAGGTATTTTACAAAAGCTGTGATAGAATCCAAGCAAATGCTACGTTTGCTTGTCCTACTTATCTCTAATTAATGATAAACATTGATTTGTGGGCGTATCGCCTTTTCGAATAATGGGCATGTTGACTAATTTTTATTTTTTAGTCCGTCTTGTAGATTATTAAAAAATATTGGACACGTATTTTTTCTTTTTTTACGTAATCAAAAAATAACGGCGATATATTGAGTTGAAATTTCGCGTGACGTCACTATTCTGACAGTTTGTATGGCGGTTTTAGCGGTTAGTGACGTCACGACCCCCTCACCCTAAACTTTAATGCGCTTTATCTCTGTATATTTTGATTTATTTGAAAAAGCAAAAAATACGTGTCTATTGTTTTTTTATTTTCTAACTCACGGACTAATTAGAATTTTGATTTTCAAAAGTAGTCCACACCCCTATTATACATAGATGGGCAATCGGCCCGGTTTGGAATAAACACCAAATTTTCGGGTTTTTTATACGTCACGGGCAAGTGGTACACCTGATGGTAAGTGATTACCGCCGCCCATGGACATCTGCAACACCAGAAGGCTTGCAGGGGCGTTGCCGACCTGGAGGGGGAACTGGTTTCCAAGTGAGGCTGCCGGAACACACCGTTAGGTGCTCGGCGACAGATTTGCAACTTGAAGGTGGTAGCTAGAGCTACCACAGAACAAATAAATTGACTAGAGAGAACATGTGGGCGGGACAGGCGCGCTACCGTCGCAAAGCAATTTAGAGCAAATGCTCCATCTTGCCCAATTCTTTTGCTTACTTTTACCACAATATTCTCAAAACTGTGAATTTTGAAAACGGTGACTAAGTCAAAACATAACCATAAAGCGTTTCATACGTTTCTTTACGTTAATGGATGTTTTAGTGCGTGATGAATAGTTTCGTATGCGAAAATCACCCGGCGACACTGGTTTTCATCTGTTTTGATACTAAACAAGTTTATGTCCCTTCTATCTGTTATTTCCTCTTCTGTGGCAGCTGCTACCCAGCCGGGCACTAGAGTGCCCCACGCTATGGTTTCCTCACTATATTTTCCTTCACCGACAGCTCAAGCTCACCACTGTATCTTTAAACGAGCAATTGGGTATTCTCCAAGGTATGAATATCAAAATTCTAATTAGTCCGTCAGTTAGAAAACAAAAAAATAATAGACACGTATTTTTTGCTTTTTCAATTTAATGAAAATGAACATAGATAAAGCGCATTAAAGTTTAGGGTGGGGGCTCGTGACGTCAATATTCATTATAAGCGCCATACAAACCGCACAGAATTGTGACGTCACGCGAAATTTCAACTCAATGTACGAAATTTCAACTCAATGTATCTCTGTTATTTTTTGAGTACGTAAAAAAAGAAAAAATACGTGTCCAATATTTTTTACTAATCTACACGACGGACTAAAAAAAAATTTTTTGTCAAGTAGCCAATTCTTGTGAATCTCGGAAACGGCTCTAACGATTTTCATGAAATTCAGTATGCAAGGGGTTTCGGGGGCGATTAATCGATCTAGCTAGGTTTCAATTTTTAGAAAGCGTCGCTTCGTCCGTGTTTGCACTCAATGAAAAATGCGTGTTGGGTACTACTTTTCTACATAACAACAGATGGCGCTACGAGCGAAGCGGGATCACCCAGGTGTTGAGTGTTTACGAGTGTTTATCGGATTTAAATACCCAGACCGGGTTTAAACCTCGTCGATTGCCCATCTATAATAATAATAATAATCCACTTCACAACACACAGATCTACTTGATCCCACACTAAGCTATAAGCTTGTGTCGTGGAAACCAAGCAAACGTGGTATATACTACACATATTATTACATATATATTATACTATAGATATATATATACACACCCAGACTGGAAAATGGAACCCTGTGTTCATCACACAAAGTCCACCCCCACCGGGAATCGAACCCGGAACCCCTTGATTAGCGGGCAGGCATGGTAACCATTGCGCCAATCGGGTCGTTTGATGCGGGGTTAAGCGAAAAGGCGGCGATACCAAAACGCGTGGCACTCTCGTTTTAGGTTAACTTTCAATTGTCACTGTCACTTTTGAGTGGTATTTTCCTGCACTTTTTCTTCAGAAACAATAGCACCTTGTCGGTCCCGGCGCCGGAGTCGCCTTGTTTCCTCGCATAGCGTTTCGCGTAGTCCGCCGGGGTCATCGAACTGTGGACAAACCAAATGTTTCAAATGTGAATGGTACAAATAGTGTGGCGGGGAGCGGGAGGCGAAGCGGGCGGGTGTACTCGCTGTAGTGTCCTGTACAAAAAATAGAACTGGTTTCTATCCTGCGGCAAGTTGCTACTTAATCACTTACCGCCGCACTCAGAGTCGACTTTAATGATTACTTAGTTAAGTATAGATTTTTAAAACAAAACTGCCGCAATCAGAGACGTTCAGTAAATTAATGTTAATTGGCATTTAATGACATGCAACTTATTTAGTTAAATGCCAATTAATATTAATTTATTAAACTTTTCTGATTGCGGCAGTTTTGTTTTAAAAATCTATACTTAACTAAGTAATCATTAAAGTCGACTCTGAGTGCGGCGGTTAGATACTTACTTGTCAGCCGGCTTCCAAATGTTTTTACTTACTTCTATACTATAATTACACAATCACAATAGGCATGTTGACAGTATCAAAGAATCAAAGAAATAATGGTTTTAGAGAAAAATATATGTCAAAAGAACTCTTAAAAGTCACTCAGTTTTCATCTAAACATTGTGATTAATAAGATTTTCATTAAAATAAAAGTATAAAATACTGCAATCGGCCATGTTTACTGAAACACCAATCACAGCGAATGACGTCACACTCCAGTTAACGCAGGAGTAATAGTGCTCTGTGCCGTGTATTTTGCTTGAGTCATAAGTCGAGATATTATCTGTACGCGTTTCTAGTAATTCCTGCATCATTTAATAAGTAGATTTTGTGTTGAAATACAATATCCAAATATAATCAACGATGGAACAAGGATTTATTAAGGCTAACAGCGCTAATTTACCCAGAGTTGATCTGTTGATGTTGGGAGAATTTCTCGCATCAAATAAAGACTTTTGTTCATCGGAGTTTCGAAATGTGAAAACTTCCGTGTAAGTACAATATTATTACCTACTATAATGCTAAGTGAAGTAGTAGGTATTTTGTGATGAAATTTAACATAATAAGCATATTAAACTTGCAAGATACAGAAGTTATTATAATTTAACACTCAGGTATGTCATAGGATATTTTTGAGGTTAGTTAATTTCCAGTTCAAGAAAATAATATAATACTTTTTTTTACTAGGTACTAGGTTTGTAGGTACCTTTTCTCAAAACTCCACAAGTACTATTATGTACAACTTCAATAATAATAAGTAATAAATATATCAACTTAAAAATATATGAGTTTGCCTGATTATAACTATTTTGGTCAAAGAACCAGAAAATATTTAATCCCAAAATTTTTGAATGACATATCTTTAAAATTAAGAAACAATAGTTTTAGTGAGGCCTCATTCCAAAATATTTTTTTTTTGTTAAAAACCTGTAAGAGATTTAAATTAGGTGAAAAAATATGTGGTACAGTATAGTATTTTATTGTATTGTGTTGTAAGTACTTGAAACTTGCTTGTTCAGTACATATTAAAACAAGTATAAAGGCAGTGATTTGTCTGCCAATAAACTGTTATGCAGTTTCGCAGGTTTCATTTAGAAATAACGCTAAATTGTTTTAATTTAATAAAAAGTTTTAATAATATTCAAACCTATCTTTCAAACAAGTATAAACCATTGCTCTCCACACCCATAAATTCAATATCTAATGTCAGCTAGGTAATTTACCTATTTGCAAAGATAGAACAGAAGAAGAAGCACTTGTTACTTTATGTATTTATATAATAATAAATTTTATTTATTTCAGGTCCTCACAACCATCATATGGGGATGATGCTATAAGTTATGTGAAACTTAAAAGTGAAGGAAAATTTTTACAGTAAAATGTAGAAATTTTATGTGTTACATTTGATGAAGAATATGTATCAGATTTTCTTGAGGGCATAATAAAATTCTGGAAACCTTATATATATCCATTGTTATATAAAAATATAGAGTAGTAAATAAAAATGCACATGTTTTTGTTTTTATCACGCTTATATTAGCTTCACCTGTATCACTAGTATTATATTATGTATACCTACAGTAAAAGACTAGTATTATATTACTTTAAACTGACAGCGTGCTACTGGTGAGTTTGTTGCGCAGCTTCTCTTCGGCCATAGCACTAGGAAGCTGTGTGGATATTTTATGGGTGCTGTCATAATACTAATTGTAATTTTATTGACGTCAAAAAGAGCCACATTATGGACCAACGTTGAATAAAATTCTTTGACTTTAACTGAGACTTTCATCTATCTAACCAAATTCCTAGAACCCTAGGTTTTGTTTTTCAGTTTATTTTACTGGTTTATAATAGTAGGGATGTTGAAGACTTTTGAAAATTAAAATCCTAATTACCTAGTCCGTCATCAAAGTGGTCTTCACAAAAATAAATTGCCGAATTTGTAACTACACCTACTGAGTTTCGCCTTGCAAGCTTTAACCACTTATCTCTCACTTTTTTCTTGTTAGGAACATGAGCAAACTATTTATTAGGTAAGGTTTTTATGTGTTTTTAGATACAGAGAGGGACCGCACACCACTTGTACACTTTGGAATTAATTTTTAATAAATATATTGTTGACTTTGTTCGTCGAGCATACACACAATGCTACGTGAACTTATGTGTGACGTCACAAGTGGCGCCATGACACTCACGAGTGTTTTCGAGCACAATTCAAATTAGACAAAATAAAATGCAGTAATTTGCGTTAAAACTATAAACTAATGCTGAAATAATGAGTTTTTCGGAAATAGTAGACGTGTACCTGCATTATAAAAGGGGATTTCAAAATTAGTCAACATGCCTATTACCTAACATCAATCTCAAGGATAATTTTTCTTATTCCTTTTCTTGCTCTCGCTGTGAGATTCGTGGTTCGAGTGTCGACACACATGGTCTATAATGTATGTATGTATATGTTAGTATGTATGTATGTATGTTGTTATGTATGTATATATTGGTATGTATGTATGTATGTAGTTATGTAAGTATTTATATTAATGTTTATTTATATGATTATATGTATATGTTTGTATTCGTGTGTGTAAGTATGTGTATTTCTTCTTCCTATATACTTATAAATATTCCGTTCCGATTTCCGTTCATAAAGCCTCACATTGTTAATTTTATTTTTACTTCTATGTTCTGTGTTTCTAAATTGTTATAGTTTTGTGTACGTTCTGCTAAATTCTATTCTGTACTTTATATAAGGGTAACTATTATTGGCTCATAGTGTAATCTTGTAATTTAAATCTATTATATGTTTTTGTAGCTGTTGTTGTCCTGAATAAACGAAAAATAAAATAAAATAGGTAAAATAAAAATAAAAGAGTAGAATCCGCGATTCTGTACATGGAATATTTTTAACAAAAATTTACAGGGGATGTTAAAAGAAAAGTAACCAACAACAAAAAAAGAGTTTTTAAAAGTCTTTTCTGTCTGCCTGTCTGTCGGTTCGCAATGATCTCTGAATCTACTGAACGGATTGTCATGCGGTTTTCACAGGTTGATTAAGCTTAGCCTGGAGCTACATATAGGCTTTGTTTCATTGAAATCGGATGTCGGGAAAAAAAAGTTGTTGTATAAAAACGTTTCACGCGAGTGAAACCGCGGGGCAGAGCTAGTGCATAATATGTGTAAAGCGGCCTTTAGTGGGAGATATTTTTAGAATTGTTTCAGTAGTTCCAGATAATACCACCAAGCACCAACTATTTAGGTATCCAAAAACTTACGAACTTCACCTCGATAATGTATTATGTGTATCTATCCATATATATCTACCTTCCGTTCTTTTTGTTGGCGTACACATGCCAATCCTTCTGAGGCAAGAAAGAGAACAGCAACAGAACCACAGACAAGTCGCAGGCGGAGTCGTTGACTGCGTGGTGAAGCGCCGTGTCATTGCCATTCTTGTCCTGGAAAAAAAAAGAAAACATAGAGTTCGAAGTATGAAAAAATAAAAGAATTTGGGCGGGGGCAGGCCAGCGACACTCCCTTGAATCAAAAGTTGCTATGGATTTATGCGCGACCTTCTTTACCAACTTTGGAATACTTAACCAAATTTTTATGACCGCGTCATACATTGCATTGGTATGGTTGGCACTAAATGCTTTCATAGATCGAATCAACAATTAGTATGGAAGTGCCTACTCTTAAAACGTAGTGATTATTTGCTCAGTGGGCGGGGGCACCCGCGACACTCCATACGAACGAACCGATCCAACTCCGCAGCAAAGATCATATAATCACTACGTTT
Organism: Zygaena filipendulae; assembly: GCA_907165275.2. Lineage (NCBI taxonomy): Eukaryota > Metazoa > Arthropoda > Insecta > Lepidoptera > Zygaenidae > Zygaena > Zygaena filipendulae. The sequence continues at coordinate 9,558,879 of OU015670.1, read as the reverse complement.
TAAGATATGGGACTCCCATACTGTGAAATGGAATGACACGAATTGTCAAAATTTTTGCCCTAGCAATCATGGCCGATTCCCACACAAATAGTGCTGTTCTGCTTATAGCGAATGGTCGTCATATCGATATCGATAAAAAATCAGGACTACTACGGTTCTTCATAGTTTTTTTATTATTTTATAGCTACAGAAAAAAGCACCAGTGACGGCTTAATTGCTGTCGGTTAAGTATATTTAATATTGAACTTAATGTAAGCCATCATTGGTGCCTTTTTCAGCTGCCTCAAATAAAGAAAGTAGCTGGTTGGGAGTGAGACACAACATTTATTTGAAAAAGGAATTTTTTTGTATTTATTGAAACACCGTCTTGTGGAACATGGTCAAGTTGACTACTTGACTAATACGGGTCACGGTTTTTCTTCCTGCGCGTGGGTGTTTTCCAAGGTTTCTTTTAGTCAACCGGTCACTCGATTACTGGAATAAATTAAAAAATTCTAAATTCAAGAAAATAAAATCGAATGACAATGTAGCATAAACAAATCGTTAGGTTCATTACCAGTATCGGCTAGCTGCAATTTTATGTACCCTGAATCCTGAGTAAGCAACTGATTCTTGCAAAAAATCAAGTGTCCAGCTCAAGGAGAACACTTAAACATACAACTTTGCCCATAGTTTAAAACTATTATAAGAATAATCACACGGTCACCCGGTAAAAACAGCACGAATAAAAAAGACTTACTTATTGACTTTGACTTATTTTTTCTTACTCAATTGTGCTATTTTATTTTGATCTGCATTCAACTGCTCTATTTTATTTGATGGAGTTGTTCGATTGGTAAATAGGCCAATTCTTTTTAGTCTTAACCCAACTCTTGCACCTAAAACAAAAATAATGGATTTATCGATATCTGTAAAAAAAATCTGTATATGTATTTTTCGCACTATTTACATATTCTTTCAAATCACTTAATAAATTTACAAAACACTATTTTTGTTATTTTAAGCACTGAATAAGAATAAAAACAACTATAAATTGAATAAAATTTACGTACCGAACTGGATCAAGAGGAAATCTTGAAAGAATAGTACATTGTTATCCTAGGGGTGAAAGTAACTTATTTAGTCCCGAGACGGGGTTTGGCGCCCGAGCGTAGCGAGGGCGCCAATAGATCGAGGGACTAAATAAGTCTTTCTCCCGAGGGTAACACTGTGCTTTTCATTACGAATGCAAGGAAAGTCAAAATAAAAATAGGAATTAGCTAAAGAAAAAATGAGTGAAGATCGGATAGTCGCTTGACACTTTCCCACCTATTTCTTTTTCTTTGGCCGGCTAGCTATTCAGCCAGTATTTTTTATTTACTTTGTGGCGACCTAAAAAAAATATTTTCTTTAATTATTAAGTATTAATTAAAGAAAATAAAAAAATATAAATAGGAATTAGCTTAAGAAAAAGTGAGTGAATTTTATTTTAATTAATACCTACTTAAACTTTACGTTATTTCAATTTTACATCGCGCTGGCTGTATAGAAAGTTGAAACATGGTTCAATAGAAATGTGAAAATAGACCTAGTTTTTTTTTAATAATTTGACAGTTGTCAGTTGAAAGCGATTCTCCCTAGGGCTGAAAAGGGTTACTTTCAACCCGCTTCTCAGGCAACTTCAGACCTACTTTCCGAGTATGAGTAATGAAAAAGTCCTTTTTACACCATTTTCATTCTTCGATTTTACTCCGCAAATTCACACGTTTTATAAGACATCTTATTCGATGGTTCACTTACAAGACAAAACAAACGTACTAAACTAAAAAAAACACTGAAATACTATTAAATTAACAAATAATAACACAATAACAATTAATTTTTCTTTCAATTGAACCAGGCGCCAAAATTTTTACCGCTAAGACAGCGACTGAGTACTGACTGACATTGCCATAGTCTATAGAGCGAGAAGACCGAATGCCACCATTTCAACTTGGACACAATCCATACATTTTTTCTGAAGTATGGAAGTTGCGACAGCCTGCTCCGCAGTTTAAATTAGTACTAACCGCAGTTTAGATCATGTTTTTTTCGCTATAAAATTTCATGATTAATTACAACAATTTGTAATAATACCAATTCCTACGAATATTACACCGGACAAAAAAAAATATTTTTTTTGCACATGGGTTTTACTTAACATATTCTGATTTATACAAGCACATAATATGTGCTATATTTATATATATAAAAAAAATGTGATTGCAAATCAAAAATATTTGCTTTGAACTTAACTTTGCGATTTGACTAATTGTCAATTTTCTATGTACTTTAATTGATTCAATTTTCCCATTTTTTTTTGGTGTAAAAGCAAATTCAGAACTATTTTTGGTTCCTATTCTTATTTCTAGATCCAAAAAGCTGATGATTTAATTTAATTTGACAATTTTACTCTTATATTATGTACCATCATTACAAGCTATGTCTTATGCAAATAAATAATTTATTATTATAAAAAAAGAATCTATGTGCGCAAAAATGCTGTAGACCAGTGTTATAAAGGGAAAATGAGTTTGTTTGTTACGCTTTCACGCCTTTACGACTCAACCGATCATCATGAAACCTCAGACCAAATAAAAACTAAAGACGGAACGTCTCGACAACGAAGTGAAGCCGGTTGCGTATGCATGTGGTGCTTAGGAAAGTGCCACAACGATTCCCAGGTATGATGTCTTTTTCTTGTAAGCGTGTGCGTGTTTCTGTGTACGTGCACGGCGATGGTGTATTTCCTGGCTTCACTTGTTCGTTCTACGCGTTCCGTCTTTAGTTTTTATTTGGTCTGAGCATGAAACATGCATACACGCTGTCAGATGTACAGCGAAGGACATAGGATACTTTTACCACGGAATTCCAGCGGGAACTCCGCAATAGGGTACTTGCATGATTTTTTTTTTCAGTCTATTTTAAAGATATATGGCCTACTTAAACAAAGCAAGAAAAAGAAAAAATATATATGCATAAATTAATGAAATAGAGCGTTTCAAAGTTCCTACTTTAGACCTTACCGCCGAAACGCGGAATGACGTCACTTGTTCAAAATTACGCCTTATTAATCTGTGATAGAAATGTCAATGTCGTATTGACAGGGTTATGTGACACTGACAGACAGATAACTTCAATATCCAAAAGCGAAATTAAGGTTGAACTGTGTCGATTTACTTCCAAAAGTTCCAGTAAAGAATCGAAATGCATGTTACCGATGCATTTTAAAGTAAAAAACTTCAGAAAATGGAAAATATGAGTTGACTGTATGCACTTGGTTTCTTTTGCCTTCTCAGAAAGAGGTAAATGTTTCCTAAAAAAATAAAAGTGACGTCATGTGTTAAGCTTGGCTGTGATTGGTGTTTCGTTGCAACGTTCCGTTTCACAAAATTAAAAGTTGAATATTTTGGAAACTATTGAAAATTTTTTAGTAAATCTTTCACGATAACGCTTTTCTAAGGCTCTATTTTTGAAATATTGACACAATTTCTTATTATAAATTTCATGCAAGTACTGTATTACCGCGGTTGAACAGCTAGTAAAGAATATTATTATTCAATTTGAATATTAAAAATCACCGCATGTACCTACCTAATATAATATTTCTTACTATACGTTGGTACGTTGTCGTCAAACCTGTCTTAATTTTCCTCTTTGATCAAGGTCGCTTTAAAGTGAGCCACAGTAAAAAATCTATTACGATTATAATATCCGAGCAATTTATCATCGGCATCCCACACAAATGTAATGGGGATGTGGACTACTTTTGCGTGAGAGACACTTCCAAAGTGGTAAAATGTGTCCCCCCCCCCCCGTAACTTTTAAAATAAGAGAATGATAAAACTAAAAAAAATATATAATGATGTAGTTACATTACCATGCAAACTTCCACCGAAAATTGGTTTGAACGAGATCTAGTACGTAGTTTTTTTGATACGTCATAAATCGTAAACCGCAAAAAATACACTATTATTAAAACATCGATCAAAGTTACAACGAACTACAAGAACTTTTATATTATTATGTTACTTGCTGCTACGGAACCCTTCATGGGCGAGTCCGAGTCGCACTTGGCCGCTTTTTTATTTTTTGTGTGTTGTGCTGGAATAAATGTAGTTTTATTTCTTTCTTTCTTTCTTACCCCCTGGTTGATGTCGGCCCCGCCATGCGCGAGCAGCACGTGCACGGTGCGCAGGCGCGCCGGGCGGCCGCTGCGGGGTCTGCACGCCACGTGCAACGCTGAATGACCTTCAAACATAATATACAACGTGTTAATGAATTAACTGAAAACTAGAAAGCAGTTTGCTCAGAATCAACTAGCGAATCGATCGCACTATGTTTTAATATAGGTTATATTTTACTAGCCCATGTATTTTTTATAATGCAATATTTGGCGCGTACGCCACCTGCAGCAAAAATTGGAACCGATAGGTGAGGGCGTAGCGCTTGAAATTTCGTAGATAAGTCACCTCCAAACTAATGTTGAATAACTATTCAAGTATTAATATTTTCAAAATAAAATATATTTTAATCATATTATTGTTTATTTTTTTAAATGGGGTGTATCAGGTTTTCAAGATGTGGTGAAATTAGCTGAAAATATTTTCAGGGCTGAAAGTATACGTTATAACAACAAACAGGATAAGCGAAATATAATATTATAAGTTCGGTAATTTTTTAGAATATATGAGAAAAATAAATTCAATAAAAAACATTAAGTACAACTACATTCACAAGATACACCATACACGTAGCTCACTGTAGAGAGAGCGATGTATGAGCTGGTCAGCTCGATCGAGGTCATTGTCATTGACCTTAAGATACCGGCGCGCGCCAATGTGTTAGGGCGGCGCCACAGTGTTTGCGGCGGCGGTGGCGGCGGCGGCAGCGGTAAAAACAAATGGCAGACAACGTACGAAGTCGGCCACAGCTATCAGCAGCGCGAGCTGTGGACTACTTCTTATGTTGTCTACCATTTGTTTTTGAAAGAAAGAAAGAAGAAGAAAGAAAGAAAATAAATTTATTTGCCAACCAACACAAAATATTACAACTGTGACAATACAAAAATGTTGACAAAATGGTCCCGGCTCAGCATAATGCTATCTCACACACTTAACAGTGTGAGGCAGCGCTGGTTTTCAGCCGGAACCGCAGTAAAAATAAATTAAAATGAAAGCAAAATATAAAAATATCTATACTATAATAAAAGAGTAGAATCCGCGATTCTGTACATTGAATATTTTTACCCAAAAATGAGAGGGGCGATAAACGAAGAGTAACCAAGCACAAAAAAAAAAGTTTTTAAAATTCTTTTCTGTCTGAATGAATTTTAGAAATCTGTCCAGTAGTTTTTGAGTTAAATCATAACAAACTTACAAACGAAAATACAAATTGTTCCTCTTTATAATATTAACTAGCTGTGCCCTGCGGTTTCACCCGCGTGATTTTCGGAATTCCCACAGGAACAATCTATACTATAATAAAAGAGTAGAATCCGCGATTCTGTACATTGAATATTTTAACAAAAACTGACAGGGAGCGATAAAAGAAGAGTAACCAACCACAAAAAAGGGTTTTTAAAAATCTTTTCTGTCTGTCTGTCTGTTCGCGATACTCTCCGAATCTACTGAACGGATTGTCTTGCAATTTTCACAGGTAGATTAAGCTTAGCCTGGAGCTACATAATATAGGCTTTGTTTCATTGAAATCGGATGTCGGGAAAAAAGTTGTTGTATAAAAACCTTTCGCGCGGGTGAAACTGCGGGGCGCAGCTAGTATTTATTTATTTTTTATTTATTCATTCTTTATTGCACAAAAAGTACAAATGGCGAACTTAATGCCTTGCGGCATTTTCTACCAGTTTACCAGTTAAAAAGTTAGTATAAAATAAATAAATAACTTTAACTCCTAAGTGGCTTTCCACAGTAATTATGATTAATGTATAAAATATCGTGTAAAATATCGTTTTATTTTTATTTTTATATGTGTATTATATCACCTATTGCTACTTGTATGTACGTATGGCATATGTATGTGTATAAAGTTGTATTATATTTAGGATATCTAAGTATTAGCGTTGTATTATCCTCATATAGTATATAGCTAGGTATTACGTTGTGCACCCAGCTCCCGCTTCTAGTTTCTATTTACAGCTCTCTATCACCTTAACTTTGCCGCCGCCGCCGCCGAGACTGTGGCCAAGGGGTAACGGTGTGGGGGGGGGGGGTGGGTTAGTCCAAAACATGAAAGCGCGCAGTCAGAGGACGAGTAAAAACCGTTGCGGGGGCCCAACTTCCTGCTGCGAGCCGCAACGCCGACTACGCCTATGTACCTGTCACGTCTGTCCCACACTACCACAGCGCAAGATATTACAGAGTACCTATATCAAGACGAAGACCAACTTTCTTCTGAGGACCGAACTGCTGGAGTCGCGTCATAATGCTAGTTTCAAGGCTTTTGTGGTGCGAGTCCCGACAAGCAAATTGGACACCTTTATGAAGGAAGACTTTTGGCCGAAAGGTGTGGTCTACAGGCGACTCCGGGGAAGGATACCGACAGCCACCACCAGAGCGACACAGTGTCAAAAATAGAATGTTTTTTATATTTGTATATATGTATGTTAGTTTGTAAGGTATTTATCTATGGGCCCATGTTGCCTGATAACAAAACAATAAATAAATAAATAAAATAAGGCTGAGGGGGAAGACCCTACGACTGGGGGACTGTGTTGTATTTCCCCACCTTCAGTGTTGGTGTGGCGCGGGTCGAACAGCGGCAGCTCCGCCGCCCCGCGGTGCACCAGCCAGTACAGCAGGTCGGCGTACTGGTCCCCCATCCTCGCACACAAGCAGACCAGGTTGTCGCCGCCCTCTATCACCTGCGACAACACTCGGGCATTTTATTTTCTCGCTCCCCTATACAAGTGTATCCGCACACTAGCTGTCCCCCGCGGCTTCACCCGCGGCAATCTCGGAGTTCCCACGGGAATTCCAGGATAAAATCCTACTTACTAATATTATAAATGTGAAAGTGTGGATGTTTGGATGTTTGTTACTCAATCACGCAAAAACGGCTGAACGGATTTTCATGAAATTTGGCATGTACGTTATCAGGGGTACAGAGAAGGACATAGGGTACTTTTATCCCGGAATTCCTGCGGGAACTCCGAAATTACCGCGGGTGAAACCGCGGGGAACAGCTAGTATAAATATAAACCTTTCTAATGAATCACTCTATCTATTGGTGAAAACCGCATGAAAATCCGTGGGAAGCGACTTTGTTTTATACTATTTAGTGATATAGTTTCACCCGCGTTAATTGCGGAGTTCCCGCGGGAATCCGGTGACTGTGTCCTTCTCTGTACCCCTGGCAGCGTGTATGCAAAATTTCATGATGATCATTTAAGTATAATTCATGTATTTTGCTAGAGGTTATCCTTTCAAGGCAACCTTAAGGTTACAGAGAGCTGTTAATAGATATGATTATATATTACTCGCTGTACCCCGCGGTTTCACCCGTGGTAATGCCGGAGTTCCCGCGAGAATACCGGGATAAAAAGTACCCTATGTCCTTCTCTGTACCCCCTTACAACGTGTATGCAAAATTGTATGATGATCGGTTGAGCCGTTAAGGCTTCAAAGCGTAACAAAAACAAACTCGCTTTTGACAATATTACTAGCTGTTCCCTGCGGTTTCACCCGCAGTAATTCGGAGTTCCCGCGGGAATTCCGAGATAAAAAGTATCCTACGTCCTCCTCTGTACCCCTGAAAATGTACATGCCAAATTTCATGGTGATCTGTTAAGCCGTTAAGGCGTGAAAGCATAACAAACAAACGAACAAAAACAAGCTCACTTTCGCAATTATAATATTAGTAAGGATAAAGGATAGGGATTCACCTCGTCAAACAAATAATTCTTTCCAGCGACCAGCTCAGGGTTTTCGTTGATCGCATTCCTGATGCACTCCACCGCGAACTGAGTCAGCACGGGATAGTTGTGGCCTTTGGTTACGGCATCTTCCAGAAGCTTGTAACCTGGGAACCAAAATAGTCGATATCAGAAAGAAACAAACCAAATGACAAATTAATTACATCGTTTGGGAGTTTGTTGTAAAAGTGTAGGTATACATTGTCCTTATCGCTGTGCCTAGTCTTAGGCACAGCGAGTTTATGTTTATTTCTTAAGTTTAGATTATGTAAATCACTGTTTTTCTGAAAGTTGCCTAAATTTATGTGAACATATATAATAAATTGTCGTATATGTACTGACGGACAAATTAGAATTTTGATTTTCATACCCTGGAGAATACCCAATTCCGGAGAGAATCCTAACACTGACGCGGGTGAAACTCCCGAGGGAGTACCGAAATCCACATAAAGATAGACTAGAATGCGACTTACCGCGCCGGTCCAGAAATGCGGCTGACTCGACGGAAAGGATTCTTTGGCAAAGTAAAACGAAAGTCGACAGCGCGATATCCTCTTTATCGGTACCGACCGACAACTCACTGATTGCGCCGTAGAGAGTCCTGGAAAATAATAATTAGGTATTAGGAAGAAAGAAAGACAATGACCGATTGGCCCCCACACAGCACATTCTTCCATCTCCTTCACAATATTTGTTAAAGTTTCTATTTTTTCGATCGCGCTCGAGCGCGCTCGAGTGCATTCGTGCGAATCCGCGGAACGCGCCTCTAGATATTATATACATACTAGCTGTGTCCCGGGGTTTCACCCGCGGTAATTTCAGAGTTCCCGTGGGAATCCCGGGATAAAAAGTACCCTATATCCTTCTCTGTACCCCTGACAACGTGCATGCCAAATTTCATCCAAATCCGTTTTTGCGTGATTGAGTAACAAACATCCAAACTTTCACATTTATAATATTAATAGGATTAAAGCATCTGATCACTCACTGAAATCCTTCCTTTTCGACGTCCAATTTAGCTATTCCACGGCATAGATTGAAACTTATCACAGGCTTGAGTTTATCCATATGCTTCTTAAATTGTTCCAATGTTTTCGTTTTATTTCTTTGACAGCACGCATTCTTCTCCAATTGGGTGACGATCTCTTTCTGCCGCTCTTTGAACTGCTTCAGCGTCTCCAGTTTGGTGTCGGCCGCGTCCCGGCCGCACTCCTGGAACGTTTCGAGGTTGTGGATAGCGTTCGGTGATAGGCATGTCGGCGAGAACGCTATGTGCGACGGCGATGTCCCAGAGAACTGTGAACACGGGCTGTGCACGTTCACAGAGCGCGGCGGTGTGGGGAACATAGAACACTCCCCGTAGCTGGACGATTGGTTATCTATTGAACTTTGTCCAAAATCATCGGTCATTTGCTTTCTCTCGGTGTTGTCGTTCATATAATCGGCAGGAAATGGCCCGGTAATTTCTGCGGCCAACAAATCGACGGTTTTCGACAACGGCTCGTTTTCCAATAGCAATTGATCTATCAGTTGAGGATTGAAGTTGTCGGTTTCGATCGATTCCTTGCCGATTTGGGTGTCGGCGTAATTCTCTAAAGAGACTCCATGCAGGGGACTGGCGCTAGGAAACTCATTATCCAAACTATCGTTGCTACAAAATGAATTGTCAGGATCAAAATTTCCACACAAGATGTCCTCCATAAGTACATTGGAGGTACCGGTTTCGTTTGCAGTGGATTCATTATCCGTAGTATTTATGGAATTTTCGAACGGCAGATCATCAAATTTATAGTCAAAGCAAATTGTGGTAGACGGTTCATTATGATTGTCATGGACTTCATTGTGGCAATGAATATCTGTGTCTTGAATATGTAATCTATCTTCCGCGATAACTTCATCTATTATATCCAGCTGTCCATAGCTGTTGTCTTCTATATTTTGTGGTAATAACACAGCTTCATAATCTATTACGTCACACTTGAAAGTGACTCTCCCACCAGTTAGTGTTTGAAGGTTCAACTGATTGATCTGAAATTAGAAAATTTTATTCTAAGAGCCATATAGCAAAGAGAGCACCAAGTCACGAGTACTTTAAAGTATCACAAATCACAGCATCATAAGCCGAACTTATGGTTTACTTAAAAAAGTTTCGTACAGATTTTTAGGTAAAAAATTTTGTTTGGGGCACATAGGAAAGTTCTATTCGCTTTAATTATCACTCGTAAAATACGTTTAATACTTTTATTACTAACCTCGGCTTGGTTATTCAAGACCGGTGATGGCGGCCGGTGCTCAGGGTACGGTTGTCCGCTTCTTACTTTACCAGCTTTCCTCGGGGTCGGACCTCTTGATATCAAACGTCGTACTATTTTCTTCTTTTTCTTTTTATCACTTTCCAACTCCAACTTGTCCATGGAAGCTGTTATCTCTTCACACGCATCGTTGTTCTTATCAGAATAGCCACTGTCGCGGGACGACTGCGAGTTCAGTTTCCCACATTTTCGATCGTCGTCGATAACTTTAGTCTCAAAATCGTCGTTACCGCTATCTTCCTCATTTTCGACTTGTTTTTTTACTTCTTCATCATTACTGGCTTCTTTTACATTTTTTTCGTCAATTTTGAGAGTTCCGAATAATTCCTCCACGACCGCTACCGGTGTGATGGTTGTGGGTTTCGTCGGCTTCTTTTGTACTTCGGGCGTCCGATTTTGAGACTTTATCCGGAAACACTTGCTAATTTTTCCAATCCAGTCCAGTGCGAATCCTCTCTTTTTGGATTCCATCGTTTCTGGCACAGGCTGGACGACCGTCCGCTTGCTGCTGGTACCCATATTATGCAGCGTGATGAACCTCAACTACTCCATGCGATGTGTGAATCTGAAACAATACAGGTCGGTTTCGATCAAAGACCAATAACGTTGTCTATCTGTTTTACACTTAATCTTAATATAATAATCATATACATATGAAATGCTTTGTCCTGAATGATTGATGGATCAACGCACAGCCTAAACCGCTCATCGTAGACACCTGAAACTTGGAGGGTCTGTTCTTTGTATGACACAGGCATCCGATAAGAAAGGATTTTTGAAAATTCCACCCCTAAGGGGATGAAAAGGGGTTTAAAGTTTCTGTGGTTTCCTTATGCGAATATGAGTTTGTTTTTTTACGTTTTCACACTTTTAACTACTACTAATAATAATAATAATCCGATAGTTCATCTCGAGAGACTCTCCTTAGGTCGTTGGCTTAAGGATCAGATGCAGAAGGCGGTAATTCTCGACACGACACGCATTGTATGGAGGTTCCTGTCTCTGTGACCTTAACCACCGGCAGTTTGAGCCCTGCTCCGCTGCCGGTAGCACACTAGGTTTAGGTTTTTTATAATCTAATATATATAAATCACGTGTCACGTTGTTTGTCCGCGATGGACTCCGAAACTACTGAACGGATTTTGATAAAATTTTGCAACCGTTTATAATATGGTCCAACTTAAAAGATAGGATAATAATAATAATAATAATAATAAACTCTTTATTGAACACCACTTAAAAATAAACAATTACAAAAACAAATTTTACTATAAGGTGGAACAATCGGCGGTCTTATCGCTCAGAGCGATCTCTTCCAGACAACCATAGGGTGCATAGGGAAAATTATAATCTAGAAGGAAGGCGGTGTTATAATATATAATAATACTCAGCATAAACACATTAACAATATATAAGTACCTACCCATATACTACACATATACATATATATACATAAAAACATACCTAAATATAATATTACATAGACAGTACGATAAATACAAAGGCTATATATATATATATACATATACACATACATACATATTACCTATATTATATATAAACCATACATAATTTGGTACTACATAAACGTACATGATAATCAGATGATAATAATAGCTACATAATGAGAGTGACATTTCCTAGGTGGATTAGAGAGAGAGATAGTGCGCATGAATTCGTGATTTAAAAATGGTAAGAGATTTTGAATTTTGAATATTAAAAGGGAGCTCATTCCAAAGCCTAGTGGCTGTAACAGTGAAGGATTTATCGTAAAAAGAACTACTGTGCATTGGAATTTTGAGCGTGAGATTCTCTGATGACCTTAAAGACAGTGAATGGGAAGAACCGAGAAATTCAAAGCGCTGTTTTAGGTATAGAGGGGTTGAGGGATTGAACAAGATATTATAGAGAAGAGACAGGATATGCATATTCCGGCGACGGCGGATTGGAAGCCATTTGAGCTTATCACGAAATTCGGAGACATGGTCATATTTGCGGAGACCAAATATGAACCTTATAGAGAAATTTTGAAGTCGCTCAAGTTTATTTAGCTGGTCTTCGGTAAGATCGAGATAGCAAGCGTCAGCGTAGTCGAGAGTAGGGAGGAGGAGAGACTGGGCAAGCGCCACCTTAGTTGCCGTCGGCAAAAAGTTGCGGAGTCTTCTTAAGGCACCTGCAGATGCAAACATCTTACGGCTTACGGCCTCTATTTGTGGTTTCCACGACAAGCATTTGTCAAAGATTATCCCTAGATTTTTAACTGTATCACTGTATGGTATTTTAATGCCATCGTTTTTATCCCGGATAGTTTTTATCCCGGAATTCCCGCGGAAACTCCGAAATTACCGCGGATGAAATCGCGAGGGTCAGCTAGTATTTATTATTTTGTAAATTTATACTGTAAAAAACCTAAATTCAAGATCAATAAATGAATAATAATAACAATAATTTACTGTCACAAGCAAAAAATTTACCATATCCGCACAATCACTGGCTTCCAAACTAGCGTAAGCTGTAAGAAGCCAGTTACATATAATTTAATCCCATCAAAAACAAACTTGTAAAAAAGTCCCAAGTCTCGCAACTCAGTTCTTCTACAGTAAAAAGTTGTGAGATCAATGTAATACCAAGTCGGTTAATTTATTCAGTGCCTACTTAAGGGTCCTTCTGTCTAAAGTTATCATGTTATAAGCTAATCTAATAACATTTTATAGTGACCATATCAAATTTAAAAACCTTTTATGTTTTAAATAGATTGATTGGCTTGGCGATCACGTGAAAACACAATATAATATCTCACATGTAATACATAATTATGGTTCTAAACAATCTAATTTAATTATAATATGTATTACTTGTGAGATACATTGTGTTTTCACGTGATCGCCAAGCCAATCAATCTATTTAAAACATAAAAGATTTTTAAATTTGATATGATCACTATAAAATGTTATTAGATTAGCTTATAACATGATAACTTTAGACAGAAGGACCCTTAAGTAGGCACTGAATAAATTAACCGACTTGGTATTACATTGATCTCACAACTTTTTACTGTAGAAGAACTGAGTTGCGAGACTTGGGACTTTTTTACAAGTTTGTTTTTGATGGGATCTCATTTCTTTTTGTAAATGGTTAATATAAACACATGCCCCATTCTTGCTTTTTCATTCCGTTGACCATTGTACCTTTGAACATAATTATGTCTAGGTAACTCTGTATCTACACTTTATATCTAGGTAGGTAACTAGCTACACTTATTATTATTATTTATTAATATCTGGGCAACGGCTTAAATAGCTGTTCCCCGCGGTTTAACCCACGTTAATTTCGGAGATCCCGCGGGTATTCTGAGATAAAAGTACTACCCTATGACCTTTCCTGTACCCTTGACAACGTGTAGTATGCAATAATTAATTCACCCGCGTTGATATCAGAGTTCGCGCGGGAATTCCAGAAATGAATCCTAGCTAGATCGATTTATGGCCCCCGAAATCCCCTGTATACAAAATTTCATGAAAATCGTTGGAGCATTCAGATTAGGGTAATTTTATCTCGGAATTCCCGAAGGATCTCCGAAATTAACGCTGGTGAAATCTCATGAAATTTTGCATGCACGTTGTCAGGGGTAAAGAAAACCTAGGGATATAGGGTACTAACTACTTTGCATCTCTGAATTCTCGCGGGATCTCCGAAATTAACGCGGGTGAAACCGCGGGGAACAGCTAGTCTCATATATTTATATGGGATTACAAAGTTATTTGTGCAGTTGGTACATATAACTGCATATATAACTTTGTAATTCCATACATTTATATGGGATTACAAAGTTATTTATGCAGTTAGTGTATCTAGAAAACTGGAGCGAAATTGCTAAATATTTTAATTTTTCCTTGATTTATACAATAAACACTAATTGTATTCTAAATTTCAAACTTCTATGTCTGCTAGAAGTGCCTTAGAATTTTGATGATCGGTCAGTGAGTGAGTGAGTGAGTGAGTGAGTGAGTGACCTACAAAATTAAGAAACTTTGACTAGTTATAATTCCTAAACTACTGGTTCAAATCGAATGAAATTTAAATTATACCGTCTTTATACAATACCTGCTTGTTTACTAAAAATTCAGGCTTCTAGTTTTATCCACAACGAAGTTATAGGGGGTCGAAAATGGCCTGAATTGCTTCGAGAAAAGGATAGTACGGCCGTGCCGCTTTTGTTGCTCGACTTGGCGGGGGCACTGCCGTGCCCCCAGATTGAGCTTGAACAATCAATAAGAAATGTATAGTTTGTTAAGTATAAATTAAAAAGTATAAATTAATAAATAGGTATAAATTAATAAGTGTAAATTAAAAAGTATAAATTAAAAAGTATAGGTAAATTAATAAGTATAAATCAATAAAAAAGTATAGATTTACTAAAACGATCATCATAAAATTTTGCATAAACGTTGTCAGGGATACCTAAAGAGACGGACATAAGGTAATTTTTATTCCGAAATTCCCCCGGGAACTTCAAATTAACGCGGGTGAAACCACGGCGAACATGCCAATCCTTTACTTTAATATCATGTGAGTTGTGAGTTTATTTATTTATTTACTAATTTACAAACATTGTAACAATTTGTACGTTTGATACCCTGTCACGCCTTAACTACTCAACCGATTACCATGAAAATTTGTGTTCACGTTGCCTTTACCTACAGAGCAGGATAAACGATACTTTTTATCCCGAAATGCCCGCGGGGACTCCAAAATTAAAGCGAGCAAAACCGCGGGGAATAATATAATATGTAATATAATATAATATGTAATATAATATGTAATGTAATATAATATGTATATATGTAATAGCTGGTTTACAGTATTAGCAAAGAATGGAGATAATATAAAGAAGCGACACTCTCCACCTACTATCGCATGTCTCCTCACACCCCGCAAATAGGTTACGACCGAGGAACTTTGACACACGTAGATTCTACATGGACGCAGTCTATAAGCAATAACATGTTAACCCACAAAATTAAGTTATTGATTCAGAATGATTTATTGAGAGTTAGGGAACGTTTTTTAATTATGTGTTTACCTTATCACATTGCTTAAATATGTAACTAAATATTGAACATAAAAATATTGATACAAAATGGCGCTCCTACTTTTAAAACACGATTTACTCAAAATTTCTCCAGTGTGGGTTAACACACTATTGCTTATCTATGTCCACATGTGACAATTGACACTGACAGCTGCTGTCTGTCAACTGTCAGCTCACTAGCAACCCTACGATACGCACACGCGCACAACACGTGTACATACAAGCCGGCCGTGTTTACTTGTGGGAAAGTAGGCACTTGAATCAGTTCATTTGTACGGAGTGTCACCGGGCTGGTATTAGCATGGAGGATAATTCCATTTCCACATAAATTACCATGCAAATGCGGGTCCAACGCAAGCCATTAAAACTTGAAACACCTCTGATAGTTGTTATGAAAACCTGATATCTAACTCAAACACCAAGTTGGATTTTCCCGTCTGCACTTATTATTACGTAGGTATTGCTAAACGAAAAACTCAATCAATTCCAATGAAATAGAGTCCATTTTAGCATAAACAACATAAAGTAACGGGTACAGTTGTGCAAAATTTATCTTTATGCACGTATAGTTAATGTGCTATTTGATTTGTATCCAATAGGTATTTTGATAATGTGTTGTTTGTTTTAATTTTTCGTTTATTCGGAACAACAACAGCTACAAGAACATAATTATAAAATAGATTTTGTTTACAAGATTAGGCACACAATTAGTCAATGATAGTTACCCTTATATAGAATTTATAATGTCACTAGCTGCCCCCCGCGATTTCATCCGCGGTAATTTCGGAGTTCCCGCGGAGGTTGCGGGAAAAAGTACTCTATGTCCTTCAGTTCCCGAGGGAATTCCGGGATAAAAACTATCCTATCTTTTAAGTTGGACCATTTTATGAATGGTTACAAAATTTTATCAAAATCCGTTCTGTAGTTTCGGGCTCCATCGCGGACAAACAACGTGACACGTGATTTATATATATTAGACTAGCTGTCCCGCTGAAAAGGTTTGGGACGGAACTCTAATATTACAGCGCAATCTCCTTTTGCATACTACACGTTGTCAGGGGTAAAGAGCAGGAGATAGGGTACTTTTTGTTCCGGAATTGCCGCGGAAACTCCGAAATTACCGCGGGTGAAACCGCGGGGGTCAGCTGGTAATATAATAAAACCAAACGCTCCGCCGCGTCTGTCTGTATGTTCGCGATAAACTCAAAAGCTTTAAGCTACTGAACGGGTTTTCATGCGATTTTCACCAATAGATAGAGTGATTCATACGGAAAGTTTAAGTATATAATTCTTCAAGGTTTTATGTAAATTGGTTGAAATAGGTATAACGGTAAACTAAATCTATACATATAAAATTCTGTCCTGAATGACCGATGGATCAACGCACAGCCTAAACCGCTGATCGTAGAGACCTGAAACTTGGAGGGTGTGTTCTTTGTATGACGTAGGCATCCGATAAGAAAGGATTTTTAAAAATTCAACCCCTAAGGGGATGAAAAGTGGTTGCAAAGTTTGTATGGAACAATTCCGCGGGAACATCGAAATTATCGCGGGTGAAACCGCGCGGGACAGCTAGTTAAACTATAAAAAACACTCAATTTGCACGTAGACCGTTGCCAGGCGTCATCAGACGTTGACGGGCGTCATAGTACGTTGGCGGCCGTGTTGGTATACGCCACAGGTCCGTGGCAGGCCAGCGACACTTCCTTGAACCAAAAGTTACTATGGATTTATGCGCGAACTTCTTTACCAACTTTCCAATACTTAATCAAATTTCTATGACCGCGTCATACATTGCATTGGTATGGTTGGCACAAAATGCTTTCATAGATCGGTTCAGCGATTAGTATGGAAGTGCCTACTCTTAAAACGTAGTGATTATTAAGGGCCTATCCCTTCACGAATTGTAGGTATTTGAGGGGGTGAAGCAGAGGAAATTGTGGACGGGTAGCCTCGCCCACTGCGGGGTGCCCGCAACCGCCCGTTGCCGCCTACGCGAACTGTTGCTAATATTACGGGAGATACTGATGCTAAATGGGGATTCACTCGAGCGTCGTTGGGACCTACTGGGTTTTGAAGATTAGGAGGTAGAAACAAAATAAGATTATATGATGTTTTTTCATTCACTGATGGGTTTAGCTTCTACAGGCTTTCAAAAATGTAAAAACAAACAGTTACATGGAAATACTCGAGCGCGTCAGATATTGTAGTTTAGATACTCCAATGTGTCTCTGATATCTAAGGTACATTCATCTGCCAATTTGCGTGGTGGGGGTGGCTATCCGGAAGGGGAGAAAATGAAAAAAAAAGAAACATTTACTCCAGCGCGTCAAATATTCAAAGGGGATAGTGAACCCAATGCTGTGCTGCTATGTAGCAGCGAATTTTTGAAAATGCAAAAAAAAATCCAGTTTTTAATACTCGAGCGTGTTAGATTATTTTACAGAAGGTTCAGCTTGCATTCCAATTTATGTTGGCTTAAAATCTGACAATAATTTTGAGGGATATTATTAATCTGACTGCTAACAACAAAAATTATGATTTATTTTTAAGATTTTTTTTTTTCATTTCTGACGTAAGTTTAATAACTTTTTGAACTATTTCTTGTTCACAAAAACATATTTCATGGCGACGGACAGCAGCGTGGGAATGATGCAAGACAGTGAGAGATACACAAAAAGTGAAAGGGAGAGAAAGGTGCGAGCGGAGTAATAAACCTACCTTTACCGCAACTTTTTTGAAGTCGGTTAAAAATTACATTTAAGTGAAAGGATATAGTTTAACCTATAATCAGATGATATACATATAATACTTACCTTCAATTATTTTAGTATGCATTTTTACCGACTTAAAAAAAAGTTATCATTTTGACACGTTTAGTGCCGTGATATGCTGTGATGACGTCGTAGCGACGGAAAGTAGTGTGAGGACGGTGCGAGAGAGAGATAGAGAAAAAGGAAAAAAAAGGCAGAGTGAAGAATAGTTCTCAACTTTATAGACGATTTTTGTTTCTTCGGCTTATGGGAATCCGCAGATTACATTTTTCCCGCTATCCTTGAGTGATTTACTTCTAAATAAAAAATAAATTAACTGCGCTCGAGAATGACGAGGTGGTGATTTTTTTTTTTGATTATATCTCGGAAACTACGAGTCCCAGACCTATCGTGTTGGTACTCAAACTTCTTGTTTTCGTGTTATCTATGTGATCACGTGATCAAATTTTTAAAAGCTCATATTTCGGAAGCTACGAGTCCCAGACCCATCGTGTTGGTACTCAAACTTCTTGTTTTCGTGTTATCTATGTGATCACGTGATCAAACTTTTAAAAGCTCATATCTCGGAAACTACGAGTCCCAGACCCATCGTGTTGGTACTCAAACTTCTTGTTTTCGTGTTGTCTATGTGATCACGTGGTCAAATTTTCAAAGGCTTATATCTCGGAAACTACGAGTCCCAGACCCACCGTGTTGGTACTCAAACTTCTTGTTTTCGTGTTGTCTATGTGATCACATGGTCAAATTTTTAAAGGCTTATATCTCGGAAACTACGAGTCCCAGACCCATCGTGTTGGTACTCAAACTTCTTGTTTTCGTGTTGTCTACGTGGTAAAAATTTCAAAAGCTTATATCACCGTGTGATCACATAGACAACACGAAAACAAGCAGTTTGAGTACCAACACGATGGGTCTGGGACTCGTAGTTTCCGAGATATAAGTCTTTAAAAATTTGACCACGTAATCACATAGACAACACGAAAACAAGAAGTTTGAGTACCAACACGATGGGTGTGGGAGTCGTAGTTTCTGAGATATAAGCCTTTGAAAATTTGACCACGTGATCACATAGACATCACGAAAACAAGAAGTTTGAGTACCAACACGATGGGTCTGGGACTCGTACTTTCCGAGATATAAGCCTTTGAAAATTTGACCACGTGATCACATAGACAACACGAAAACAAGAAGTTTGAGTACCAACACGATGGGTCTGGGACTCGTAGTTTCCGAGATATAAGCCTTTAAAAATTTGACCATGTGATCACATAGACAACACGAAAACAAGAAGTTTGAGTACCAACACGGTGGGTCTGGGACTCGTAGTTTCCGAGATATAAGCCTTTGAAAATTTGATCACATGATCACATAGAAAACACGAAAACAAGAAGTTCGAGTGCCAACACGATGGGTCTGGGACTCGTAGTTTCCGAGATACAAGCTTTTGAAAATTTAACCACGTGATCACATATACAACACGAAAACAAGAAGTTTGAGTACCAACACGATGGGTCTGGGTCTTTTTTAATCGTGATTAATTCTAATCGTGATTAATCTAATCTGATTAAAATTAATCAAATTAACTAATTGATTAAAAAATTTATCGATTAATGCCAACACTGGTTCAAATCGTCAGATTATTCATATACACACTTTTCAACATGTAATTAACCCACCAAATCTGACGCGCTCGAGTATTCCGAGTTATCGATTTTTTTTACTAATCTGGTTATCCTACGCACCCACCAGTGTAGAGGACCTATATTTGGTGGAGGTACTCAATGGTGCAAGGTTATGTTCATCTGACGCGCTTTAGCAAATCCACAAATCCTCTATGGGCTTCCGTACTACGTAATTATTAGATACGTAAATGGTGCCGCAGCACTCGCGCAAAATTCGGCAGACGTCCTTCCTTGTCAGTGTGTCGGAGTGGACTGCGGGGCGCAGTGGGGAGCTGAAACACTGAAGCGCGCCGGCCCGTGATAACAATTAGTTATGTAAAACATTAAATTAATGCAATTTTATCGTTTTTTTTTGTGAAATGGATTACTTGGTTTGCGATAAAATATATCGTGTAAGTTTCAAAATCATGTTCTATATAATTTTCGTCATAAAATGAATTCAAAGTGTCAAAAATGCCTATGTTTGGATATTTTTTCTATCGAGCGAAGTTATTTAAATCGTGTATCGATCTGTCAAAATGGATACATAAACTATTCAACTCCACCATATATTTTTTCCATTCTCCCTACTTCAAGAAATGATGGCGAAAAATGGAAAGAAACAATGTACTTTTTGGAGTTTAGCGAGCCGATAGCCCCTTAACTCAGTGGCCCGTGGTGTAGGCGCTCTCTATCTTTTACAAGTGTTTGATTCGATCATCCGTGTGCGGCCGTTAATAGTAGATTACAAGAATAATAGTATTACAAGGAATAATAGTATTACCGGCATTACAAGAATAATAGTAGATTTTTTAATTTTTTTTTTCAAGAACGAAATTGAGCTTCGCCGTTCGATATTTAAAATTGATGACTATCATACTCATACGGAGACAAGGCTGAATAGCGAAGCGACCTCGTTTGTCATTGGGCTGAATGCATGATGTCTATTGCCAGTACGATGGTTAGATGTGCGCGAAATTTTTGAAAGAGTGAAGAGTTTTTTTTTTATTACTTACCGCCCTAGAGCTTTTCTAGTTACATTACTACCCTAGAGCGCTAATTGGTCACCTACAAGCTCAATTTGACCCCCACAGACTCGCACAGAAATGAACCGTGAGACAAAATATTCTTTCCGCGAATACTGCAGGCCCGTGTCTGTCCGCATCTGCGCGGCCGTGTTGCGATAGAAATATGAATACGTTAATGGGGACTGTATATGAGGATATTATTTTGTCTGCGACGGAACGTATCTGGCACGCTCAATGTCTGTAGATATAATGGACCTTTGGGTGTAAGCGAGCCGTTGGAAGTGTTGGAAAAAATCGCGGTAAGGGCCAATGACCAAAAATGTAAAAATGTATGGAGCTCGATCCAAATGTCCACCACTAATGTGAGCTATGATGATTTATAGTCCACTAAATACTGAGTCGTTATAACCAGACCGCAGCCAAAAATATGGCTGTCAGTAAAAAGTTATGACTGAATGAAAAGTCATGTTTTGGCCTCAACGTAAAATGAAACTATTAAATCCTAGTTCTATACCTACCTAGAATTAACAGGCATCTTTGTGATGTGTCAAATAAAGTTTTTTTCAATTTAAAAAGAAGAAGAAGAAGAAGAAAATACATTTATTTCAGCACAACACACAAGAAAAAGAAACAAACATCAACAGTGCCTAATCTAAAGAGACATAGATATATCTCTTGCATGCTCTGCAATTTCGATTTCAATCTTGACAGCACCCTCGGCTGCATGTCCCCCTTTCTGACTAACGTTTTGTCCACTAAATTAACATTGCTACGCTACTGACAAGGTGGTATTAACCGGTTTAAATGACCAAAGTCTAGGAAAATCGTTCGTAAAAAAAAAATCAATTACCTTCTATGAAAACTTGACAACTAAATAAAAAGATGGCGGAACGTCTCCAAAAATAAGTGTTGGTATTTTAAATTCGATTTTGAAATTAATCTTACCATACTATAGACTTTTTGTGTTCAAACTACGGTATAATCCTATTTTTCACATCACTGGTTACCGAAACGAAAATGAGGTCGCTGATCTGTAATCACGTTTTCACGGAGTGGCAAAAGTTTAACTTGGAATGGTTGGTTTTAGTGACGAACTTCCATAGGAAAAGTGCCAACCTAGCAAGAAGTTTCAAAATATTCTGGCACGAGCTCAGACCGAATAAAAACTAAAGACGGAACGCGTAGAACAAACAAGTGAAGCCAGGAAAAAGACACCACGCCGTGCACGTACACAGAAACACGCACACACTTACAAGAAAAAGACACCATACCTGGGAATCGTTGTGGCACTTTCCTAAGCACCACATGCATACGCAACCGGCTTCACTTCGTTGTTCGAGACGTTCCGTCTTTAGTTTTTATTTGGTCTGAGGGCGCGAGTAGTTTGTAGAAAACAAGACAGACAGACAGACAAACAGACAGACAGAGTTACCTTCGCATTTGTATTATTAGTAGGGATTTATTTTTGATTATATATTTAGTCTTCTTAGGCATACCCCGCAACATACATTATGATAATTTACTAAGCTTTTTTACTATCTACTACTCTATTTTTACTTTTTAAATTATCTTAAGAAATGTAGATTGTGGACGGTCTTATTGGTAGTGTGAAGCCATCTCCCTTCTACGGTCGCCACTGAAAATCAGCGTCGTGGAACTTAGTGCCACGGCATAATGCTGAGTGGTAGCCATTTTGGTACCAACTATTCTAGTTTAAGACTCACAGTTGTACTTATTTTATCTTTTTGGTATCAAATAAACTTTTTTCTATTCTATTCTATTCTAAAAGTAAGTTTATTTCATTTCATTTCATTTCATAAAAAATGTAACTTGATTATTTTTAGGTTAGGATTTAAGGACTCAGGACGTCAGATAAATAAAAACGGTTTCACTTGCGTTTGAAAAGAAATATAGAAAAACGAAGGTATTCTTCGTTTAGAAGGAAAAAAAAAAACAGTGAAAGAATTTTTAAAATCGGTGCTTCAGTTCTAGATTCATCCAAACTTACAAACATACAAAATTTTATTATTATGAAAACCTACAGTATATGTTGTGACAAAATCGGCTGCAAATATTTACAGGGTTGAAAGTATACACCGACCGTTATAAACATGTTCATAAAACAAATAAGATAAGAATAAAAAACAAATTCCAACAAAATAAACCATTTAAAAGAGGACCTAGATATGAAGGCACTAGCGCGCTCGCACCGAATCAAAACCGGTCTGTGATAGCACAGACCAGTAAGTAGATAATAATATTACGTGCATTACTGTCTTTGGTATTAAATCGATATTTTGAGATGAAATCATCCTATGGACATAGATAAGCAATAATGTGTTAACCCACACTGGAGAAATTTCGAGTAAATCGTGTTTTAAAATTATAGCGCCATTTTGTGTCAACATTTTTTATGTTCAATATTTTGTTGCATACTTTAACAATGTAATAAGGTGAACACATAATTAAAAAACGTTCCCTAACTCTCAATAAATCGTTCTGAATAGGTAACTTAATTTTGTGGGTTAACATGTTATTGCTTATCTGCGTCCCTATATCATACCTAAATTATATCCCTATATCATACCAAATAACTGTTCCCCTTTGGTCTCAGGTTCAAGTTCGATTAAAAGTATGTCAGCAGTTAGTTATAATAGTTAGGTATAATGTTATATATACCTATCTTATGATTCAACTAACTTGTTGGACATAATTGGATCAAATATTACGAGGTATGTTAAACACATCGTAATATTGTATCAATCTGTTTGTAATTAACCACAAATTCCGTTATCTACAAGGTCAATTAATGCTTATCATTGTCTTATTGTTTACTTCTATACTAATATTATAAAGAGGAAAGATTTGATTTTTTGCTCGTTTATTTGTTTGTTACGATTTAACGCAAAAACTACTGGACCGATTTTAAAAATTCTTTCACCATTAAAAAGCTGCATTATCTCTGAGTAACATAGGCTGTATTGTAAACCGAAATTCCCGCGGGAACTCCGAAATTATCGCGGGTGAAACCGCACGGGACAGCTAGTATATATAATATAATAGGTATTAAGACTCATGTGACACTACATAATATCACACTCGGCTTTGCATGCAAAAGTTGCATAAACCCTTACTAATATTATAAATGCGAAAGTGAGTTTGTTTGTTCGTTTCAATCCCTAACGGCTCAACCGATCATCATTAAAGCATGCACGTTCTCAGGATTACAGAGAAGGACATAGGGTTCTTTTTATTCCGGAATTCCCGCGGGAACTCCGAAATTACCGCGGGCGAAACCGCGTGGAACAGTTAGTAACTATAATGAACAAATTTTGAACATCTTTAAAAAAGTTGACTGAGTTACAAGTAAGTACGTGTGTTATTGTGTCATGTTTTTGTGTTTTCAAACCGAAACGATCACCACGGGCTCATACATACAATGCAGGAAAACATATTGAGGAAATCTTTATAGTTTACACGTGTCTAAAGAAACTTATTTATGTTTTTATATTATCTACCTAGCTGTGGTTTCACCCTCGTGAATTGCTGAGTTCCCGCCGCGCGGGAAGTAAAACAAGGTGTTTGCTACATTTACGTGAGTAGGTAATTGATTTTTCATTACTCATGCTCGGAAAGTAGGTCTGAAGTTGCCTGAGAAGCGGGTTGAAAGTAGCCCTTTTCAGCCCTAGGGAGAATCGCTTTCAACTGACAACTGTCAAATTATTAAAAAAAAACTAGGTCTATTTTCACATTTCTAATGAACCATGTTTCAACTTTCTATACAGCCAGCGCGATGTAAAATTGAAATAACGTAAAGTTTAAGTAGGTATTAATTAAAATAAAATTCACTCACTTTTTCTTAAGCTAATTCCTATTTATATTTTTTTATTTTCTTTAATTAATACCTACTTAATAATTAAAGAAAATATTTTTTTTAGGTCGCCACAATGTAAATAAAAAATACTGGCTGAATAGCTAGCCGGCCAAAGAAAAAGAAATAGGTGGGAAAGTGTCAAGCGACTATCCGGTCTTCACTCATTTTTTCTTTAGCTAATTCCTATTTTTATTTTGACTTTCCTTGCATTCGTAATGAAAAGCACAGTGTTACCCTCGGGAGAAAGTAACTTATTTAGTGCCTCGAACTATTGGCGCCCTCGCTACGCTCGGGCACCAAACCCCGTCTCGGCACTAAATGAGTTACTTTCACCCCTTGGATAACAATGTACTATTTCATTACTCATGCTCGGAAAGTAGGTCTGAAGTTGCCTGAGAAGCGGGTTGAAAGTAGCCCTTTTCAGCCCTAGGGAGAATCGCTTTCAACTGACAACTGTCAAATTATTAAAAAAAAACTAGGTCTATTTTCACATTTCTATTGAACCATGTTTCAACTTTCTATACAGCCAGCGCGATGTAAAATTGAAATAACGTAAAGTTTAAGTAGGTATTAATTAAAATAAAATTCACTCACGTTTTCTTAAGCTAATTCCTATTTATATTTTTTTATTTTCTTTAATTAATACTTAATAATTAAAGAAAATATTTTTTTTAGGTCGCCACAATGCAATAAAAAATACTGGCTGAATATCTAGCCGGCCAAAGAAAAAGAAATAGGTGGGAAAGTGTCAAGCGACTATCCGATCTTCACTCATTTTTTCTTTAGCTAATTCCTATTTTTATTTTGACTTTCCTTGCATTCGTAATGAAAAGCACAGTGTTACCCTCGGGAGAAAGTAACTTATTTAGTACCTCGAACTATTGGCGCCCTCGCTACGCTCGGGCGCCAAACCCCGTCTCGGCACTAAATGAGTTACTTTCACCCCTTGGATAACAATGTACTATAAAAGATTCTTGCGAAATTATTAAAAAAAAAAAATAGGTAAGTATAACAAAACAAAAATAAACCAGCCAACTAACTGCAAAAGAACAAAAAATGCACTAGGTACAAAAATACACTGAAAAAAGCAAAAAAATAACAAAATGCAGATTTTATCTCCAAGACAGATACCTACTTGATAATGGTTTTTAATGTACCTAAGTAGGTAGTGTATTTTTGTGTTTTTTAATGTCAGTTTATTTTTAATTTTTTTATAGTTCGTATAAGATTAAAATTGAGGTCTGTCGCTGTCACCCTTCCTCTAACTTTCCCGTACAGAGTACGAAAGAGACAACTGCAACGCAAATCGAATCACAATTAATTTAAAACTTTCCTTTTTTTAACCGACTTCCAAAAAGGAGAAGTTTCTATGTTCGACTGTATGTTTTTGTTATGGTTTTATATGTTCACCGATTACTCTTAAAACGGTTAGACCGATTTGGGGATTTTTTTAATTTGAAAGGGTATAAGACATATATATAATTATACTTTCAAGTTGGTCACATTTTCACCAAATCGGGATCTTGGAGAAGTGGAACTGATGATGAAGACCACAGATGATCATCGGAACTAGGTTAGTACTCAATAATGTCTAGGTATTTCACGGGTTCCGATTCGTTAACTTTACTATGGTTTATGAACAATTTATGCTCGTCACAATGTATATTGCGAAGTGGAACTGATGGCGATGTACCTACCAGGAGAACTCCTCAACAATTAACGTCCCTGCATCGGAAAAAGCAATATTTTGTAAAAGGTGATGAGCAGTTGACATTAAGCTATTGTAATTTAGATAAGTTTAACAAATCGACTCACTTAAAAGCGAGAAATAAAGAAAATATTAACGAAAAAAATAATTAATCTCCTCTTTATAAGAATTGAAGTGATTTTAAATATATTTTTGTAATTACGTAATTTTTTTTTTAATGACCATGAATTTGTTTTTTTACCATCAGCGATTTTCGTAGGCAGGTAATTAAAAAAAAAAGCTAACATTTGCAATTTGTTTGGTCTAGGTAGAAAATCGAGTGTCATTTTTAGTCCATTGAAATGTTACATGAGCTTTGCATTTGTTAGAGGACGCAATTTTATTTTTGGGACATGTGGTGGTTTTATTTTGGGTGTGGGTCAATGGAAGCTTAACCTCAATTCGTCAATGCTCATGAGAATTCGGTCAAAAAGATTTTTTTTTATCGTAAATATATTTTTACAAAATTTTTGTTAAATTCGCACAACTTTACTTATTCATTCCTAACTCTTTCCTCAAAAGATCATCTACAAGATTGGTCTGAGGTATTTTTTTGTAAAATTTATAAAAAAACAGTTATAGACAAAAATGAAAATTTTTATAAAAATTTCTCACTTTTTTGCTTATAACTTCTTTAAATTTTAATTTAGGGCAAAAAGTTATATAAACATATTTGTAGGCAAAACAATTTGTTACAAATTACCACTTTGCAATTTTTTTGTAAGACGCATAGTTTCCGAGATATCGCGAAAAAATGTTTTCACCCCTTCCTTTTTCCAAGATGGCGGCCGGGGGACAAGGTTGGCGACCCCACAAACTTGAGGTTAAGCTAAAATTGCGTCCTCTACTAAATGCAATCCTTAAATTGTAACATTTCAATGGACTATTTGTGTAGAATAGACTTATTAACTTTATTTGGATATCCTTATAAGGATATAAGGATGTCAAAATAAAGTTGCAATCATAGTTTGCTTCAATAATATAATAAGTAGCATTGTTATTGAGTTGTTGACTCATTGTTGATGTTTCAATACGTTTGATGTCAACTAGCTGTTCCCGCGGTTTCACCCGCGGTAATTTCGGACATCCCGCGGGAATTCCGGGACAAAAAGTACCCTATGTCTTTCTCTGTATCCCTGACGACGTAGGTATATGCCAAATTTCGCGACGATCGGTTGAGCTGTTACGGCGTACCTAACAAACAAACAAACACAATCAAACCCACTTTCACATTTTATAATAGTATCTAAGGATATTATAAGGATTATAAGGATATTGTAAGGATAAGTAAGGATGACTATAACACTCAATCAAGGAGTTTTTGGCGGGAATCGAAGAAAGCGATATTTAAACTTTACGCACATCACGGGACAAAAGGCGGACTTAATGTCACAGTGGCCGTCTCTACCAGTGAACCTTCAGATTCCGTCATTTATTTTCGTGTCGCCAAAAAAATGTTAAGAGGTTTAGAAGAATTTACGATACGATATTAATATACACACTCGAAGTTGGCTAAACTTATATCTATACTAATATTATAAAGAGGAAAAATTAGATTTTTTGTTTGTTACGATTTACTTAACTCAAAAACTACTGGACCGATTTCGGTCCGGAATTCTCACGGGAACTCCAAATTTCCCGCGGGTAAAACCACAGGGGAACAGCTATCTCTGGATCTACTGAACCGATTTTGAAATATCTTTCACTTATAGGAAGCTTCAGTGATCCTGAGTGTCAAAGGGTACTTTTATTCCGGAATTCCCACGGGAACTCCGAATTTCCCGCGGGTAAAACTACGGGGAACAGCTAATCTCTGGATCTACTGAACCGATTTTGAAAATTCTTTCATTTATAGGAAGCTACAGTGATTCTGAGGGACATAATACTTTATCCCGGAATTCCCGGGGGAACTCCGGAGTTTGAAAGGTTATAATCTCTGGATCTACTGAACTAATTTTGAAAATTCTTTCACTTATAGGAAGCTAAAGTGATTTTAAGTGACATAGTGACATAGGGTACTTTTATCTCGGAATTTCCGCGGGAACTCCGAAATCACCGCGGGTGAAACGGCGGAGGTCAGCTAGTGATTACATAAATAACTACAAGAATTCGCAAAACGAACTGAACTGGGCAAACCCAAATATTAACACAATTAAAATAATAATCAAGTGACCCTTACCTATATTAATAATGTGAGCGCAGTCTAAAATTAGAAATGTAGCAACACAATGACAAACCTGTCGCGCGAGTATCGGCGAGGTTGTTTTTTTTTTTTGCAATTAATTCGCAAACACTGGATACGGTCGAATACTTTCACAGCATTAAACAGTTTGATGAACCAGCTCCGTCAGATTTCATCAACATCAACATTCGGAACGTAGTTCGTAAACACCGATTATCGCACTCACGACGAACGATCACTCATCACCAGTAAACACTGATCCAGGCAGTGCTAATGTTTATAACAATTTTTCAAATGGAGAAACAACTAAGGCCAGTGTCCAGTGTCCACTTATTAATTATTATGTATTATACGATTGAGATGGTGGGAGAGAGAAGGCCTGCACCTATCGCGTCGACCACGCCACTGCTCGCGCGCACAATCTTTTTTGCTTACGCGCGCGGCGCGTCATTTGCCAAATTATCAGACAGGGTCTCGCTCTCTCGCTCGAACGGCACGTCATTCAGTGAGGAAAATCAGTAGGGCTGGCCCGTAAATAACGATGTATTATGTACGGTGAATCGGTAAATGAAAGGATATATTTCAAAAAACGTGTTCGAATCATGTATGCGTGTAAGGATTCATACTTCTTTAAATTAGAAACATTAAAAATAATTTAGTAATAGTTTAATAAAGTTTCAAACAAAAATTTGAGTCGATGACATGGTAATTAGAGAAAGGTTTTCTATAATACTTAAAAAAGAACTAGATATGTAGGTACATAATTATGTAGGTAGGTACTTAGGTACATTTTTTGGAACGAAATTCCTTAACACGAATTGGTGTTAATTCGCAGAAATCGTCACGGCCGGAAAAAGCGTTACACGCCATAGACCGTATTTTTGAATCGTTCGAATTACATTTCGCAAACGCACAGGCGTCTCTAGCCCATGTGGCGCCCGTGTGCAAACATTACCCTAGCCCCCTAGAAGGTAAGCGCGTGGTTAAAATGAAATAGGTATAAAGTACAAGTAAGTAAAACATCAAGTTATCACAAACTGAAAAACCCCAGCGGATAATAAAATTTATAGTTCGGAGATTTTTGAAGAAGTAATTTCCACCGAGTTTTCGTAGCGAGCGGCGCTCGGCGCCCCCTAGGACTTCTGCGCCCGTGTGCAACGCACACCCTGCACTATAGGTAAAGACGCCTCTGCGCACACGGAATTGCAAGATTCGCATGCGAATAGGTAGCTACTTAAAAAAATGAGCTTTCATATGCGAATCTTGCAAGTCCGTGTGCGAAAGTGATTCGAGCGATTTATTTATTTATTCAAAAGAACGACCAACAAAGCATACACCGTGCACCGTAACATTGGTAGTGATATCATATTGGATATTATAATAGAATAAATATATTATATTTATTCTATTATACCAAACCAACCATACCAAATTTTTTGTAAATGCTTTGTGTTAATAAATATACAAAAAAAAGTCACACTTGAGTTTTATTCTCCGATTACAGCGATTTTGTCAAAGGAAATTATGAAGTTTTGTATACGTTTACATACGTGAAATGTTATTTTAAGGAAAAGAGTGAAGAACTTCGTTCCTGACGAGGTCGGCACACCTTCTTTTTTTCAGGTAGCCTTTCTTAAGCTTGTTGCCAATTTCATGTGCATCACTTCCGTTGCCCAATTTTAAGTAAATACTTATGTTGTCATTTAGTAAATAGAAAATGTAGCACAGTACACAAAAAATGCAAACACAAAACTAATACACGTACATAAATAAGTTGCTACTATAGTTGTACTATAAGTTACTATAAGTTACTGTGTATTATTTAGCATGTAAGACTGAATAATTATTGTATATTGTAATTTTGGGGCTGTCGTCATCTATTAGACAAAAGCCTCTTAAAAATAAAGAAAAAAAATTACTATAACTTTGGGTAAACATAAAACAGTACTTTGACTGACAAACAGACAACGCACCGTTCTAATCGCTGGGTTTTGTGAGGTTGAGGTTGGTTGAGGGTGCTTTCTTTTAGTATCCTAATACCTACTATACCGTTAAAGTCTTAAAATTGAAACACACAGCTACCATGGCGGCACGGCGACGCAACGTCAACGTTCTGATTTTATCGGTTGTTGTATGTAGTAAACTGATTTAAATGAGAAAGGACAAACGACGCAGAGCTAAGAAAATCAATTTGGAGAATCCCTTGACATTACTGAAAACTAATTTTGTAATACCGGTGGTCCTCATAAAACAAGTAGGTAACCAATTAATTATTATTAAAGAAACGATTTTGTCACATCGGTAGAAATACCGAAAAATCGGTTAGTTTAAGATCGCGCCAACTTAGCGAGCTGTCACTACAGTATGCTGTCAGGACCGATGTTTCCATGTTTTGAACACAGTTTTCTAACATAAGACGGTAACTTTGATAAAATATACAATTTGTATGATTTTTTTTTTATCAAATACTATCAGTTCTTACCGCGGTTCCATCCACGGGAACTTCGAGGTATCCTGCGTTTCTTGACAATAGGCTATTTTAACATAGATAAATTACGAACCGACTCACTTAATAGCGAGAAGTAAACAAAATTTCAACAAAAAAAAAATTAAAAACGACTTCCAAAAATACAAAAATGCTATACTAAAAAGTAAAAAATCACAAAATACCGATTAAATCCAAAAGAAAAAAATATGAGCAGGCACACGCGGGTTTGGCACCGTTATTAAACCGATCAGTGGTAGCAAAAACTAATAATAATATTACGAGTGATTTTGTCTTTTGGATTAAATCGATACTTTGTTATTTTAACTGTACTCCTGACAACGTGTATGCTAAATTTCATGATGGTCCATTGAGGCGTGAAAGCGTAACAAACAAACAAATTCATTTTCGTATTTATAATAGTAAGGATTCAAATTTTCCGAGCACTAATTAAAACATATATTAGGCTGAAAATTTACTTCAGTAGTATTTTACTAATTATCTAGAGTTAAAAAGGTGCCTGAAATTATCTCCATTAATTAATTCGTAGGAATTTTAAGTTTTTTTTTGTATAGTTTTTTGGAAATAAATGGTGTTTTTATTTTTATTTTATTGTTATGGAACTATGTGGAAAGAAGAAAAGAAAATAAATTTATTTCAGTACAACACACAGGAAAAAAGCTACTAAATATTACAAAATTTAATGTATGGCACCACAGAATCAAACGTCAAATGTGGTCACTCAAACGGAGCGTGGTCGATCTCAATATTATGATGTCATCGATTTATATAGGTGGGTACCTAGCTATTAGCTAAGTACTAGCTAGTAGCATTAGGTAAAGGCTTCATTCGTGGCATGAATAAGTAAAGGTGTCTGTTTTCTACAAATAGTTTTAGATAAGGAAATAATCACGTAATAACATTTTAGTAGCTACAATAAATTGTCCGTTTATTTTGTACTTCGCCTTCGCTATATTATGTAGCGGCAAATAAATAAATTGTTAATCCGAATTCCAATCATTCCAAAAATTACCAGGCAGTGGCGTAGCCCGCCCTCTTATTTTTGCAATTGATATTGAATAAAAAAAAATGGAGCATGATAAAAACTACCTCACTCACTTACTCATTTATGTAAAAAAAAAACTAATTCAAACTTGGATATAATACGTATATGTATGGTTACAATAACAAAAATTGAAAGAAGAAACGTTAAAGGAAATCAACTTTCTTTAATTTTTGTTAAAATAGGCTTGTTTCCGGTCCGGGGTATGAAAATCAAAATTCTATTTAGTCCGTCTTGTTGATTAATAAAAAAAATAGACCAGTTTTGTTTGCTATTTCAAATCATTGAAGAAATACTAAGATAAAACGGATTAAAGTTTAGGAGTGGGGGCTCATGACGTCATAACGTGCTATAAACTGTAGCACGGCGTGACGTCACACGACATTTCAACTTAATGTATCTCCGTAATTTCTTGATTAGGTACCTACGTAAAAATGAAAAAAATACGTGTCCAATATTTTTTATTAATCTACAAGACGGACTAAAAATTAAAATTTGGTTGACAAGCCCATTGTTTTTTTTTTCTTTAACCGCCCCCTGTGAAATGCCGCCCCCGTCAAAGTGCCTATTGCCTAGTGGTCCGTGTTTTGAACCCGTCAGTAGACTAGTATTCAATTGAACTAATAGAAAATTGCTGATAGCTGATGTTATAAGGAAACACTTAGGTTAGGTACATTTATTTTAGTAAAAAACTAGCTGTGCCCCGCGGTTTCACCCGCGCGAACGGTTTTTATACGGCAATTTTTTTTTCCCGACACCCGATTTCAATGAAACAAAGCCTATATGTAGCTCCAGGCTAAGCTTAATCTACCTGTGAAAATTGCATGACAATCCGTTCAGTAGATTCGGAGATTATCGCGAACAGACAGACAGACAGAAAAGATTTTTAAAAACCCTTTTTTTGTGGTTGGTTACTCTTCTTTTATCGCTCCCTGTCAGTTTTTGTTAAAAATATTCAATGTACAGAATCGCGGATTCTACTCTTTTATTATAGTATAGATTGTTCCTGTGGGAATTCCGAAAATTACGCGGGTGAAACCGCAGGGCACAGCTAGTTAATATTATAAAGAGGAAAGATTTGTATTTTCGTTTGTATGTTTGTTATGATTTAACTCAAAAACTCTTCGACAGATTTCTAAAATTCTTTCACCATTATAATGCTACATTACTTTAATATAATGATTTACTTAATCCCAATACATATTCATGTAAAATGATGCCAAGACGAGTCCATATGACGGGCACTGTCAAAAAGTTATCAGATCTCATGTAGAGCCAAGCTCTAACTCTACACACCCTAACTCTACAAGGCCTAACTTCTCAAACTCTACACTTTAGTCAGAATATGTGGCGCCGTTCCACGTTTGTTTGTTTTTAAAAGCTTTTAAGTATCTATTTAACTTTGCAATGTATGCAATATGCATGTAACTATAACGTACTCAGAGTCGACTTTAATGATTACTTAGTTAAGTATAGATTTTTAAAACAAAACTGCCGCAATCAGAGACGTTCAGTAAATTAATGTTAATTGACATTTAATGAGATGTAACTTAATTAGTTAAATGCCAATTAACATTAATTTATTAAACTTGTCTGATTGCGGCAGTTTTGTTTTAAAAATCTATACTTAACTAAGTAATCATTAAAGTCGACTCTGAGTGCGGCGGTAAGTGTTTTATGTTTGCACGGGTGGAATCTTGCAACTCAATCTTCAACCGACTGAGCTGAAATTTTGTATAGGTACCTGCTTACACGTCTAGTTTGGATGACAATTAATGCATGGTTTATTCTTTTTAGCGCATCTGAATATTTTTTTTTTAAGTTTCTAAAAAAATGTTTTTTCTGTTCAGACATATTTTATTCCAACCAATTTGCACAAAACCCTAACAAATTAGCTAATACCTAAACCTTACTCATGAATCACTCTCTCTATTGGTGAAAACGGCATGAAAATTGAAATCCGTTCCATATTTTTTGGGTTTATAGCGAACAAGGGATAATTCTAAGTATGAAATTCAAAATTTTATTTAGGCCGTCAGTTAGATAATAAAAAGATAATAGACAGGTATTTTTTCCTTTTTGGATTATTATAAAATCCTACTAATATGTATTATAAACGCGAAAGTTTGTAAGTATGTATGTATGGATGGATGGATGTTTGTTACTCTTTCACGCAAAAACTACTGAATGGATTTAAATGAAACTTTACAATAATATAGCTTACACATCAGATAGGGTACTTTTTATCCCGGAATTCCAGCAGGATTTCTGAAATTAAAGCGGGTGAAACCGCGGAGCACAACTAGTTACTTGATAAAACGCTTTAAAGTTATAGGTAATATGTATATAGGTATAAACCACGTATCACTTATGACGTCACGCGACATTTTGACTCAACGTAATGTCTCCGTTATTTTTTGATTAAGCACAAAAAAAAACAAAAAAAAAAATTGTGTCCAATGTTTTTTATTAATCTACAAGATGGACTCAAAACCGAAATTTAGGATTATCGCCTATTGATTAAATTTGGTACAAACATCATTACCCTGTTTAGTTTGCGTTTTAAAATAAATTAGATAATATTTTTTCATTACTCATACTCGGAAAGTAGGTCTGAAGTTGCCTGAGAAGCGGGTTGAAAGTAACCCTTTTCAGCCCTAGGGAGAATCGCTTTCAACTGACAACTGTCAAATTATTAAAAAAAAACTAGGTCTATTTTCACATTTCTATTGAACCATGTTTCAACTTTCTATACAGCCAGCGTGATGTAAAATTGAAATAACGTAAAGTTTAAGTAGGTATTAATTAAAATAAAATTCACTAACATTTTCTTAAGCTAATTCCTATTTATATTTTTTTATTTTCTTTAATTAATACTTAATAATTAAAGAAAATATTTTTTTTAGGTCGCCACAATGTAAATAAAAAATACTGGCTGAATAGCTAGCCGGCCAAAGAAAAAGAAATAGGTGGGAAAGTGTCAAGCGACTATCCGATCTTCACTCATTTTTTCTTTAGCTAATTCCTATTTTTATTTTGACTTTCCTTGCATTCGTAATGAAAAGCACAGTGTTACCCTCGGGAGAAAGACTTATTTAGTCCCTCGATCTATTGGCTCCCTCGCTACGCTCGGGCGCCAAACCCCGTCTCGGGACTAAATAAGTTACTTTCACCCCTAGGATAACAATGTACTATTACAGTTACAATACGAATAACTTCCTAAATAGTATAAGCAACATGGTTTTTACACATACATAGTTTGAACAGTTGTCCAGAAGACTCCGCACGAGGTGCACATTGCTACGAGTCGTTAGATATATTTTATTGAAATATAAATAACAATGAAGGTTTCATTGTTGATAACAACTTTGGCGTTGTGCGTAAGTGAACATACCTCTTTATTGCTCACTAGTTGTGCCCCGCAGTTTCACCAGCATAAACCGCTTTTATATAGCATCTTTTTCCCCAAAATCCGATTTAAATGAAACAATTAGCCTGTGAAAACTGCGTGACGATCCGTTCAGTATAGTGAACAGATAGACGGGCAGAAATAGTTATTTGTGCAACAAGAGAGCAAAGTCATTTTTTGCTGCGAGTGCTGATTTTGAATCCTGAGTGTGGCGAGGGATTCAAAGGCACGAGATGCAAAAAACTTTGCTCTCGTGTAACACACATAACTTTTCACTTCAGCAGCGAGAACACTTTAGGAGATAATAGTTATTTACAGGTTAAATATCAGTTTAATAAGTTAAAAATTCAATAAATTACATTAAAAGACATAATTATCTTTTTGCTAAATTTCTTTAGTTAGTACAAATTTCTGAACGTGTTTGTCTTTGAGGTCGAATTCAAAATCGGAACTTCGAAAGGGCTGGTCTTTGTCTCTCTCTCTTTCTAATGGCGGGAAAGAATATAGAGTGTAAATGTTTCGAATTGTATGACTAACCCAAGGCTGAATAAGATATTCGCGGTTTTCTGAAAACAAAAATTAAAAAGTTACTTTATCTCACTCAGTGAGCAAAATCGCATTTTGCTCACTGATTTCAGGCAGCAAAACCTACATGTTTGAACTACTGAAGTGATAAGTTATGTGTGTTACACGAGAGCAAAGTTTTTTGCATCTCGTGCCTTTGAATCCCTCGCCACACTCAGGATTTAAAATCAGCACTCGCAGCAAAAAACGACTTTGCTCTCTTGTTGCACAAATAACTACTAAAACAGTTTTTTTTGTTGTGCAGTTACCTACGCTTCTTTTATCAAGCCCATTGTAGGTATACTTACAACTACTTTACACATTCCCGTTTATGTTAGTACTGGTATCTAACGGTACCTACACCTACCTATTTTGTCTGTGGTAGAGTACATACCATGAAATAAACCAGAAAAAATTCAGTCATATTTGGACGCAGATAAGCAATAACATGTTAACCCACAAAATGAAGTTATTGATTCAGAACGATTTATTGAAAGTTAGAGAACGTTTTTTATTTATGTGTTTATCTTATTACATTGTTTAAATATTTCACTAAATATTGAACATAAAAAATTTGACACAAAATGGCACTATAATTTAAAAACTTTAATTTACTCAAAATTTCTCCAGTGTGGGTTAACACACTATTGCTTATCTATGTCCATTTACACGAGCAGTTCAAGACTTCTTTAGTGGCGCGATATGTCTGTATTGTTGTGAAAAAGTTCATTTTGTTTTTATTAATTATGAAATATCAATTATCATTTTTTTTTTAAGCTTAGTACTATGCATCGAGTATGGAATAATATAAGAAAATGAGGATCTAGGTACCTACAATGTAAAAGTTTTCCTCAATGTACGAGTATCTCTTCTAATATATAAAATTCTCGTGTCACAATGTTCGTTCCCATACTCCTCCGAAATGGCTTGACCGATTCTCATGAAATTTTATATGCAAATTCAGTAGGTCTGAGAATCGGACAACATCTATTTTTCATCCCCCTAAAGGGGGTTCCTGAGGGAATTCCGAAACTCACGCGGGTGAAACCGCGGGGCACAGCTAGTAAAATTATAAAATACAGTGTCGTACCAAATTTTAAGTTTGTAGACTTATCTTTAAAGATTTGGGCTAAACGTCGATGAACGCAGTAGACAGTCTGTTAGGGCATCAAATTTTATTCTACCTACTCTTTGATATTTTCAGACAAGCTTCCGGGTGTCAGCTCAACCTTTCGGTGTAGGTACGTATCGAATAACGTACAAGATCGAAATCGTTGTTTCTGACATATTATAATACCAGCTGTGCCCCGCGATTTCACCCGCGGTAATTTCGGATCGGATTTTTAAAAGATACCTACTCAATGAGAAAGTTATTTAAAAGCCCTATTTTCGGAGTTCCCGCGAGAATTCCGGGTTGAAAGTACTGAGTAGGTACTGACAGTCCTTTTCTGTACCCTGACAAAATCTATACGAAATTTCATATCAGTATAGTTAAAGCGTGAAAGCTTGACAAAAAAACAAATATTGCAACTATAAATAAAAATGGATCGTCGTAATGTATGTGATACATATTTCCAAACGACTGCACCAAATTGGATAATTCTTTTTTTGTGTTCGCAATTGGAAGGACAAGGTTTGTATTAAAGAATCCTGATATTAACATGGGACATGGGTGAACCTCTGAAACGGTTGGACAAATTTTGTAGTGCCTGCGGGAATTCCGAAACTCACGTGGGTGAAACCGCGGGGCACAGCTAGTTTACATAGGATGTTCTTTTGAGTACTTTTACGAGTATATTCAGCAGTTGTGTAGTCGAATTTCAGTTCACACTTGCCCACCCTAAAATAGCCGTATCTACCTGAATTGTTTTGAGAATTTTCCGGTGACGTTATGACGTAACATTTAGTTTCTCATTTAGGAACACGCTGTACAGATCGCGATCAATTCCGACATAATTTTCATAATGAGGTTAATTTAATTTATAGGTAGGTACCGTCTACCTAGGTACCTACCTTGAGACGACTAAACAACGATGTGGCAGCCATCTGTGCAAACATTCATTGCCGTCACGAAAATGTGCTCGGGGACCAAATTCTATTCTAAAATAACTCTGTCTGTTCGCGATAGATTGCCATAATTGAAGAAGAAAAAGAACTCTGTTTCTGTCTGTTACCTTTTCACGTCAAACACTCAACGGATCATTAAGAAATTTTGCACACGCGTTGTCAGGGGTGCAGAAAAGAACATAGGGTGCTTTTGATCTCGGGATTCCCGCGGAAATGCCGAAATTAACGCGGGTGAGACCGGAGGAAATTTTGCTTGCTATTACAGGTAATCGCGTTGTCAGGATACAGAATGGAACAATAGTACATTGTTATCCAAAGGGTGAAAGTAACTCATTTAGTGCCGAGACGGGGTTTGGCGCCCGAGCGTAGCGAGGGCGCCAATAGTTCGAGGCACTAAATAAGTTACTTTCTCCCGAGGGTAACACTGTGCTTTTCATTACGAATGCAAGGAAAGTCAAAATAAAAATAGGAATTAGCTAAAGAAAAAATGAGTGAAGATCGGATAGTCGCTTGACACTTTCCCACCTATTTCTTTTTCTTTGGCCGGCTAGCTATTCAGCCAGTATTTTTTATTTACATTGTGGCGACCTAAAAAAATATTTTCTTTAATTATTAAGTATTAATTAAAGAAAATAAAAAAATATAAATAGGAATTAGCTTAAGAAAAAGTGAGTGAATTTTATTTTAATTAATACCTACTTAAACTTTACGTTATTTCAATTTTACATCGCGCTGGCTGTATAGAAAGTTGAAACATGGTTCAATAGAAATGTGAAAATAGACCTAGTTTTTTTTTTAATAATTTGACAGTTGTCAGTTGAAAGCGATTCTCCCTAGGGCTGAAAAGGGCTACTTTCAACCCGCTTCTCAGGCAACTTCAGACCTACTTTCCGAGCATGAGTAATGAAAAGATTATTTACCTACTTTTTATCCCAGAATTCTATGCGATTTTGCCCGCGTTAATTTCGACGTTCCACGAATTATCTTTTGCATTTATATCTAATCATACTAATATTATAAATGTGAAAGTGTGGATGTTTGGATGTTTGTTACTCAATCACGCAAAAACGGCTGAACGGATTTGGATGAA
This sequence comes from Zygaena filipendulae, assembly GCA_907165275.2. Taxonomy (NCBI): domain Eukaryota; kingdom Metazoa; phylum Arthropoda; class Insecta; order Lepidoptera; family Zygaenidae; genus Zygaena; species Zygaena filipendulae. The sequence goes on along the minus strand of OU015670.1, from coordinate 9,519,583 downwards.
ATTTGGCATGCACGTTGTCAGGGGTACAGAGAAGGACATAGGGTACTTTTTATCCCGGGATTCCCGCGGGAACTCCGAAATTACCGCGGGTGAAACCGCGGGGCACAGCTTGTAGTAGGTATAAGGATTTTTTTTTAATTTCCAAATTTTCAGAGGCCGACCAAAGTAATTATAGAAACTCAATTACTGTTAAATTTGGAAATACTTCCCGCGGGAACTCCGAAATTACCGCGGGTGAAACCGCGGGGCACAGCTGGTAGTAGGTTTTAGGATTTTTTAAAATTTCCAAATTTTCCGTAATTATAGAAACTCGATTACTGTTAAATTTGGAAATACAGCTTACTGCCTTACTCTTGAAAATGATTTGAGGCTGATTTCGATTTTGATTTGAGTTCAAATTGAGATCGTATTTGGAATCGTGTTAATGTCAAAAGATGACGTTTGACAAGTCAGTAAAAATGGATTGTTTTCGTTGACAATTTAATGAAATCGAGACAAATACGATAGAGGCGCGATCTTAAATTTTAAAAAGTAAATAGCAAAATTTGATTCCTTTTCGACCTTATTTCGATTTCGATTTGATCCTAACGCGATTGCGTCAAGAGTAAGGCGGTGGGTTTATATAAATATAACTCCAAATTATAAAATATCATCATAAACATATCTTAAATTGCATAATTTCACTATCCTCAGATACCATAGACAATATGCAGGAGAAAAAATCGTCTTGCGTTGAGATGTCAGAGGAGAAAGAAGAAGAGATCAAAATTATAGTTGAGAAACTGACAGATCATTTGCACCAAGTAATGCTAGAACATAAGGATTTCGACTTCAAACTTATTAAACTCAATATTGAAGAACACAAAGACACACATACTACAGAAAATGATACAATTCTACAATTAATAGTCAATGATTGCGCCAGAGAAAATGAGGATGATACTAAGCCTGACGAAAAATTAAATATAAATAACATAACAAAGGCAGAGTCTAAGAATTATGACGAAGAAGTTAAGAAACGCGATCTGTCATCAGCTGCTGAGACGGTTGGCGATAAAGATTCTAAACCAAAACATGAAATTAATAACCAACCCACAAATCTTACAAAAAACAACGAGCCGTCTTCTAAATTTAATGACTCACTTATGCCATCCTTCAATCATGGAGAAGCTCTCCCTAATAAAAAGCCCTCAATGACCAAATTAACAGACTCGGCAAAACCACTTTCCGATAATCATGGACCAAGTCTTGCCAAAAAGCCTTTACCCACTGACAAAAAAGATACTGTTTTGAATGGTCCTAAGATTACCAATGAAAATAGAGACAAATTAAAAGATGCGGAAAAACTACTTTCCAATAATCATGGACCAAATTTTGGAATAAAGCCTTTAGCTACTGACAAAAGAGATAATGTTACCAATGATATTAGGAAAAACAATGAAAATGCAGATAAATTAAAAGACACGATAAAACCACTTTCCAATAATCATGGTCCAGATTTTGGCAAACAGTCTGTTGCCACTCAAAAAAGAGATAATGTTACGAATGTTTCTAAGAAAGATAATAAAAATACAGATAAATTAAAAGATACGATAAAACCACTTTTCAATAAAGATGGAGCTATGCCTGACAAAAATAAAGACAGTAAGCCTGGAGCAATTGATAAAAAAAAAGATGCGATTGATGGTGTAACAAAGACAAATGATAACAAACAAAATAAGACTATGGAGGAGAATAATAATGAAAAAGAAACAAAAATAACTGAAAAGGAACCAAAGCTTGATAAAAAAAACGAAACTCATCCCGAAATTAAAAAAAGCGAAAACATTGAGAACGTCACGAAACCTAAAGATGATAAAAAAGATGAGGAACAAACAAAAAACCCGGAGCCGCATAAAAATGAAACCCAAGCGGATAATAAAAGTGTTAAGACGCCGAAAGAAGATGACAATCGAGATAAGAAACTCACGGAGCTAAAACTACCGGAGGATGCGGAAAAGTTGCTAAGAGCTTTAGAAAAAAACCAACCAGAAGGAAAGCCTATTTGGGTCTACGTTGGGGAGAAAGAAAATAAAAATAATTATGTATTTTTTTAAAATATACTAGCAAATAAAAGCAATTATTGTCATTTCACAATTACGTAGGTACCTATTTAAGGTGTTAATTAAGGCACCGTAGGTAGATACAATTTAAAAAAAAAGCAAAAGCATACGGTTTTATAAATCACTCCAGTAGCAATAATCTTTATCTATACTTCTATACGTACTGATATTATAAAGAGCTAAAGTTTGTGAGTTTGTAGGGGGTAATCTCTAGATCTACTGATACCGGAATTCCCGCAGGAACTCCGAAATTACCGCGGATGAAACCGGGACAGCTCGTCTATTGTAAAGTTAATCCCACCAAAAAGATTTTCATGTAAAGTGATGCCAAGACGAGACCATATGACGGCCACTCTCAAGGTTTAGAGTTTGGGAAGTTAGGCCTTGTAGATTTATGGTGTGTAGAGATATAAGCTTGGCTCTACATGAGATCAGTGAGAGTGGCCGTCATATGGTCTCGTCTTGGCATCACTTTACATGGAAATGATAACCGTTCCAGCAGTTTGGAAGCTTAAACGACCAACATGTTTTCATATTGGGCGTGGAACCTTGTGCTCACACAAATCCACCCCTGGAAATAGGTATAGTAATTTGACTATTTTAATTTTTGTTTTTAGTCCGTTCTGCAGATTTATAAAAAGTATTAGACACGTATTTTTTTCTTTTTTTTACGTATATGCTTACGTATGTAAATAAAGAGTCGAAATGTCGCGTGACGTCACAAGCGCGTAAGCCCCCACTCCTAAACTTGTATGCGTTTTATCACAGTATATTTTCATTAATTTGAAATAGAAAAATATATCTACGTGCCTACAATCTACATATTATTTTTTTTTTAATCAACTGACGGACTAAATAGAATTTAGAAGAAAGAATAGTCAAATGACTGATTGAACCCGAAACCTCTTGATAAGCGGGTAAGCATGGTGACCAGTTGCACCAATCGGGTCGAAAAGTTTTGGTATTCTATTGCTATAGCTGGAGAGAAACTGCTTCGGGACTGAGCCTGGATCAGTTGGCGATCGGTTTTCCCGACAATGTACTTGTAGGTGTATAATGTAACATGTCTTCTTCTTAAATAAATAACATGATGAAAAACTTGTTCTTTTTCTTCCAACATGTATATTAGTGATAAGGTAACTTAAGTGTTTTGATTAGCTGGAACCCATAGATTTAAGTAGAGCTCATCTAAGCTAAAATGACGCGCCCTTCCATCGGGCATATACGCACACGCACAACCGTTAAAATATCGAAACGACACACGGACATAGATAAGCAATAGTGTGTTAACCCATACTGGAGAAATTTTCAGTAAATCGTGTTTTAAACTTATAGCGCCATTTTGTGTCAGCATTTTTTATGTTCAACATTTTGTTACATATTTATACAATGTGATAAGGTAAACAAATAATTAAAAAACGTTCTCTAAGTCTCAATAAATAGTTCTGTATCAATAACTTAATTTTTTGGGTTAACATGTTATTGCTTATCTGCGTCCACATATAAATCTGGTCTTGCCATTTGTCCCCAGGCCGCATAGTGTCGCCGCACTCACACTATTAAAGAGATAATATCAATACATGATATCGCACATCTAAAACTGCTTATTGAGTAGTGGGGCGTGTCATTTTAGTTTAGACAAGCTCTACTTATTCATAATATAATTATAACTTAAACTCATTGTAAGTGAACATTGTTTTCAATGAGTAATAAAATAGTACATTGTTATCCAAGGGGTGAAAGTAACTCATTTAGTGCCGAGACGGGGTTTGGCCAATAGTTCGAGGCACTAAATAAGTTACTTTCTCCCGAGGGTAACACTGTGCTTTTCATTACGAATGCAAGGAAAGTCAAAATAAAAATAGGAATTAGCTAAAGAAAAAATGAGTGAAGATCGGATAGTCGCTTGACACTTTCCCACCTATTTCTTTTTCTTTGGCCGGCTAGCTATTCAGCCAGTATTTTTTATTTACATTGTGGCGACCTAAAAAAAATATTTTCTTTAATTATTAAGTATTAATTAAAGAAAATAAAAAAATATAAATAGGAATTAGCTTAAGAAAAAGTGAGTGAATTTTATTTTAATTAATACCTACTTAAACTTTACGTTATTTCAATTTTACATCGCGCTGGCTATATAGAAAGTTGAAACATGGTTCAATAGAAGAGTGAAAAAAGACCTAGTTTTTTTTAATAATTTGACAGTTGTCAGTTGAAAGCGATTCTCCCTAGGGCTGAAAAGGGCTACTTTCAACCCGCTTCTCAGGCAACTTCAGACCTACTTTCCGAGCATGAGTAATGAAAAGTTCTTTAAACCTACCTATTTTGAGCAACTCGTTTCGAGAATTTTCTCAACGGAAAAGCTTGGGAGTCTCATCAAACTGAATCCTACTCGCGAAGTTTCAGCCAGTTATTAATCACTGAAGAAACATGTACGGGGGCGGCCGTACTACAACTTTAATATTAAAAGCGATCGGTATGCGCTAGTGTTGCTGGCCTTTAGATAGGTTTTTCTTTTTTTACGTAATCAAAAAATAACGGCGATACATTGAGTTGAAATTTCGCGTGACGTCACAACCCGGTGCAGTTTGTACGGGGCTTATACCAAATAATGACGTCACGAGTCCCCCACCCTAAACTTTAATGCGCTTTATCTCTGTATATTTTTTTGTATAAGGTTGCACGCACGCACGCACGCACGCACACACACACACACACACACATACACACACACGCACACACACATACGCTTTACCAAATTAATATAACAAAGAATAACTAAAGTATGTAATGAAATCTGTACTCTCGGAATGTGTAATATGTTAAGCACAAATTAGTTATGAGGAGCGGAGTCTCCTGGCACAGGCATACTTATGCTTAAAAGGAGGCTCCAGCTATTTATTTAGTTATAAGCATATTCACTGTTATAAGTATACATTGTGAAAGTAAATAAATAATTTTGATTTTCTTTTTTATTTTTATATTTTCATTAATTTAAAAAAGCAAAAAATATGAGTCTATTATTTTTTTGTTTTCTAACTGACGGATTAATTAGAATTTTGATTTTCATAGCCCGAAAAATACCCAATTATTATAGTTTGACATAAACTTAGTTTAATTATATCGTTCCTTACAGTATCTTTGATCTCGGCAGTTTCTTTTTTAAAATCCTTAACTTAAAATTAAGTAATCATTAAAATTTAAAACGACTCTGCCTGCGGCCGTGAGCTTGGTAAGCGAGAACCCGCCTAGGTATTTTTATTTTGTTTGAAACAAGAGTTGGAACAAGCCGAGATGTTTGCTTTGACAACTGCGTAAGTAAAGCGGAACTAACTCAGCCATTGTTCTGAGCCGAACAAATTGAATAAGTCCCCACCAATTGTGCAAACACATTAATATTATAATGAGCTAACAAATTGGATAATAGTTTAATAAAATTACGAACAATGAAGTATATTTTGTTAGAAAATGTGTTTTTGGATGTTTATTGTTAAGATGCGTTCACAGATTTGTTCGCCCAGACATAGATATTTTGTTACCCAATACATGCTTGATTCGAATATCCCAAAACCACTCCCTTACACAAAAGTAAAGCATTGTATAAAATTGTAAGTAGGCATTTAGGTACACCCCATCCCAGTGTTTTTTTTGAGCAATGTCTAATTAACCAAAGCAATTCGATTCAATTTATGTATAGTATGTACCAAGCAAAAAAAAATACTCAAACACTGAAAAAGAATTGATTCGATTAAATTAATTAATTAATTCGATTAAATAAATTAAAAATTAAAACAAACAAAAAAAAAAGTTTTTTATTATTTTTTGGTTTCAGATGCAAACTGCAAGTATTTTTTTAAGTAGAAAGTAGAACCATTTCACAAAAAATTACAATAATAGATTTAAAAGAGTAAACAGGGGACAGTTCAACCCGGGAACGAAACGAGCGTCATAGGAACGCGGGCGGGCTGGTCGATTGAGGCGACGCGACGTGTTTAGTTACAGTAAATTGGATACCTGAAATTTGTTCAGTCTTGTTATAGTTTTATTCGATACTAGCTGTCCCCCGCGGTTTTACCCGCGGTAATTTCGGAGTTCCCGTGGGTATTTAGGGATAAAAAGTACCCTATGTCACTCAGGATCACTTTAGCTTCCTATCTATAATAAATAGATCCATAGATAACAACCTCACAAACTCCGGAGTTCCCGCGGGATTTCCGGTATATCTAATATTTATATAAATCACGTGTCACGTTGTTTGTCCGCGATGGACTCCGAAACTACTGAACGGATTTTGATAAAATTTTGCAACCATTTATAATATGGTCCAACTTAAAAGATAGGATAGTTTTTATTCCGGAATTCCCTCGGGAACTGAAGGACATAGAGTAGGTACTTTTTTCCCGCAACCTCCGCGAGAACTCCGAAATTACCGCGGATGAAATCGCGGGAGACCGCTAGTAAAGTATATATCACTCAGGATCACTGTAGCTTCTTATAAGTGAAAGAATTTTTAAAATAGGTTCAGTAGATCCAGAGATTACCCCTACAACCTCACAAACTCACAAACTCGCAAACTTTTGCTGTTTATAATATTAGTATACTAAAATGTTAAATTTTATAATTGTTAAATAGTATACTAAAATGTATAAAGACTAAAATGTTCCCCGCGGTTTCACCCGCGGTAATTTCGGAGTTCCTACGGGAACTCCTAATGTTACTTAGAGATAAGTGTCCAGCTTTAGCGCGTTTGGCACACAATTGGCTTTTACAAAACATGTCCGACTAAATATTTTCTCGTCCGGCTTGTCCGACTTTTGTTATACTTTTTGCCTGTTTGCCGCACGAGTCGAAAGTCGTAGCAACTGAAGCCGGGACTGCCTCGAGCGCAGATCGCAAAATTTTGTTAAGTAAATAATTGTTTTATTTTTTTTTTTAAATGAAACATTGTCGGCGTTTTAGAACATATTAAGTCCGGCTTTTGGGGTGAAATGTCCAGCTTATTTAAGCGCTTTCGGCTTTTATGTTTTTCGACCTGGCAACCCTATTCAGGGATAATGTAGCATTCTATCTAATGGCGAATGAATTTTTGAAATTGGTCCAGTAGTTTTTGAGTTAAATCTTAACAAATAAACAAAAAAATAAATATTTGATAGATTACAATTTTGTTTTAACATGAAATAAATAGGCTGTAGGCTAAATTTTACCTTAATTACAACATAGTTAATTGTAGTGGTGATTTAATGATATAAGTATATTTTTAACCGACTTCCAAAAAGGAGGAGGTTCTATGTTCGATTGTATGTATTGTTTTTCACCGATTACTCGAAGACGGTTCGACCGATTTGAAAAATTCTTTTTTTTTTTGAATGGGTATACTCCCAATTAGGTCCCATTGCCACCAAGTCCAGATCTGATGATGGAATCTTGGAGAAATCGAGGGAACTCTTCAAAAATTATAGGCACACCTATAGCGATTTGGGTATTTTTTATAGTAAATCGTTCATTTGCTTTTGAAAAGCAAAATTTTAAGAAGTGGAACTGATGATGAAGACCACAGATGGTCATCGGAACTACTCAACAATAATACGTATTTCACGGATTCCGATTGGAGCGATTTCGAAAATGGTTTTTTTGTTTGAAAGGGGATACTCCCAAATTGATTCCATTGTCACCAAGTCGAGATCTGATGATGGGATCTTGGAGTAATTGAGGGAACTCTTCAAAAATTATAGGTAAATAAAAATCAATGTTTGTACGTTTGTGCTCTATGCGTTTCTAAACTTTTGGTCCGATTGTGATGAAACTTTGGCGGGTTGTTTTGCCTGCGTCCGCAAAGGTTTATAGAGAACCTGATTTATAGAGAACCTGCGGAAACGGTTGGACCAATTTTGACGGGACTTTCACTGCTAATCAGCTGATGTTATAAGGACTTTGGAGTTCCTGCAGGAATTCCGAAACTCACGCGGGTGAAACCGCGGGGGACAGCTATAGTAATTATATAAAAATGAACCCCTATTTCCCTTGGTCACAGCATCACGCGTTACCGGCTGCACCGATCACCATTAAATTTTGTATACCTACCCTTTCAGGGGTACAGAGAAGAACATAGGGTACTTTTCATCCGGGAGTTCTCGCGGGAACTCCGTAATTACGGCGGGTGAAACCGCGGCTAGTATACGTACCTATATTTTCCGACGCAATATCGAAATGCACGCGAGCGGAACCGGGTGAATAGCTACTAGCTAGGTGTTTCAGGTACTAGCTGTAATTCTGGGAGAAACAAAACCTATTTGGAGAGTATATTTTTCATACCTATTAATAACAATGGAAAACGGAATTTGCACAAATGCTGCCCAAAAAAGAAAAATTGATTTATAGCGTAGTTAAATACAAGAGTTGTGGTTAAATATTTGTACAAGCTGGTAATTTTGTTGTCATTTCGTATATAAGGATAGTATTACGTTGGGGACATCATAGTCTGCTCGCTGAGGGTCTTAGAAGGGTCTTAGGATCCAAGACAAAGATGCGGGTCTCTACACTAATTTTGTTGGGCGCGTTCGCGGTAAGAAATATTATTTACATAAATTTTGAAATTGCCTAAAAAAACAATGTTAAATTCTTTGAAATTCTTTTTTCTTATAATAGGTAACACTAGTTGTTACCAGCGGTTTTACTTTTCAATTTGAGAACAAACAGACTGACAGACAGACAGACACACAGACAAAAAGAAAAAAAAATTCATATCCTTAGTAAGTACCGTATAAATAAATACTTTCGTATGCATTTAGTGAAAAGCTGTTAATTTGGAATTACAAACAGACACTTCAAATTTTATTAGTTCAGAGTAAAACTTTTTATTTTGAACATTTCTAAGCTTCGGTCCTACATCAAATTACGAACAAATCCTATTCATATGTATTATAAATGTAAGTGTGGATGTTTGGATGTTTGGATGTTTAGATGTTTGGATGTTTGTTACTCAATCACGCAAAAACGGCTGAACGGATTTGAATGAAATTTGGCATACACGTTATCCGGGGTACAGAGAAGGACATAGGGTACTTTTTATCCCGGAATTCCCGCGGGAACTCCGAAATTACCGCGGGTGAAACCGCGGGGCACAGCTAGTGTGATATAAAATAATAATAAGCGATGACTAAATAATCCGGAAATGATCGAAAATAAATTTCTTTTTTTTTTTCAAATTTCGTTCTGTCTTTTCATTTGTCATTTGAAGATTTGCAAGACGTTGCATCACAATCAACCTTCGGTCACAGGCCTAGTGACCGCGTGCCTTTACAGGAATAAAACTACGCCACTCAGTATAAGAAATCATAATAATATCTTCTAAGATATAATACGATACATAGTTACGTATTTACATGTACATTTACATGAAATATGTATGTAGCTTCAGCTATTTTTATAAATATACGAAACAAATTTTTCGCAATGTCACATGTCACTTTTCTTAAAAAATTTAATTGTGACCAATCTGGAGTAGGGTAGCAACCAAAAAAATGCGCGTTAAAATTTGAAACCTAAATTAATCGATGGAGAAAAATGCGTGAGTGTCGTGGAACGCGCAGGTGAAACACCTATCAGTAGCAACTGTGTGAGATAATATCAATAAAAAATCGCATAACAATTACATATTTTAGTAACCATAGTTGTTAGCGACAGCAATGATAACTCAGTGGTTGGTGCGTTCGGATCAAACGCCGCAAGGCGTAGGACAATGAGCTTGAGCTGTCGTTGAAGGAAAACATCGGGAGGAAACCATAGCATGGTGGTAGGGCGCTCTCTAGTGCCCGGCTGGCTAGCTACCACCTTCAAGTTGCGAATCTGTCGCCGAGCACCTAACGGTGTGTTCCGGCAGCCCTTGCACTTGAAAGCCAGTTTCCATCCCCATTCCAGGTCGGCAACGCACCTGCATGCCTTCTGGTGTTGCAGATGTCTAAGGGCGGCGGTAATCACTTACCACCACTTATCACTACATATTAATTTTTAGTGCATTTTCCATTGAATTCGTCTATGTTTTGTTACAGGTCCTTAGTGCATCAGCCGAACCGGATCCACACCACAGTAAGCATCACCATTATATTGTCCACATTTACATAGGGTGCAGGAGAACGAAAAGCTCGTGGGTATTGCAAGAGCGTGTTCAGTATTCGATTCTCTTCTTAAATATATCTATCTCTATAAAATCCTTTGTCCTGAATGACTGATGGATCAACGCACAGCCCAAACGCGCTGATCGTAGAGACCTGAAATTTGGAGGGTGGGTTCTTTGTATGACGTAGGCATCCGATAAGAAAGGAGTTTTTGAAATTCCACCCCTACGGGGATGAAAAGGGGTTGCAAAGTTTGTATGGAACAATTCCGCGGGAACTTCGAAATTATCGCGGGTGAAACCGCGCGGGCCAGCTAATATAAATATAATCTAATATATATAAATCGCGTGTCACGTTGTTTGTCCGCGATGGACTACGAAACTACTGAACGGATTTTGATAAAATTTTGTAACCTTTTATAATATGGTTAGTTAATTAGTTAGTTAATATGGTTAGTTTTTACCCCGGAATTTCCGCGGGAACTCCGGAATTAATGCGGGGAACAGCTAATCACCGTAAACCACTGTCAGGGGTAGGTACAAAGAAGGATATAGACCGCGGGAGCTCCGAAATTACCGCGATGAAATCGCGGGGGACAGCTAGTCTTAAATATATATAAATCACGTGTCACGTTGTTTGTCCGCGATGGACTCCGAAACTACTGAACGGATTTTGATAAAATTTTGTAACCATTTATAATATGGTCCAACTTAAAAGATAGGATAGTTTTTAACCCGGAATTCCCGCGGGAACTCTGAAATTAATGCGGGGAACAGTTAATCACCGTAAACTACTTACTGTCAGGGGTACAAAGAAGGACATAGAGTACTTTTTTCCCGCAACCTCCGCGGGAACTCCGAAATTTCTGCGGAAGAAATCGCTAGTAAATATTTAAATTATAAATAAAAATGAATCGTCGAAATGAATATGTGATCGCATAACTTCCAAACGACTGCACCAAATTGGGTAATTATTTTTTTATTGTGTTCGTTGTTGTCGGGGCAAGGTTTGTATAAAAGAAGTTTGGAGTTCCTGCGGGAATTCAGAAACCCACGCGGGTGAATCTCCGAAACGGTTGGACCGATTTTGACGGGACTTTCACTGCTAATTATGTTGCTGATTACGTTGTTAAATAGCTGATGTTAAAACGAGTAAATTAGGGTACTTTGTAGTTCCTGTGGGCGAAACCGCGGGGCACAACTAGTAATATATAAAAACTAGCTGCCCCTCGCATTTTTACCCGCGTTAATTTCGAAGTTGCCACGGGAATTCCAGGATAAACTATATCTATAAACCTTCCTCTGAATACACCCATCTATTGGTGAAAACCGTATGAAAATCCATTCACTAGTTTTTGAATTTATCGCGAACAGACAGACAGAGATACAGACAGATAGATGCGCCGAAGGATTTTGTCTTATAATATGTAGTGAGGAGAGTTTTTTTTTTGGTAAAAAAAAAATTTTGCGGTCCGTACTGTTTGCCAATAAGTTCGTTAGCAGAATCATACTATGCTTGATCGTTTTGAATATTTTTTGTTAGTGTTCGCAGTCGTTTTTTTTTTTGGAATTTTGCAATTCTGAAACCAACGCGGGTAGGACCGCGGGGCACAGCTATAGGATAGCATAAAAATTGAGTCTTCACTCCACTTTCTTTATTCCAGGTGCGCACCATCATAGTGTTCACAAGAAGAAGGATTCTTCATTGTCAAACCAACATCAACAAAGCCATGACCATGACGGTAATAGACATAAGAAGATCTTACTAAGCATAAACACCGATTCCGGCTACCAAGGGAATACGGAAGAATCTTCCGAAAAACATAAAAGCTCCTCCATCGGTTCGGCGAAACGTAATAAACGTAGACATTACCAGAGGACAACAACAGAAAACCGCGGAGACAACGATGATGGCGACGACCGTTCAACAACACAACAGTCAAGCAATTCCAACAATGGTAATAGGCTATTTAGAATAGAATAGAATAAAATTTAATTCTGCCCAACACACAAGAATAATAAACAAACATCAAAGAAGTACCTAATCAAAACCCAAGTTATCTTGCATGCTCTGCCGAAAGGGACATCAACTCAGCATTAGCTAGGTGTGAGAACACCTAGCGCTGGTTTTCAGTTGGCAGCCCAGTGTCACGCACGGACGGGGGTAACAGCAGAAGAGGAAAAAAATAAAATGCAAAATCAATAGTAAAAAAAAAACATTACATATAAAATACAACATAAATATTAAATAGGTATTCGTGACAAATAATCTATACATATATATAAAATTCTTTGTCCTGAATGACTGATGGATCAACGCACAGCCTAAATCGCTGATCGTAGAGACCTGAAACGTCGTTTTATCCGTTTTTTGAGGCAATTAAAAATGAGTGTTTGGTACAGCTTTTCGGCTTAACAACAGATGGCGCTACAGATGATGGACAGACAAACAAAATTGGTATAATTTACTACTAACTTTTCCCCGCGGTTTTGCCCGCATTAATTTCATACATTATCCCAAATAATAGGGTCGGGAGTCGGCATTCTCGTATTGTGTGACAAGGGGTGGGGAGGGTTCCTAAGGTTCGTGACGTCACGTTTCAAAATCTTATACATCTAAGTGGTTAAATGCCTTTGAAGTTTGAACTGTTAACGATAAACTTCAAAATATTTCCAATTCTATCCATATGGACATATTAATTATAGTTTTTCGGCGAACTAAGGTTCAAATTGTTTTGTGGGAACTGCTGTTTATTATATAATTTTTTTATTTAAAAGCACGCACAATTATTCAGGGTGTAAATCTTCTTCGTCTGTCCTTCAAAATTGCATTTTGTATAAACTAAACTTTAACCTCCCATCATTCCAGAGTCGTCCAGACAATCTCACAAAGATTATAAGTCATCTGAGAGAAAGAAGAATCACTATAGGAGAAAACAATCCACCAAAAGTAATAAAAATTTGAGGAACAAATCAAAAAACGAAAGCTATAGTTCAGAAGGACGGAAAACCAAATCCACCGGTTCCGACCACCGTAGTAAAAGATTAAGAACACAGCACCGCGGCAACGGCGGTGACGGCGGAGACAGCACACCGACTGAAGACAGCGCGCCAACCAGCGAACAAAGCAGTTCCTACAGATCAAGTAATTCCTAAAACTCCTCCTCACTGAAATTGAAAATTGAAATAACTTGACACAATACACAAAAAATGCAAACACAACTAATACACAGATTGTGTTGCGCCATAGACAAAATTTTAACAAAAAAAAAAAAAAACAAAAACCGACTTCCAAAACCAGCTAAAGTATTTTGTTATTTCTAGCTAAAAAGCTAAATATAACAAATTTTAATAGCTAATAAACATACTGGTCTAATCTAAAAGACCGGCAGCCTCCCTTGAAAACCAGTTCCCATTACAAGCTAGGTGTGTTCATAATCTCCGACGACACTCACTAAAGACCAAATGAGCTGTAGTCTACAGCTTTAACTATAAAAAATAACATACGCGTCGAATTGAGAACCTCCTCCTTTTTGGGAAGTCGGTTAAAAAAGGCACCTGGCGATTTCACGCGCGTGAGTTTTGGAATTCCCGCAGAAACTCCAAAATAGCCTAATTTACGCCTTGTAACATCAGGCCCATCCAAATCAGTCTAACCGTTTCGGAGATTCACCCGCGCTAGTTTCGGAACTCCCGCAGAATCACCACACACAAACGCAACAAAAAAATAATTAGCGAAATTGGTTCAGCCGTTCACGCGTTGAGTCCGTGATCAAGAGAAATAGGGATCAGGACCCACGACCCGTGGACCCCCTGGCTAGTTCCCCTGGGGATTTTTTTGTCTATCTCTAATCTTAATATATATCAATCACAATATATATAAATAACTCAAAATACCAACTACTTAATTAAGTGCTTAATTTTAAAGTAGGTACCTATTTGATACAGATATCACCGTAATTTTTTGATTACGTAAAAAAAGAAAAAATACGTGTCCAATATTTTTTAATAATCTACAAGACGGACTAAAAAATAAAAATTAGTCAACATGCCCATTGTGACCAATTATTGTTCCAAGTGTACATTACAAAAGTGATGGACGTTTTTGCTTTGGCGCCTGTGGCGTTTGTCTCCTTATTTAACTAATGCTTATGAGTGATTGCGAAATTTTTTTCATTTAAGACACAAGCAACGATCAATCCGATCAAGGAAGTAGTTATAACAGTGATCAAACCGATCAAAAACAAGCTAGCTATTCTCAATCCAATCGAAAACGATATGATAGCAGTTCTCAATCAAATCAAGAACAAGATGATAGCAGTTCTCAATCAACTCAAGGACAAGATCAAAGCAGTTCTTCATCCAATCAATATAAGAGGAGTTCTCAATCCGATCAAGATGATAGCAGTTCTCAATCCGATCAAGAACAAGAGGATGACGGTGATGAACAGGACGGACAAAAGAAGAAAACGCCCGGAACTTACTGGGCTCCGATCCGCCTCTCCAAACACCCATACACAAGTAAGTCTGTGAACTGATATGCCTGCCACCATCTTTACAATACTATTATAATATTTTGTAACCGTTATAATTTTGACTCAATGTACATAATATGTACAATGACAGCAAGTAGAAAGGCTATTTTTGAAATTGATTAATTTTCGCCCCTACTTACGATCGCGCTTTTTTAAAACGTCAAACATAAATTTATAATTTGAGTAATTTCATATCGCACTGATTTTATTTTAAAGCCTAGCTGTGCCCCGTGGTTTCACCCGCGTGAAACTTTTTTATATAACAACTTGTTTTCCCGACATTCGATTAAAATGAAACAAAGCCTATATGTAGCTCCAGGCTAAGCTTAATCTACCTGTGAAAACCGCAGGACAATCCGGTCAGTAGATTCGGAGATTATTGCGAACAGACCGACAGACAGACAGACAGAAAAGAATTTTAAAAACTTTTTTTTTGTGGTTGGTTACTCTTCTTTTATCTCCCCCTGTAAATTTTTGGTAAAAATATTCAATGTATATAGAATCGTGAATCTATTTTTATTATAGTAGGTATAGATAGATAGATAATAATTAAACTCTTAAGATGATAATATTATTGTTAAATATTAACTCGACCGAGGGTCAGGAGCTAAAGAAAACTAAAAACGAATAATGTCACGTTTTGTGGTTTCGTTTTGATGACATCGTCGAAAATTAGGGCGAGGGGCTTCAGATCGGTTCGCCCCGAAAGTAAATTGTTAAATAAAACTGTTTCTTTCTTCTTTTGCAGAATCCGAAATAATAACATTTGCAGGTAAATATCCATTAGTTTTGTTTTCTTTTGCGTTTGGTTAAAATATTTTTTCTGTTTCTCATCATTGACGTAGGTATATATAATTTGAGACGATTTTATAACAAACTTCTGTTATAATGTTCATAAGTAAATTGTCCTGCACATTCGGTTTCAAAATTTGCAAACAATTTTTCAATTACGTGCTGGTATGGTATCCGTATGATATGAAATTTCAAATTTGGCATACTTATAAAACTTCGGTCACAATGATTTATTATAGTAAGTACCATGAAAATCCTGGGTCCCGGCTCTATCATCAGATTAGCGATGATGGAGCCGAGATGTAGGAACTTTTGCAATGGCAAAATATGATAATCATGACAGTCGGACTTGAGCTGGTTTGGTTTGTTTTGTTACCATGAGTACTTTCCCTTATATACGATGAAGAACTAAAAAACTTTTCATTTAATTATATTTGCAATTTGTCAGACTTTTGTCCAAGAATAAGCGTTGAACTTCTGCTAATCATTATTATGGGGCGATACTAAATATATACCTAGAAAAAGTCATAACTTTTCTTCTAAGATATTTCATTTAAAAAGAAATCTACAGGAAAATTGGTACCAAGTATTCTAGTTTAAGACTCACGCTTGTACTTACTTTATCTTTATGGTATCAAATAAACTTTTTTCTATTCTATTCTATTCTAAAATAACATAGCATTGAGACTTGAGTAAACGCAAACTTTTTTGATGAAAATCTTGAAGTTAAATCTCAATATCGAGCGTTAAGACAAACAATTGTGCCATTCAACAGGAACAAACAAACAAACTCACATATAATACTAGCTGTTCCCTGCGATTTCGCCTGCGTTAATTTTGTAGTTCCCGCGGCAATTCCGCGACAAAAGTATCTTATTTCCTTTTCTATACCCCTGACAACGTGGTACGGTGGCTTGACTTTTTCCTACTCTTCCATCAATTAATTAATTATAGTTATACAACGTGTTAATGAATTAACTGAAAACTAGAAAGTAGTTTGTTCAGAATCGACTAACGAATCGATCGCACTATGTTTAATATTATGTTAAATATAGGTTATATTTTTTCATTTTTACATAGAAGAAGATTAATCAACAAGACGGATTAAAAAGACAATAGTCAACCAGCCCATTTCTGGCAGTCAACTAACCGCGCTTTTTTAATTATGATCTATGGCACATCGCATTCTCTAGATAGGTATTCATAAATCATAATTATATTTTATTCCGACACTTTTTTTACATCCAGGTGTGCCCGATCAACGGTTCGAACTTACAGAAAAAGAAATCATCAACCACGAAAGCGGAAAGCCAATACCCACGATCAGCCTTTTTTTAAAGCCAATTGGTGAGTGTTGTTTTAAAAAATAACAAAAGTAACGGGTGCTTATTTATCCTTAACTAGCTGCGCCCCGTGGGTTCACCTGCGTGAGTTTCGTGATTCCCGCAGGAACTCCAAAGTAGGCTAATCCTAACATCAGCTCATTAGCAGTGAAAGTTCCGTCATAATCGGTCTAACCGCGTCGGAGATTCACCCTCGTGAGTTTCGGAATTCGTGAAGGAACTCCAAGCTTCGTTCATTAGGACCTTTTTCTTACAATAACAAACACAACAAAAAAGAATTAGCAATATTGGTCCAGCCGTTCACGCGTGATGCCGTGACCAAGGGAAATAGGGATTCATTTTTAACCGACTTCCAAAAAGGAGGAGGTTATGCATTCGATTGTATGTATGTTTTTTTTTATTTTTTTTATGTATTTTCACCGATTACTCGAAGACGGTTGGACTGATTTCGAAAATTCTTTTTTGTTTAAAAGAGTTTACTCCCAATTAGGTCCCATTGCCACCAAGTCGGGATCTGATGATGGGATCTAGGACAAATCGCGGGAACTCTTCAAAAATTATAGGCACACCTATAGCGATTTTTGTATTTTTATAGTAAATAGTTTTTTTGAAGCGTAAAATTTGAAGAAGTGAAACTGATGATGAAGACCACAGATGGTCATCGGAACTACGCAATAATAGGTATTTCACGAGTTCCGATTCGTTAACTTTAATATGGTTCCTAAACAATTTATGCTCGTCCCAACTCACACTGATAGTGATGTACCAGGAGAACTCCTCAAAAATTAACGCTGCATTTTGCAGAAGGTGATGAGCAGTTGACATTAGGCTATTATAACTTAGATAAATTACAAACCGTCTCACTTAAAAGCAAGAAATAAACAAATGTTTAACAAAAAAATTAAAACCAACTTCCAAAAAAACACAAAACTAAAAAGCTAAAAACAACAAAATACTTACCTATTTAATTTTATTATTGGTTTGTGCTACCACTTTTCGATATGAAGTCGGTGACAAGCCAAGTATGGAGTAGGTAGAAGGATGGGCTAAGTCCACTCCCGCCACGAGCTCATCGTGAACTGAAAAACCCAAGTGGGCAGACGTAAGCGGGCTTTTCATTAAACTCTCTATCAAAAAATATGCCGAAGCTCACGAACACAGACTTCGTTACCATGTGAACTTCGAGGCCATCCAGCTCCTCGACAACACAAATATAACACGAAGACTAAAAAGGACCAAACCTTTTGAGTTAGTTTAGTGTGTAGTGATAGTGTATTTAGTGCTGTGAGTACTATATCCAAAGAACACAAGAACAAAGTGTCTTCCCCTTAATAGAGACAATAAGAAAAGTGTTATTGGACACATTCTTAGCATAGTCTTGTTTAGAAGTTTAGGTCAAATTTAAAATACTTATTAGTCATTACTATAGATTGGCTATATTGTATTTTAATGATTTACCTCCTTGGGTATATCATTCAGGAAAAAAAAATTAAACTCTCTCGGGTTACTTAGTCAAATGGTAGAAGCGAACCCCGTATTATTTCGTCCCAGCCGTGACTATTGGCTCTATAATGATAAAGTTGTAAGGCGTGTGTCATCTCATTTATGTAACTTTCCAACTAGGAAATGGAAAATTTTGAAAAAAATCAGTAGGTATAGGGACTCAAACTTTCTGATGGCAAAAAGTAGAACAGTCGAATTCGGTTTTGTTTTGTTGCCATGAGTAGGAACTTTAAAAAGATCTACCGGAACTCCTTGATGGAAAGAGCAAAGACTGCAGGTTTCAGCTTGGTTTTCTTTTGTTATCAAGAGTACATTTCGTTGCACATGATAATTGGGTATTCTCCAGGGTATGAAAATCAAAATTCTAATTAGTCCGTCAGAAAATAAAAAAATAATAGACATGTATTTTTTTGCTTTTTCAAAGTAATGAAATAAACATAGATTTTAAAGTTCAGGGTGGGGGACTCGTGACGTCATTATTCAGTATAAGCCTCGTACTTGCAAACTGCACCGGGTTGTGACGTCACGCGCAATTTCAACTCAACGTATCGCCGTTATTTTTTGATTACGCACAAAAAGAAAAAATACGTGTCCAAAATTTTTTTACTAATCTACACGACGGAATAAAAAAAAATTTAGCCCAATAGCCAATTAGATTAAGCTGGTTAAAAAAAACTTTTCATTTACTGTATTAATTTTCAAATGTATCTGTATTAATAATAAAACAGGAGATAACGAAGACGACGAACAAACAAACAATTCGTACTACGATGATGATTTGAATGATGTCGACGTAACTACAACCACGTACAGCGGGTCTAACGGCAGTGATGGCGAAACGGATAGCACAACAGACGATGATGATCAAGGTGAACGATTACAATTTTTTAATCCCCTTACGCAAAAACGACAGGCTGTTATAAGTTCGATGTGTCTGTCTATGTGTTTGTGTGTCTGCGGATGAACCGATTTCGATGTGTTGTTTCTTTGTTTCCAAGCCAGTCTAATCGAGATATGATTCTTAGCATTGTTTCATTAAAATCGGTTCAGTAGTTTAGGAAATATTTGAGTAGGTATAATCAATATAGTATGCTTGGTCGGGTGTTTTCTAAGATTCCTGTCGGTTATTTTGGAACGAAGTTCTTATCGCATGGGAGTAAAAATTTTGTTCTCCGTCACGACGTCATATGGCTGCTCTACGGAAAAAAAGCAACTGTAATTTTTTTCGATATTAGATTGTTTTTTTTTTGCCTTTTTTCAGGCATACGCCATAACGGACATAACGGACTCAGTTTAATTTAAAAAAAACCATGTTCTGAACAAGTGTTTCACGACACTCACGTATTTTTTAATAATTCTAATTTTATTTTATTGAATTTGTCTTTTGACTTTATACCGTGGCTTAAAAGCTTCAGATAGTTTACAGTCATCGTCATTACTTTCGGTATTTTTTTAGTTTGTTATGTTTGTGTGTTTACAATAATTATGTCCTTTTCTGTACCCCTAGCTACGTAGGCGGTTTGACTTTTTACCCACACTTCATATTTCAACCAATTTACACCAAACTTTGATAATTAAAAAAACCTTCCTCATAAATCAATCAATTGGTGAAAACCGCATAAAAATCCATTCAGTAGTTTTCTGAGTTTATCGCGAACAGACAGGCAGACAGACTGTTTTATAATATGTAGCCACTAGCTGTCCCGCGCGGTTTCACACGCAATAATTTTCTAGTCCCCGCGGAATTGTTGCAAGCCCTGGGGTAACCCCTCAGGGGTTGAATTTTCAAAAATCCTTTCTTATCGGATGCCTACGTCATACAGAACACACCCTCCAAGTTCCAGGTCTCTACGATCACGTCTGTGCCGTCAGTCGTTCAGTAATTCAAGACAAAGCATTTTATATATAACTAGCTGTGCCCTGCGGTTTCACCCGCATGAGTTTCGGAATTCCCGCAGGAACTCCCTTTAGGAGGATGAAAAATAGATAGTAGCCGATTCTCAGGCTTACTGAATAAGCATAAAAAAATTATGAGAATCGGTCAAGCCGTTTCGGAGGAGTATGGGAACGAACATTGTGACACGAGAATTTTATATATTAGAAGAAGATCAGTCGCCCATAACCAGAATCCGTGGTTTTTTTAAAAGTTTCAATTTCAAATCACTATTTTAATTAAATATATTAATCAGTTTAAAATTATTTGATCACAGATAACGTTGAGATTACCGAATATCGTAGGAAGACGAAAATAACTCACAGGAAAAAACCAAGAGCACCCCAAAATTATGATTCCAATGATGGTACAGGTGGGTACTTTCTATTATACCTAAGTATATTATTTTAGCGAATACAAAAACGGAAGATTTATGTGTATTTTTTCTTTTAAATAAGTATAGGTTCATAGGTGCTATACAGGTTGTTTCCAGACACGGATCTACTTGATCACACACTAACTTAATATAAGCTGGTGCCGTGGATACCAAGTGAACGTGAAATATATTAATACACTAGCTGACCCCCGCGATTTCACCCGCGGTAATTTAGGAGTTCCCGCAGGCATTTCGGGCATTTCGGCTTAAAAAGTAACCTATGTCACTCAGGGGATCACTTTAGCTTCCTATGTATGATAAGTGAATCCATAGATAACAACCTCACAAACTCCGGAGTTCCCGCGGGAATTACAGGATATAAAATATCTACCTTATCTCACTCAGGATCACTGTAGCTTCCTATAAGTAAAAGAATTTTCAAAATCGGTTCAGTAGATCGATAGCTGTTCCCCGTGGTTTTACCCGCGGGAAATTCGGAGTTCCCGCGGGAACTCCGGAATAAAAAGTACCCTATGACACTCGGGACTACTATAGCTTCCTATAAATGAAAGAATTTTCGAAATCGGTTCAGTAGATCCAGAGATTACCCCCTACAACATCACAAACTCACAAACTTTTGCTCTTTATAATATTAGTATAGATATACATCATACTCTTTCTATATATACACGCCCAGACTGGAAAGAGGAACCCTGTGTTCATCACACAAAGTCCTCCCCCACCAGGAATCGAACCCTGAACCTCTTGATTAGCGGGTAGGCGTGGTGACCTACTGCGCGAATTGGGTCGACTTGACGTCAATTTTTATAACATCCATAATATGGTTTCAGAGTCAACGAGCACTTACGAAGACGATTCCGACGATTCCGACGATTCCGACGATTCCGACGATTCCGACGATTCCGACGATTCAAACAGTAAAAACGGCGACAATCCGGATGACGATGGTGATGATGGCGACAACGACGACAACGACGATAACGGCGACGACAACGATGACGATGGTAATAACGACTTTCTTTATCCCGATCACGGCGTTTTCAAATCACAAACTCCACGCTTCTTGAAAAAATATCGTTACATCGATACATGTCATTACTCGATTTTAGCGACCTTTTCTGCGACATCTGGTAGGGTTGGTGCTTACTTGTTTGCTTAGTTTGGGACCAGGTGGTGGACCTGTGTTGTCTTCCACGGGTCACTCACATTCACACAAACATTCGTACATAGTACATAGTACGAATGTTTGCGCCGCATGTGAAGGGCCGTCAGACATTCATTCGCAATGCAAATGGGTTCGCACTCAACTCGCGAAACCGCTTGTACTTCCTCCTACACTTGTTTACGAATGTCTCAGTCTTGCTTGCGATTTTGTGAATCATGGAAAATGAAGATGATTTTATTAGTGCGGTTGGACTCATACTAATATGCTGCATGAAGCGGACCGGTGAAATGCTCCCCTTGAGCAGCCATTATAGAATTCATCTTTTTTTTTAAATTCGTCAATGGAACATTAAAGAGAAAATTAATTTATAATTCCTTCCCAGGCGTCATTTACGGCCATTCTGTTTATAGGGGATTTCTTTTGAGGATCCCATATGGTCAATTCATTCTGCAGGAGTTCAATAAACTCCATCACCTTGATATTGTTCCAACCCATGATGAAGTTTAAGTAGGTAGGCGTTACGAACTATGAAAATGGCATTACCTTCGCAAAAACTGGATGAAGGATCGAGGTTCGCGCGCTTTGATGTGCTTTAAAAAACCGACACAGCTTGGAATAGAAAAGCAAGAATGCAGCGAAAACTTTGCATAATCATTCGCAAATGTCGTCCTACAATTGTGGGTTTGCGTATTTGTGCGAATGTGAGTGACCGGCATTAGAATCATTGTCGATGATAGAGTTTTTCAAATTTTCAAAATATGCGCCAAAACCGGCCGGCACTTGCCGCCGTACCGCTACCATAAACTGTCATGGCGTCAAAAGTTTTTCTCACTACTTGTTGTTAGGTATTCTTATTTATTTTTTAAAGGTTCACTATACCGGATTTTACACATTACTCTCGTAAATAGGTAAATAGGTATCTAGTAATTAAATACAAATTTCATGCATGTTGTGTACATCCTACTAGAAGTGACACAGCATGCGATAACAATTAATAAGACTCAGTTTAAAAAAAAAAATGCTACAGCAAATAATATAAAAGCGGACTGAAGAACAAAAACAAGCCGAAACAAAATATATATACGGGAGCATAACAGTGCATCAAAAGTGCAATAAGCATATCTTAATGGCGATGAACGATGCACCAAAAATGTCGAATTCATTCCAAACTTGGTTGTACGCTGAGCACATTCTATAAATAGGAGAGTGCTGACCGTGGTTAGTTCTACATCTAGGGAGATGAAAGGTTCTCCTATTGTGGAGCCTGCTTGATACGCGCGGAACTGCCAGAGAGTTTCTGCAGAACAGCTGGACAATCCACCAAGTTGAGTAAAATTTTGGAAAAATATAATGTCGGCAGTCGCACGTCCCGAAAGTACGAAAATCTCGTTACAATAGACTAGCTGTTCCCCACAGTTTCATTCACGATAATTTTGGAGGTCCTCCAGAAATTTTGGGTTACAATATAACCTATGTTACTCAGGGATAATGTATCGTTCTAATGGTGAAAGAATTTTTAAAACCAGTCCAGTAGTTTTTGAGTTATATCGCAAGAAAAGAAAAGAAAATCTTCTCGTACGTGTAATATTAGTTTAGTTGAATTCTAAGTACCTATCTATTAAGTTTGTTGGGCGGTGCCTTGCTCCATCATAATATCAGCCCAAAGACGTTCAATGCCTTTCCCAAGAATCACCACAACAGCTGGCCCTGCGTTTTCCGCATCCAATGCCATCCTGCGACCTTCATCGAGTCGTCGGTCCACATTGTAGCGGAACTACCCACGCCGCGTCTTCTGG
The DNA here is from genome assembly GCA_907165275.2 of Zygaena filipendulae. NCBI lineage: Eukaryota > Metazoa > Arthropoda > Insecta > Lepidoptera > Zygaenidae > Zygaena > Zygaena filipendulae. The sequence goes on along the minus strand of OU015670.1, from coordinate 9,495,904 downwards.
TCCGTGGTCGTGGCGTGGTCGGTTACCAGTTACGACGACCAGTTAAACGTCACACGGTCTTATACTTATCGCTAAATAAATAGGCATTATATTTTAATGCGTGTCATAACATGTAATTTACAGATAGTACAACAAAGACAACAGAGACATCGGAAGACGATGAAGATGCTTCATCAGATGACGATGACCAGTCTGGAACACCTGATAAACCCGAAACAGCTGATAACACTGAGGATTCGACAGACGAGCAAACAGGACCCGGTAAGAGAACAAAACCGACAAGAAGTCACCCCCAAAATACCAGATTAAGGTCCAAAACTACCGCAGTGTCCGTCCCCAAATCCAACGGACATAATAATGTTGTATCTGGTTACACGAGAATAAAAAATAGTACATTGTTATCCTTGGCGTGAAAGTAACTTATTTAGTCCCGAGACGGGGTTTGGCCAATAGATCGAGGGACTAAATAAGTCTTTCTCCCGAGGATAACACTGTGCTTTTCATTACGAATGCAAGGAAAGTCAAAATAAAAATAGGAATTAGCTAAAGAAAAAAATGAGTGAATTTTATTTTACATAAATCAACCATTAGGTGTGCTACTGGCCAGTAAGTATGCCCCCTATGACATAAAAAAATAACTTGAGTTTCTGCAGTATCCAGCTGTCAGTTGAAAGCGATTCTCCCTAGGGCTGAAAAGGGTTACTTTCAACCCGCTTCTCAGGCAACTTCAGACCTACTTTCCGAGTATGAGTAATGAAATAGTACATTGTTATCCAAGGGGTGAAAGTAATTCATTTAGTGCCGAGACGGGGTTTGGCGCCCGAGCGTAGCGAGGGCGCCAATAGTTCGAGGCACTAAATAAGTTACTTTCTCCCGAGGGTAACACTGTGCTTTTCATTACGAATGCAAGGAAAGTCAAAATAAAAATAGGAATTAGCTAAAGAAAAAATGAGTGAAGATCGGATAGTCGCTTGACACTTTCCCACCTATTTCTTTTTCTTTGGCCGGCTAGCTATTCAGCCAGTATTTTTTATTTACATTGTGGCGACCTAAAAAAAATATTTTCTTTAATTATTAAGTATTAATTAAAGAAAATAAAAAAATATAAATAGGAATTAGCTTAAGAAAAAGTGAGTGAATTTTATTTTAATTAATACCTACTTAAACTTTACGTTATTTCAATTTTACATCGCGCTGGCTGTATAGAAAGTTGAAACATGGTTCAATAGAAATGTGAAAATAGACCTAGTTTTTTTTTAATAATTTGACAGTTGTCAGTTGAAAGCGATTCTCCCTAGGGCTGAAAAGGGCTACTTTCAACCCGCTTCTCAGGCAACTTCAGACCTACTTTCCGAGCATGAGTAATGAAAAAGTAATTGAATATCTAGTACCTACTGTACAAGTGTCATGAATTGAAAACTGCAATAGGGTATTGTAGAAAACGTAGACCAAATTTTTATCCCCTGTCAGTTTCTCATGCTTTTCGTTCAACTCAAAATAAAATAAAACTGAGCAAGCTTGCTTTTTGATGATCAGCAAATGTTTTTTTGATGAAGTTTACCCCTTTCGGGGAAGGCAGAAAGAAACTTAGTCCATATAGCCAATTCAGTGGTATATTTCTTCTGCTGAAGTTATTTACATGGAAATGCATTGGTGAGATGCATTTCGATGCTTTACCGGAACTTTTGCCAGCAAATCTTCGCAGTTGAACTATAATTGGGAAGTTGTATAGTAAAACGAAAACCTGCCGATGAACGCCCTTGTTTCACTGTTTCCGCACACTGTTCATCACTAATGGATCACTATTATGCAAAATCCACCACATTCACACAATATTAATCACGATAAACTAATTTGCAAAACAAAGAAATAAAACTGACGTTCTTTCTGCTAAAAATCCCGCCAAAAGTCTTTCGCGTATGAATTGAAACGATCACAAGATCTTTAAAAATACAAAACCACAGCGGCATCGGCAATCACGGACGTATTCGTTGGCGACGACATTTTTTGTTGGTCACGGTCGGATCACGGTCGTCGTCCGTGGCATCAAAGACGAAATGGAAGACGACTAAGACGAGCGATTGATAGAATCGGTTCGTGAAAATAGGGTTTTGTATGATTGGTCTATACATTCATACAAAGTACCTACATGGATTCGAAATAAAAAAAAATCCTCCTTCTTCGTCCAAACTTCTAGAGCAATAGTTATCATTGCTAGCTCCGTAATATGGAACAAAGCCATAGCAACATATCGATACTAGACGATGGACACGTTTTCACTGAAGCTCCATGAACTGAGCACATTTTGTGTGAATACAATCACTGACGCAACACTGTAGCACTGGCACTGTACTGGGCGGACACTTTGCCGGAGCTGAACTGTGGCTTCAGTGATATGACGTGTGAAGTGTGAACCAACCATTATCCATGTTTTCAGGCAGTGAAAAATTAGTGTTTAGTACTGCTTTACCAAAAGCAACACTAAAGCTGCTTACAAATAGATGGCGTTGTTAAACTGTGATGATAAAAATAGATACGTAAAAACTGTATTAATTTCCAAAAAAAAAACCGAGCAAAGGTACTTTTATTAACGGATAGAATTAAGAATTAAGACTTATATTGCATGGCGTAAAATCGTGCAACCATCACTGAACTAATATGGGTCGATAAAATTTGTCGCTTATATACGAATTTCGGCCCTTATTCACTATGACCAACAACATTCCGCGCCCATAACGCGCGTCCCAAAAACACATTTCCAAACGTTCTAGATGCCAAGATATAGAAATAATTATTTTTTATGCCATGCAACGTTGTAAATGTATTTGCAGTTAAACTTCTTTGACTACGAGGAAAAAACAGTTTTTGCGGCGTCTTATCTTAACGCGGCGTGTTATGGTCATAGTGAATAAGGGCCCTGAATCGGTGAAGGTGTTAGTACGCATTCCGTACTACGTCACCAGTCGGACGTTTGGACGGGATCTGAATTTTCTACTCGACTTGGGTATTTAGAAAGAAAGAAAGAAAGATTTACTGAAGCAAAACGACACGCAACACAAATGAACACACAGAACAGCACAAACGAAAATTATTAAACTAAAACTAAACTTTGGCCAATTTCGCCATAGTTAAAGAAGTAGATGAAGAAATTTTTATTACTAAGAAACGTTGTTATTGGCAAATTATAACTATAGACGCATTTATTAAAGAAGAAGAACAAGACAACTGAACGCTCATGATGAGAGCAGCCGGCGCGAAACAATAAGAAACCAGTAATAATCGTTCCATAAACAAAAATAAACTAATAAGCGCGCACCTACTACGCCGTAATGGAAAATTTCGCCTAGCTCCCATCCGTACCGCCAACCGTGCGATAAAGAACTTTGTTCTTACAAAATTCTAACAAAAAAATAATAACCGACTTCCAAAAAACAAAACTAAAAAGCTAATAATAACAAAATACCGATTTAATCCAAAAGACAACAATACACGTAATATTATTTGTTTTGTGCTACCATTGATCGGTTTGAATTCGGTGACAAGCCCGCTTGGGTTGCTCTGCTCACGACGAGCTCGTGGCGGGAGTGGACTTAGCCCATCTACACATCTACTCCATATTTGGCTTGTCACCGACTCCAAATCGATCAGTGGTAGCACAAACCAATAATAATATTACGTGTATTATTGTCTTTTGGATTAAATCGGTATTTTGTTATTATTAGCTTTTTAGTTTTGTTTTTTGGAAATCGGGTTTTTATTTTTATGTTAAAATTTTGTTTATTTCTCGCATTTAAGTGCGTTGGTTTGTAATTTATCTAAGTAACAAAAGCCTAATGTCAACTGCTCATGCATCACCTTTTACAATATAATATTACTTTTCTCGAAGCAGGGATGTTAATTGATGAGGAGTTGTCCTGGTACATCACCATCGGCTCCTCTTCACCGAATGCATTGTGACACATAATTGCTTAGCAAGCATTTTAAAGTAATCGAATGACAAACCGTGAAATATTTATTATTCAGTAGTTCCTGTGGCCATCTATGGTCTTCATCATCAGTTCCGCTTCATCAATTGGTGAACTTCGAAAGCAAATGATCAAACAAAAAGGAATTTTAAAATCGCTATCGCCTATAAAATTTGTAGAGTTCCGTCTATTTCTCCAAGATCCCATCATCAAATCCTGATCTCATGACAATGGGACCACCTCGAGAGTAAAAAAAAATTCCAAATCAGTCCAACCATCTTCGAGTAATCGCGTAAACAACATACAAAAAAAAATCAACATTCAGACGAACTGAGAACCTCCACCTTTTTGGGAAGTCGGTTAAAAAATATCATAATCAGAGGACGCTGGTATGTCTCGCGCACGCACACGTTAAACGACATGTTTGCATAAACGTGTACGTGTGATTAACATCGACAGTGAATATAATTATGCATAACTGCATATTCTCCTGACTGAGTTCATCATAATCTCAAGGATACTAAAAATCAAAATCAGTTACGACCAAAAAAGTAAATTGAACTTTATTGTAAAAAAAAGTAAATGATGAAGGTTGGCTGTGATGGTGTATGGGATGGCTATATTAGTCTGGTGGTTAGTAAACCTGACTGCTGCGTCAGGTGTTGGCTTCGATTCCCGCGTCATTCCTTCAAATCGGTGTGATAATGAACTTATTGGTTGATCACATACAGAGTGTCATCATCTTAAGAACAAGTTGCCAAAGGAATTTCATATTAATGTTTTTCAAAACATATGATTTACAGGAAAACCAAAAAATAAGGGAAAGAAACCGAGACATGGAAGCCACCCTAAAGGAAAAACACCACATGGAGACGATGGTCGGGAAACTGGAAAACCTGAATATCCCGTAAAACACCACCCTAATGGCGATGACGATAAACCTCAAAAATCTAGACCCGGAAGTCCTGGAGGACCTGGAGGACCTGGAGGACCTGGAGGACCTGGAGGACCCGGTGGACCTGGAGAGCCTGATAATCCTGATGACGAAGACGATGATTCACCAGCACCTGGAAACAATGAGAAAAAGCCACACAAAGGTAAAAGTGGAAAACCAGGGGATGGTAATAACAAATCCAACTCAGGACACACTCTCTAACCTTCTGACAGGGTCATTTGTTGCTTTTAAAATACTGACTTAATCCTTCGGGGATCACAGAAGAATCTGGATTATTTCAGATTTTTTTCCCCATAAGACTGTAACTTATCACGATTCGTGGATATCAGCCGACGATTGTCCGCCGTCCACGTGACCACGATTCGTTGGAAATACTAACTAAACTTGTTCCTCTGTTCATATCGCTAAATAAACCTTACAGTATAATTATGTACCACCTGTTCTCCGCTTTATCACCAGCGTTAGTTTCAAGAATTCCCCGGATACTCTCACTAATTATATTTTTACTCATTCTGTTTTAATTTTTATAAAAAAGAAAAAATCATTTAAACAAAAGTGAATAAAGAAGTTTGGCTTTGATATAATAATATTTTGGCGACCTTTTTCAATACTAGCTGTCCCCCCGGTATAGGACCATTGGGAAACTCACGGATACAGTCACGGCTCCATTGGTCTGGTGGTTAGTAAACCTGACTGCTGCGTCAGGTGTTGGCTTCGATTCCCGCGTCATTCCTTCAAATCGGTGTGATAATGAACTTATTGGTTGATCACATACAGAGTGTCATCATCTTAAGAACAAGTTGCCAAAGGAATTTCATATTAATGTTTTTCAAAACATATGATTTACAGGAAAACCAAAAAATAAGGGAAAGAAACCGAGACATGGAAGCCACCCTAAAGGAAAAACACCACATGGAGACGATGGTCGGGAAACTGGAAAACCTGAATATCCCGTAAAACACCACCCTAATGGCGATGACGATAAACCTCAAAAATCTAGACCCGGAAGCCCTGGAGGACCTGGAGGACCTGGAGGACCTGGAGGACCTGGAGGACCCGGTGGACCTGGAGAGCCTGATAATCCTGATGACGAAGACGATGATTCACCAGCACCTGGAAACAATGAGAAAAAGCCACACAAAGGTAAAAGTGGAAAACCAGGGGATGGTAATAACAAATCCAACTCAGGACACACTCTCTAACCTTCTGACAGGGTCATTTGTTGCTTTTAAAATACTGACTTAATCCTTCGGGGATCAAAGAAGAATCTGGATTATTTCAGATTTTTTTCCCCATAAGACTGTAACTTATCACGATTCGTGGATATCAGCCGACGATTGTCCGCCGTCCACGTGACCACGATTCGTTGGAAATACTAACTAAACTTGTTCCTCTGTTCATATCGCTAAATAAACCTTACAGTATAATTATGTACCACCTGTTCTCCGCTTTATCACCAGCGTTAGTTTCAAGAATTCCCCGGATACTCTCACTAATTATATTTTTACTCATTCTGTTTTAATTTTTATAAAAAAGAAAAAATCATTTAAACAAAAGTGAATAAAGAAGTTTGGCTTTGATATAATAATATTTTGGCGACCTTTTTCAATACTAGCTGTCCCCCCGGTATAGGACCATTGGGAAACTCACGGATACAGTCACGGCTCCATTGGTCTGGTGGTTAGTAAACCTGACTGCTGCGTCAGGTGTTGGCTTCGATTCCCGCGTCATTCCTTCAAATCGGTGTGATAATGAACTTATTGGTTGATCACATACAGAGTGTCATCATCTTAAGAACAAGTTGCCAAAGGAATTTCATATTAATGTTTTTCAAAACATATGATTTACAGGAAAACCAAAAAATAAGGGAAAGAAACCGAGACATGGAAGCCACCCTAAAGGAAAAACACCACATGGAGACGATGGTCGGGAAACTGGAAAACCTGAATATCCCGTAAAACACCACCCTAATGGCGATGACGATAAACCTCAAAAATCTAGACCCGGAAGCCCTGGAGGACCTGGAGGACCTGGAGGACCTGGAGGACCCGGTGGACCTGGAGAGCCTGATAATCCTGATGACGAAGACGATGATTCACCAGCACCTGGAAACAATGAGAAAAAGCCACACAAAGGTAAAAGTGGAAAACCAGGGGATGGTAATAACAAATCCAACTCAGGACACACTCTCTAACCTTCTGACAGGGTCATTTGTTGCTTTTAAAATACTGACTTAATCCTTCGGGGATCAAAGAAGAATCTGGATTATTTCAGATTTTTTTCCCCATAAGACTGTAACTTATCACGATTCGTGGATATCAGCCGACGATTGTCCGCCGTCCACGTGACCACGATTCGTTGGAAATACTAACTAAACTTGTTCCTCTGTTCATATCGCTAAATAAACCTTACAGTATAATTATGTACCACCTGTTCTCCGCTTTATCACCAGCGTTAATTTCAAGAATTCCCCGGATACTCTCACTAATTATATTTTTACTCATTCTGTTTTAATTTTTATAAAAAAGAAAAAATCACTTAAACAATAGTGAATAAAGAAGTTTGGCTTTGATATAATAATATTTTGGCGACCTTTTTCAATACTAGCTGTCCCCCCGGTATAGGACCATTGGGAAACTCACGGATACAGTCACGGCTCCATTGGTCTGGTGGTTAGTAAACCTGACTGCTGCGTCAGGTGTTGGCTTCGATTCCCGCGTCATTCCTTCAAATCGGTGTGATAATGAACTTATTGGTTGATCACATACAGAGTGTCATCATCTTAAGAACAAGTTGCCTTTACAGGAAAACCAAAAAATAAGGGAAAGAAACCGAGACATGGAAGCCACCCTAAAGGAAAAACACCACATGGAGACGATGGTCGGGAAACTGGAAAACCTGAATATCCCGTAAAACACCACCCTAATGGCGATGACGATAAACCTCAAAAATCTAGACCCGGAAGCCCTGGAGGACCTGGAGGACCTGGAGGACCTGGAGGACCTGGAGGACCCGGTGGACCTGGAGAGCCTGATAATCCTGATGACGAAGACGATGATTCACCAGCACCTGGAAACAATGAGAAAAAGCCACACAAAGGTAAAAGTGGAAAACCAGGGGATGGTAATAACAAATCCAACTCAGGACACACTCTCTAACCTTCTGACAGGGTCATTTGTTGCTTTTAAAATACTGACTTAATCCTTCGGGGATCAAAGAAGAATCTGGATTATTTCAGATTTTTTTCCCCATAAGACTGTAACTTATCACGATTCGTGGATATCAGCCGACGATTGTCCGCCGTCCACGTGACCACGATTCGTTGGAAATACAAACTAAACTTGTTCCTCTGTTCATATCGCTAAATAAACCTTACAGTATAATTATGTACCACCTGTTCTCCGCTTTATCACCAGCGTTAGTTTCAAGAATTCCCCGGATACTCTCACTAATTATATTTTTACTCATTCTGTTTTAATTTTTATAAAAAAGAAAAAATCATATAAACAAAAGTGAATAAAGAAGTTTGGCTTTGATATAATAATATTTTGGCGACCTTTTTCAATACTAGCTGTCCCCCCGGTATAGGACCATTGGGAAACTCACGGATACAGTCACGGCTCCATTGGTCTGGTGGTTAGTAAACCTGACTGCTGCGTCAGGTGTTGGCTTCGATTCCCGCGTCATTCCTTCAAATCGGTGTGATAATGAACTTATTGGTTGATCACATACAGAGTGTCATCATCTTAAGAACAAGTTGCCAAAGGAATTTCATATTAATGTTTTTCAAAACATATGATTTACAGGAAAACCAAAAAATAAGGGAAAGAAACCGAGACATGGAAGCCACCCTAAAGGAAAAACACCACATGGAGACGATGGTCGGGAAACTGGAAAACCTGAATATCCCGTAAAACACCACCCTAATGGCGATGACGATAAACCTCAAAAATCTAGACCCGGAAGCCCTGGAGGACCTGGAGGACCTGGAGGACCTGGAGGACCTGGAGGACCCGGTGGACCTGGAGAGCCTGATAATCCTGATGACGAAGACGATGATTCACCAGCACCTGGAAACAATGAGAAAAAGCCACACAAAGGTAAAAGTGGAAAACCAGGGGATGGTAATAACAAATCCAACTCAGGACACACTCTCTAACCTTCTGACAGGGTCATTTGTTGCTTTTAAAATACTGACTTAATCCTTCGGGGATCAAAGAAGAATTTGGATTATTTCAGATTTTTTTCCCCATAAGACTGTAACTTATCACGATTCGTGGATATCAGCCGACGATTGTCCGCCGTCCACGTGACCACGATTCGTTGGAAATACTAACTAAACTTGTTCCTCTGTTCATATCGCTAAATAAACCTTACAGTATAATTATGTACCACCTGTTCTCCGCTTTATCACCAGCGTTAGTTTCAAGAATTCCCCGGATACTCTCACTAATTATATTTTTACTCATTCTGTTTTAATTTTTATAAAAAAGAAAAAATCATTTAAACAAAAGTGAATAAAGAAGTTTGGCTTTGATATAATAATATTTTGGCGACCTTTTTCAATACTAGCTGTCCCCCCGGTATAGGACCATTGGGAAACTCACGGATACAGTCACGGCTCCATTGGTCTGGTGGTTAGTAAACCTGACTGCTGCGTCAGGTGTTGGCTTCGATTCCCGCGTCATTCCTTCAAATCGGTGTGATAATGAACTTATTGGTTGATCACATACAGAGTGTCATCATCTTAAGAACAAGTTGCCAAAGGAATTTCATATTAATGTTTTTCAAAACATATGATTTACAGGAAAACCAAAAAATAAGGGAAAGAAACCGAGACATGGAAGCCACCCTAAAGGAAAAACACCACATGGAGACGATGGTCGGGAAACTGGAAAACCTGAATATCCCGTAAAACACCACCCTAATGGCGATGACGATAAACCTCAAAAATCTAGACCCGGAAGCCCTGGAGGACCTGGAGGACCTGGAGGACCTGGAGGACCTGGAGGACCCGGTGGACCTGGAGAGCCTGATAATCCTGATGACGAAGACGATGATTCACCAGCACCTGGAAACAATGAGAAAAAGCCACACAAAGGTAAAAGTGGAAAACCAGGGGATGGTAATAACAAATCCAACTCAGGACACACTCTCTAACCTTCTGACAGGGTCATTTGTTGCTTTTAAAATACTGACTTAATCCTTCGGGGATCAAAGAAGAATCTGGATTATTTCAGATTTTTTTCCCCATAAGACTGTAACTTATCACGATTCGTGGATATCAGCCGACGATTGTCCGCCGTCCACGTGACCACGATTCGTTGGAAATACTAACTAAACTTGTTCCTCTGTTCATATCGCTAAATAAACCTTACAGTATAATTATGTACCACCTGTTCTCCGCTTTATCACCAGCGTTAGTTTCAAGAATTCCCCGGATACTCTCACTAATTATATTTTTACTCATTCTGTTTTAATTTTTATAAAAAAGAAAAAATCATTTAAACAAAAGTGAATAAAGAAGTTTGGCTTTGATATAATAATATTTTGGCGACCTTTTTCAATACTAGCTGTCCCCCCGGTATAGGACCATTGGGAAACTCACGGATACAGTCACGGCTCCATTGGTCTGGTGGTTAGTAAACCTGACTGCTGCGTCAGGTGTTGGCTTCGATTCCCGCGTCATTCCTTCAAATCGGTGTGATAATGAACTTATTGGTTGATCACATACAGAGTGTCATCATCTTAAGAACAAGTTGCCAAAGGAATTTCATATTAATGTTTTTCAAAACATATGATTTACAGGAAAACCAAAAAATAAGGGAAAGAAACCGAGACATGGAAGCCACCCTAAAGGAAAAACACCACATGGAGACGATGGTCGGGAAACTGGAAAACCTGAATATCCCGTAAAACACCACCCTAATGGCGATGACGATAAACCTCAAAAATCTAGACCCGGAAGCCCTGGAGGACCTGGAGGACCTGGAGGACCTGGAGGACCTGGAGGACCCGGTGGACCTGGAGAGCCTGATAATCCTGATGACGAAGACGATGATTCACCAGCACCTGGAAACAATGAGAAAAAGCCACACAAAGGTAAAAGTGGAAAACCAGGGGATGGTAATAACAAATCCAACTCAGGACACACTCTCTAACCTTCTGACAGGGTCATTTGTTGCTTTTAAAATACTGACTTAATCCTTCGGGGATCAAAGAAGAATCTGGATTATTTCAGATTTTTTTCCCCATAAGACTGTAACTTATCACGATTCGTGGATATCAGCCGACGATTGTCCGCCGTCCACGTGACCACGATTCGTTGGAAATACTAACTAAACTTGTTCCTCTGTTCATATCGCTAAATAAACCTTACAGTATAATTATGTACCACCTGTTCTCCGCTTTATCACCAGCGTTAGTTTCAAGAATTCCCCGGATACTCTCACTAATTATATTTTTACTCATTCTGTTTTAATTTTTATAAAAAAGAAAAAATCATTTAAACAAAAGTGAATAAAGAAGTTTGGCTTTGATATAATAATATTTTGGCGACCTTTTTCAATACTAGCTGTCCCCCCGGTATAGGACCATTGGGAAACTCACGGATACAGTCACGGCTCCATTGGTCTGGTGGTTAGTAAACCTGACTGCTGCGTCAGGTGTTGGCTTCGATTCCCGCGTCATTCCTTCAAATCGGTGTGATAATGAACTTATTGGTTGATCACATACAGAGTGTCATCATCTTAAGAACAAGTTGCCAAAGGAATTTCATATTAATGTTTTTCAAAACATATGATTTACAGGAAAACCAAAAAATAAGGGAAAGAAACCGAGACATGGAAGCCACCCTAAAGGAAAAACACCACATGGAGACGATGGTCGGGAAACTGGAAAACCTGAATATCCCGTAAAACACCACCCTAATGGCGATGACGATAAACCTCAAAAATCTAGACCCGGAAGCCCTGGAGGACCTGGAGGACCTGGAGGACCTGGAGGACCTGGAGGACCCGGTGGACCTGGAGAGCCTGATAATCCTGATGACGAAGACGATGATTCACCAGCACCTGGAAACAATGAGAAAAAGCCACACAAAGGTAAAAGTGGAAAACCAGGGGATGGTAATAACAAATCCAACTCAGGACACACTCTCTAACCTTCTGACAGGGTCATTTGTTGCTTTTAAAATACTGACTTAATCCTTCGGGGATCAAAGAAGAATCTGGATTATTTCAGATTTTTTTCCCCATAAGACTGTAACTTATCACGATTCGTGGATATCAGCCGACGATTGTCCGCCGTCCACGTGACCACGATTCGTTGGAAATACTAACTAAACTTGTTCCTCTGTTCATATCGCTAAATAAACCTTACAGTATAATTATGTACCACCTGTTCTCCGCTTTATCACCAGCGTTAGTTTCAAGAATTCCCCGGATACTCTCACTAATTATATTTTTACTCATTCTGTTTTAATTTTTATAAAAAAGAAAAAATCATATAAACAAAAGTGAATAAAGAAGTTTGGCTTTGATATAATAATATTTTGGCGACCTTTTTCAATACTAGCTGTCCCCCCGGTATAGGACCATTGGGAAACTCACGGATACAGTCACGGCTCCATTGGTCTGGTGGTTAGTAAACCTGACTGCTGCGTCAGGTGTTGGCTTCGATTCCCGCGTCATTCCTTCAAATCGGTGTGATAATGAACTTATTGGTTGATCACATACAGAGTGTCATCATCTTAAGAACAAGTTGCCAAAGGAATTTCATATTAATGTTTTTCAAAACATATGATTTACAGGAAAACCAAAAAATAAGGGAAAGAAACCGAGACATGGAAGCCACCCTAAAGGAAAAACACCACATGGAGACGATGGTCGGGAAACTGGAAAACCTGAATATCCCGTAAAACACCACCCTAATGGCGATGACGATAAACCTCAAAAATCTAGACCCGGAAGCCCTGGAGGACCTGGAGGACCTGGAGGACCTGGAGGACCCGGTGGACCTGGAGAGCCTGATAATCCTGATGACGAAGACGATGATTCACCAGCACCTGGAAACAATGAGAAAAAGCCACACAAAGGTAAAAGTGGAAAACCAGGGGATGGTAATAACAAATCCAACTCAGGACACACTCTCTAACCTTCTGACAGGGTCATTTGTTGCTTTTAAAATACTGACTTAATCCTTCGGGGATCAAAGAAGAATCTGGATTATTTCAGATTTTTTTCCCCATAAGACTGTAACTTATCACGATTCGTGGATATCAGCCGACGATTGTCCGCCGTCCACGTGACCACGATTCGTTGGAAATACTAACTAAACTTGTTCCTCTGTTCATATCGCTAAATAAACCTTACAGTATAATTATGTACCACCTGTTCTCCGCTTTATCACCAGCGTTAATTTCAAGAATTCCCCGGATACTCTCACTAATTATATTTTTACTCATTCTGTTTTAATTTTTATAAAAAAGAAAAAATCACTTAAACAATAGTGAATAAAGAAGTTTGGCTTTGATATAATAATATTGTATAAGATCAACTTTTGTATAAGAATGTCCGTTTGTTGGCGAAGGAAAACGGTTACAAATATGTTTGGTTGTCAGAATGTAAAATTCTGATACGTAAAAACGATACGTCTCGCGTGATACGTGTGGCAAACAATGACGATCTCTGTAAAATAAAATGACTGTATGTATTTCCTTACCTAAATATTATTCATTATATTATATGTTGCTTTAATATATGTTACCTTTACGTTGTCATAGGTAGAAAGAGAAATAAGATTTCAATTGTAATTATGTCCGCTACAGTTTTCGTCCGTCTGTTACCCATACTTTTATTAACTTTTCATATATTTTATATTCATTTTGATAATGTAATCGTTAAACATAATTTTTTTCTTACAGAATTAATCGGTATCTTAGGTGTTGGTGGAATTATTTCAGTTTTTAATTTTAATATTAAAAGAGGATGAAATAAATTTATCCGTTTATTATCAAAACGTGAGGGGCCTACGCACTAAGTCGCATGATTTCCTGAGAGGTGTGTTGTCTAATAACTATGACATAATTTGTGTTACTGAATCATGGCTTAATTGCAATTTCTATGACTCCGAATTCTTTGATAGTCGGTATGAAGTTTATCGTTGCGATCGCAGCGCAGATGTTGGCGGTCGCCAGCGGGGTGGTGGGGTGTTGATCGCCCTACGCCGTGGACTTAGCCCTGAACTCCGTGTTGAGACGCGTGCGCCGCCGTCAGCCGAGGAACTATGGACGTCGGTACCGATAGCCGCCGCCGGCCGTCCCTCTCCCCTTTCCCCTTCACCGAGTACTCGTGCCTGCGCCCGCGCCGCCTCGACAAGACATTTACACATTATATTGACTTATATTCCGCACGGTAATAATCATGAATCTATGCTTAATTCTTTTTATGACAGAGTTTCTGAATTTATGCTTTCTAATCCTGATGACATCTTTCTCGTCCTAGGTGACTTTAATATTACGAATGCCTCATGGTTATATAATACATCTACGTACTGCATGGATTTAATAACAAATAATAATAACCTGGCTTGTCTCACCGCCGACTTTATGAACATATCGTTGTTATCACAATATAACACACAATTCAATAATAATAACAGACTATTAGACCTGGTTTTCTATAGTGAGCACTGTGTGGTGACTTCATGTAGCAGTCCGCTGATATCTGAGGATCCTCACCATAGATCATTAGAAATTAATTTAAAAATGTACTTCCCGCGCTCATTAAAAACGGTCAGTCAAAAGAGAAAACTTTATCATGGCGCTGATTACGACGCAATTAAACCCATACTTAAGGCAACTGACTGGGACCGGATTTTGGGTACCCTGAGTGATGTCGAATTAATGACGAATAATTTTTACGATTACCTTTATGATCTCATAAATAAACTTGTGCCAACTTATTACCACAAACACAATCATAATTATCCCCCTTGGTACACAAGACCCCTCATCAAATTAATGAAAGAAAAGAACTTATTCCATAAAAAATGGAAACGTTATGGAAACCTACGTGATTATCAGACCTTTTCATGTTTGAGAAAGCGCTTCAAATTGATGGAGTATGAATGCCATAAAAAATACATTGATCTTTCTGAAGACAGAATCAAGGATCACCCTAAGTTTTTCTGGTCCTTTGTTAACTCTAAAAAAGCTACCAGTGGTATTCCAGATAAAATGACATATAATGGTAGGGTTTTGTCTTCGGGCGACCAGATTTGCGACGCCTTCAACCAATACTTTAATTCAGTTTTTGTATGCTCTCAGGCTATAAACTCCCAATCAAATACTTTGTCATATTATTTACCGTCTGCTGTAGATATTAGCACAATTAACGTAAATTATAGTATTGTCTCAAAAGAACTGAAGAGGGTAAACATTCATAAGGGGGCTGGGTCCGACGATATTCATCCTATTTTCATTTCTAAATGTGCAGATGAATTGACTATTCCTGTCACATTAATTTATCGTGCTTCCCTAGAAGAGGGTATATTTCCCAGCAAATGGAAAAAATCATTAATAACCCCTATTCCTAAAAATAAAAATAAAAAACAAGTATCTGAGTACCGGCCAATTTCCAAATTATGCATTTTAGGAAAAGTCCTAGAGAAAATAGTTACATCTCAAATCTCGCTCTGTGTCCGTAATTACATCTCTGAACAACAACATGGATTCTTTAGGAATCGAAGTGTAGACACTAATATGGTGAATTTCACAGATATTTTGGCGCGGGCTATGGATGATGGCTACCAGGTGGATGTCGTGTACACCGACTTCTCCCGGGCGTTCGATAAAATTAACCACGACCTCTTAATTGAGAAGCTTGCGAGAGCCGGTGTGCACGGCAACCTCCTCAGATGGATCGAATCATACATCAGCAACAGAAGCCAAGCCGTTTGTGTAAAGGGGTACTGTTCTCAGTTTTTACCTGTTCCATCCGGAGTCCCGCAAGGGTCCCATATTGGGCCGTTGCTTTTCTCTATTTATATTAATGACCTTGGCAATGCGTTGAAGAATAGTCAATACCTACTGTACGCTGATGATACAAAATTATTTAGAATTGTGAAAGACATAACTGACTGCTACAAATTACAAGAGGATTTGCTTACATTAGGTACTTACTGTTCATCTAATCAACTATTTCTAAATATTGACAAATGTTATATCATTTCTTACACACGAAAAAACACCTTTTTATCTTATACATATACTCTTAACCATTTAACCTTGAATAGAGTATCTAGTATTAGGGACTTAGGTTTGATTATGGATTCAAAATTATCTTTTAATCTTCACATTGATCATATCGTGAACTCGTCTTTCCGCATGCTGGGTTTTATTTTCAGAATAAGTAAACCTTTTAGTAGAACCCTGACACTTAAGATTTTGTATTTTGCGTTTGTTCGTTCAATCTTAGACTTTTGTAGTGTTGTTTGGAGTCCCTGTTATAAAAATCATATAAACAGAATAGAAAAAGTTCAAAAAAAGTTTTTAAAATACCTTAATTTTACTAATAACGTTGTTGCTGAATCTTACCGGGACTCCCTGCACCGATACAAACTATTGTCACTTCAGGATAGGCGCAGGATGTTTGATGTAGTACTTCTTTACAAGATTCTTAACAACTTAATTGATTCCCCGATGCTTCTCAGCAAGTTATCTTTCGTCGCTCGTGCTCGTCTTCCTGTGCGCTCCTCACGAACACTCAAGCTATTTCATCCCCCGCGTTTACGTAAAAAATATACACGTAATTCTTTTATTTTCCGTTCCACCAACACCTACAACGCTGAATTTGTAGACCTTGACTTATTTAATACAACTTTAAATAAATTAAAACTAGAACTAAAAAGAAAAATTGTGAACTGTAACCGTAATTAGATCGTTCCTACCCTCGCTACTGTATTAAAATATCACTTTCTTGTCAGTAGTTTTGTAAGACATAAGTCTTGTTAATTTGTGATTGTATTGTCTCGAGTCTTGCCATGTTTGCTTGCTCAAAGTTATGATTTCTAGATTTACATATTTTAGTGACACTGTTTGGTTAATTGTAAATTTCTGTTTTTGATGTTCCATTACAATGTACATAACCGTTTGTTGTCATAAATAAATGAAAAAAGAAAAAAAAAAATGAAAAAAAAAAAAAAAAAAAAATATTTTGGCGACCTTTTTCAATACTAGCTGTCCCCCCGGTATAGGACCATTGGGAAACTCACGGATACAGTCACGGCTCCATTGGTCTGGTGGTTAGTAAACCTGACTGCTGCGTCAGGTGTTGGCTTCGATTCCCGCGTCATTCCTTCAAATCGGTGTGATAATGAACTTATTGGTTGATCACATACAGAGTGTCATCATCTTAAGAACAAGTTGCCTTTACAGGAAAACCAAAAAATAAGGGAAAGAAACCGAGACATGGAAGCCACCCTAAAGGAAAAACACCACATGGAGACGATGGTCGGGAAACTGGAAAACCTGAATATCCCGTAAAACACCACCCTAATGGCGATGACGATAAACCTCAAAAATCTAGACCCGGAAGCCCTGGAGGACCTGGAGGACCTGGAGGACCTGGAGGACCTGGAGGACCTGGAGGACCCGGTGGACCTGGAGAGCCTGATAATCCTGATGACGAAGACGATGATTCACCAGCACCTGGAAACAATGAGAAAAAGCCACACAAAGGTAAAAGTGGAAAACCAGGGGATGGTAATAACAAATCCAACTCAGGACACACTCTCTAACCTTCTGACAGGGTCATTTGTTGCTTTTAAAATACTGACTTAATCCTTCGGGGATCAAAGAAGAATCTGGATTATTTCAGATTTTTTTCCCCATAAGACTGTAACTTATCACGATTCGTGGATATCAGCCGACGATTGTCCGCCGTCCACGTGACCACGATTCGTTGGAAATACTAACTAAACTTGTTCCTCTGTTCATATCGCTAAATAAACCTTACAGTATAATTATGTACCACCTGTTCTCCGCTTTATCACCAGCGTTAGTTTCAAGAATTCCCCGGATACTCTCACTAATTATATTTTTACTCATTCTGTTTTAATTTTTATAAAAAAGAAAAAATCATTTAAACAAAAGTGAATAAAGAAGTTTGGCTTTGATATAATAATATTTTGGCGACCTTTTTCAATACTAGCTGTCCCCCCGGTATAGGACCATTGGGAAACTCACGGATACAGTCACGGCTCCATTGGTCTGGTGGTTAGTAAACCTGACTGCTGCGTCAGGTGTTGGCTTCGATTCCCGCGTCATTCCTTCAAATCGGTGTGATAATGAACTTATTGGTTGATCACATACAGAGTGTCATCATCTTAAGAACAAGTTGCCAAAGGAATTTCATATTAATGTTTTTCAAAACATATGATTTACAGGAAAACCAAAAAATAAGGGAAAGAAACCGAGACATGGAAGCCACCCTAAAGGAAAAACACCACATGGAGACGATGGTCGGGAAACTGGAAAACCTGAATATCCCGTAAAACACCACCCTAATGGCGATGACGATAAACCTCAAAAATCTAGACCCGGAAGCCCTGGAGGACCTGGAGGACCTGGAGGACCTGGAGGACCCGGTGGACCTGGAGAGCCTGATAATCCTGATGACGAAGACGATGATTCACCAGCACCTGGAAACAATGAGAAAAAGCCACACAAAGGTAAAAGTGGAAAACCAGGGGATGGTAATAACAAATCCAACTCAGGACACACTCTCTAACCTTCTGACAGGGTCATTTGTTGCTTTTAAAATACTGACTTAATCCTTCGGGGATCAAAGAAGAATCTGGATTATTTCAGATTTTTTTCCCCATAAGACTGTAACTTATCACGATTCGTGGATATCAGCCGACGATTGTCCGCCGTCCACGTGACCACGATTCGTTGGAAATACTAACTAAACTTGTTCCTCTGTTCATATCGCTAAATAAACCTTACAGTATAATTATGTACCACCTGTTCTCCGCTTTATCACCAGCGTTAGTTTCAAGAATTCCCCGGATACTCTCACTAATTATATTTTTACTCATTCTGTTTTAATTTTTATAAAAAAGAAAAAATCATTTAAACAAAAGTGAATAAAGAAGTTTGGCTTTGATATAATAATATTTTGGCGACCTTTTTCAATACTAGCTGTCCCCCCGGTATAGGACCATTGGGAAACTCACGGATACAGTCACGGCTCCATTGGTCTGGTGGTTAGTAAACCTGACTGCTGCGTCAGGTGTTGGCTTCGATTCCCGCGTCATTCCTTCAAATCGGTGTGATAATGAACTTATTGGTTGATCACATACAGAGTGTCATCATCTTAAGAACAAGTTGCCAAAGGAATTTCATATTAATGTTTTTCAAAACATATGATTTACAGGAAAACCAAAAAATAAGGGAAAGAAACCGAGACATGGAAGCCACCCTAAAGGAAAAACACCACATGGAGACGATGGTCGGGAAACTGGAAAACCTGAATATCCCGTAAAACACCACCCTAATGGCGATGACGATAAACCTCAAAAATCTAGACCCGGAAGCCCTGGAGGACCTGGAGGACCTGGAGGACCTGGAGGACCTGGAGGACCCGGTGGACCTGGAGAGCCTGATAATCCTGATGACGAAGACGATGATTCACCAGCACCTGGAAACAATGAGAAAAAGCCACACAAAGGTAAAAGTGGAAAACCAGGGGATGGTAATAACAAATCCAACTCAGGACACACTCTCTAACCTTCTGACAGGGTCATTTGTTGCTTTTAAAATACTGACTTAATCCTTCGGGGATCAAAGAAGAATCTGGATTATTTCAGATTTTTTTCCCCATAAGACTGTAACTTATCACGATTCGTGGATATCAGCCGACGATTGTCCGCCGTCCACGTGACCACGATTCGTTGGAAATACAAACTAAACTTGTTCCTCTGTTCATATCGCTAAATAAACCTTACAGTATAATTATGTACCACCTGTTCTCCGCTTTATCACCAGCGTTAGTTTCAAGAATTCCCCGGATACTCTCACTAATTATATTTTTACTCATTCTGTTTTAATTTTTATAAAAAAGAAAAAATCATATAAACAAAAGTGAATAAAGAAGTTTGGCTTTGATATAATAATATTTTGGCGACCTTTTTCAATACTAGCTGTCCCCCCGGTATAGGACCATTGGGAAACTCACGGATACAGTCACGGCTCCATTGGTCTGGTGGTTAGTAAACCTGACTGCTGCGTCAGGTGTTGGCTTCGATTCCCGCGTCATTCCTTCAAATCGGTGTGATAATGAACTTATTGGTTGATCACATACAGAGTGTCATCATCTTAAGAACAAGTTGCCAAAGGAATTTCATATTAATGTTTTTCAAAACATATGATTTACAGGAAAACCAAAAAATAAGGGAAAGAAACCGAGACATGGAAGCCACCCTAAAGGAAAAACACCACATGGAGACGATGGTCGGGAAACTGGAAAACCTGAATATCCCGTAAAACACCACCCTAATGGCGATGACGATAAACCTCAAAAATCTAGACCCGGAAGCCCTGGAGGACCTGGAGGACCTGGAGGACCTGGAGGACCCGGTGGACCTGGAGAGCCTGATAATCCTGATGACGAAGACGATGATTCACCAGCACCTGGAAACAATGAGAAAAAGCCACACAAAGGTAAAAGTGGAAAACCAGGGGATGGTAATAACAAATCCAACTCAGGACACACTCTCTAACCTTCTGACAGGGTCATTTGTTGCTTTTAAAATACTGACTTAATCCTTCGGGGATCAAAGAAGAATCTGGATTATTTCAGATTTTTTTCCCCATAAGACTGTAACTTATCACGATTCGTGGATATCAGCCGACGATTGTCCGCCGTCCACGTGACCACGATTCGTTGGAAATACTAACTAAACTTGTTCCTCTGTTCATATCGCTAAATAAACCTTACAGTATAATTATGTACCACCTGTTCTCCGCTTTATCACCAGCGTTAATTTCAAGAATTCCCCGGATACTCTCACTAATTATATTTTTACTCATTCTGTTTTAATTTTTATAAAAAAGAAAAAATCACTTAAACAATAGTGAATAAAGAAGTTTGGCTTTGATATAATAATATTTTGGCGACCTTTTTCAATACTAGCTGTCCCCCCGGTATAGGACCATTGGGAAACTCACGGATACAGTCACGGCTCCATTGGTCTGGTGGTTAGTAAACCTGACTGCTGCGTCAGGTGTTGGCTTCGATTCCCGCGTCATTCCTTCAAATCGGTGTGATAATGAACTTATTGGTTGATCACATACAGAGTGTCATCATCTTAAGAACAAGTTGCCTTTACAGGAAAACCAAAAAATAAGGGAAAGAAACCGAGACATGGAAGCCACCCTAAAGGAAAAACACCACATGGAGACGATGGTCGGGAAACTGGAAAACCTGAATATCCCGTAAAACACCACCCTAATGGCGATGACGATAAACCTCAAAAATCTAGACCCGGAAGCCCTGGAGGACCTGGAGGACCTGGAGGACCTGGAGGACCTGGAGGACCCGGTGGACCTGGAGAGCCTGATAATCCTGATGACGAAGACGATGATTCACCAGCACCTGGAAACAATGAGAAAAAGCCACACAAAGGTAAAAGTGGAAAACCAGGGGATGGTAATAACAAATCCAACTCAGGACACACTCTCTAACCTTCTGACAGGGTCATTTGTTGCTTTTAAAATACTGACTTAATCCTTCGGGGATCAAAGAAGAATCTGGATTATTTCAGATTTTTTTCCCCATAAGACTGTAACTTATCACGATTCGTGGATATCAGCCGACGATTGTCCGCCGTCCACGTGACCACGATTCGTTGGAAATACTAACTAAACTTGTTCCTCTGTTCATATCGCTAAATAAACCTTACAGTATAATTATGTACCACCTGTTCTCCGCTTTATCACCAGCGTTAGTTTCAAGAATTCCCCGGATACTCTCACTAATTATATTTTTACTCATTCTGTTTTAATTTTTATAAAAAAGAAAAAATCATTTAAACAAAAGTGAATAAAGAAGTTTGGCTTTGATATAATAATATTTTGGCGACCTTTTTCAATACTAGCTGTCCCCCCGGTATAGGACCATTGGGAAACTCACGGATACAGTCACGGCTCCATTGGTCTGGTGGTTAGTAAACCTGACTGCTGCGTCAGGTGTTGGCTTCGATTCCCGCGTCATTCCTTCAAATCGGTGTGATAATGAACTTATTGGTTGATCACATACAGAGTGTCATCATCTTAAGAACAAGTTGCCAAAGGAATTTCATATTAATGTTTTTCAAAACATATGATTTACAGGAAAACCAAAAAATAAGGGAAAGAAACCGAGACATGGAAGCCACCCTAAAGGAAAAACACCACATGGAGACGATGGTCGGGAAACTGGAAAACCTGAATATCCCGTAAAACACCACCCTAATGGCGATGACGATAAACCTCAAAAATCTAGACCCGGAAGCCCTGGAGGACCTGGAGGACCTGGAGGACCTGGAGGACCTGGAGGACCCGGTGGACCTGGAGAGCCTGATAATCCTGATGACGAAGACGATGATTCACCAGCACCTGGAAACAATGAGAAAAAGCCACACAAAGGTAAAAGTGGAAAACCAGGGGATGGTAATAACAAATCCAACTCAGGACACACTCTCTAACCTTCTGACAGGGTCATTTGTTGCTTTTAAAATACTGACTTAATCCTTCGGGGATCAAAGAAGAATCTGGATTATTTCAGATTTTTTTCCCCATAAGACTGTAACTTATCACGATTCGTGGATATCAACCGACGATTGTCCGCCGTCCACGTGACCACGATTCGTTGGAAATACTAACTAAACTTGTTCCTCTGTTCATATCGCTAAATAAACCTTACAGTATAATTATGTACCACCTGTTCTCCGCTTTATCACCAGCGTTAGTTTCAAGAATTCCCCGGATACTCTCACTAATTATATTTTTACTCATTCTGTTTTAATTTTTATAAAAAAGAAAAAATCATTTAAACAAAAGTGAATAAAGAAGTTTGGCTTTGATATAATAATATTTTGGCGACCTTTTTCAATACTAGCTGTCCCCCCGGTATAGGACCATTGGGAAACTCACGGATACAGTCACGGCTCCATTGGTCTGGTGGTTAGTAAACCTGACTGCTGCGTCAGGTGTTGGCTTCGATTCCCGCGTCATTCCTTCAAATCGGTGTGATAATGAACTTATTGGTTGATCACATACAGAGTGTCATCATCTTAAGAACAAGTTGCCAAAGGAATTTCATATTAATGTTTTTCAAAACATATGATTTACAGGAAAACCAAAAAATAAGGGAAAGAAACCGAGACATGGAAGCCACCCTAAAGGAAAAACACCACATGGAGACGATGGTCGGGAAACTGGAAAACCTGAATATCCCGTAAAACACCACCCTAATGGCGATGACGATAAACCTCAAAAATCTAGACCCGGAAGCCCTGGAGGACCTGGAGGACCTGGAGGACCTGGAGGACCTGGAGGACCCGGTGGACCTGGAGAGCCTGATAATCCTGATGACGAAGACGATGATTCACCAGCACCTGGAAACAATGAGAAAAAGCCACACAAAGGTAAAAGTGGAAAACCAGGGGATGGTAATAACAAATCCAACTCAGGACACACTCTCTAACCTTCTGACAGGGTCATTTGTTGCTTTTAAAATACTGACTTAATCCTTCGGGGATCAAAGAAGAATCTGGATTATTTCAGATTTTTTTCCCCATAAGACTGTAACTTATCACGATTCGTGGATATCAGCCGACGATTGTCCGCCGTCCACGTGACCACGATTCGTTGGAAATACTAACTAAACTTGTTCCTCTGTTCATATCGCTAAATAAACCTTACAGTATAATTATGTACCACCTGTTCTCCGCTTTATCACCAGCGTTAGTTTCAAGAATTCCCCGGATACTCTCACTAATTATATTTTTACTCATTCTGTTTTAATTTTTATAAAAAAGAAAAAATCATTTAAACAAAAGTGAATAAAGAAGTTTGGCTTTGATATAATAATATTTTGGCGACCTTTTTCAATACTAGCTGTCCCCCCGGTATAGGACCATTGGGAAACTCACGGATACAGTCACGGCTCCATTGGTCTGGTGGTTAGTAAACCTGACTGCTGCGTCAGGTGTTGGCTTCGATTCCCGCGTCATTCCTTCAAATCGGTGTGATAATGAACTTATTGGTTGATCACATACAGAGTGTCATCATCTTAAGAACAAGTTGCCAAAGGAATTTCATATTAATGTTTTTCAAAACATATGATTTACAGGAAAACCAAAAAATAAGGGAAAGAAACCGAGACATGGAAGCCACCCTAAAGGAAAAACACCACATGGAGACGATGGTCGGGAAACTGGAAAACCTGAATATCCCGTAAAACACCACCCTAATGGCGATGACGATAAACCTCAAAAATCTAGACCCGGAAGCCCTGGAGGACCTGGAGGACCTGGAGGACCTGGAGGACCCGGTGGACCTGGAGAGCCTGATAATCCTGATGACGAAGACGATGATTCACCAGCACCTGGAAACAATGAGAAAAAGCCACACAAAGGTAAAAGTGGAAAACCAGGGGATGGTAATAACAAATCCAACTCAGGACACACTCTCTAACCTTCTGACAGGGTCATTTGTTGCTTTTAAAATACTGACTTAATCCTTCGGGGATCAAAGAAGAATCTGGATTATTTCAGATTTTTTTCCCCATAAGACTGTAACTTATCACGATTCGTGGATATCAGCCGACGATTGTCCGCCGTCCACGTGACCACGATTCGTTGGAAATACTAACTAAACTTGTTCCTCTGTTCATATCGCTAAATAAACCTTACAGTATAATTATGTACCACCTGTTCTCCGCTTTATCACCAGCGTTAGTTTCAAGAATTCCCCGGATACTCTCACTAATTATATTTTTACTCATTCTGTTTTAATTTTTATAAAAAAGAAAAAATCATTTAAACAAAAGTGAATAAAGAAGTTTGGCTTTGATATAATAATATTTTGGCGACCTTTTTCAATACTAGCTGTCCCCCCGGTATAGGACCATTGGGAAACTCACGGATACAGTCACGGCTCCATTGGTCTGGTGGTTAGTAAACCTGACTGCTGCGTCAGGTGTTGGCTTCGATTCCCGCGTCATTCCTTCAAATCGGTGTGATAATGAACTTATTGGTTGATCACATACAGAGTGTCATCATCTTAAGAACAAGTTGCCAAAGGAATTTCATATTAATGTTTTTCAAAACATATGATTTACAGGAAAACCAAAAAATAAGGGAAAGAAACCGAGACATGGAAGCCACCCTAAAGGAAAAACACCACATGGAGACGATGGTCGGGAAACTGGAAAACCTGAATATCCCGTAAAACACCACCCTAATGGCGATGACGATAAACCTCAAAAATCTAGACCCGGAAGCCCTGGAGGACCTGGAGGACCTGGAGGACCTGGAGGACCTGGAGGACCCGGTGGACCTGGAGAGCCTGATAATCCTGATGACGAAGACGATGATTCACCAGCACCTGGAAACAATGAGAAAAAGCCACACAAAGGTAAAAGTGGAAAACCAGGGGATGGTAATAACAAATCCAACTCAGGACACACTCTCTAACCTTCTGACAGGGTCATTTGTTGCTTTTAAAATACTGACTTAATCCTTCGGGGATCAAAGAAGAATCTGGATTATTTCAGATTTTTTTCCCCATAAGACTGTAACTTATCACGATTCGTGGATATCAGCCGACGATTGTCCGCCGTCCACGTGACCACGATTCGTTGGAAATACAAACTAAACTTGTTCCTCTGTTCATATCGCTAAATAAACCTTACAGTATAATTATGTACCACGTGTTCTCCGCTTTATCACCAGCGTTAGTTTCAAGAATTCCCCGGATACTCTCACTAATTATATTTTTACTCATTCTGTTTTAATTTTTATAAAAAAGAAAAAATCATATAAACAAAAGTGAATAAAGAAGTTTGGCTTTGATATAATAATATTTTGGCGACCTTTTTCAATACTAGCTGTCCCCCCGGTATAGGACCATTGGGAAACTCACGGATACAGTCACGGCTCCATTGGTCTGGTGGTTAGTAAACCTGACTGCTGCGTCAGGTGTTGGCTTCGATTCCCGCGTCATTCCTTCAAATCGGTGTGATAATGAACTTATTGGTTGATCACATACAGAGTGTCATCATCTTAAGAACAAGTTGCCAAAGGAATTTCATATTAATGTTTTTCAAAACATATGATTTACAGGAAAACCAAAAAATAAGGGAAAGAAACCGAGACATGGAAGCCACCCTAAAGGAAAAACACCACATGGAGACGATGGTCGGGAAACTGGAAAACCTGAATATCCCGTAAAACACCACCCTAATGGCGATGACGATAAACCTCAAAAATCTAGACCCGGAAGCCCTGGAGGACCTGGAGGACCTGGAGGACCTGGAGGACCTGGAGGACCCGGTGGACCTGGAGAGCCTGATAATCCTGATGACGAAGACGATGATTCACCAACACCAGGTGATGGCGATAACAAAGCCAAGCCAACACACACTGTTGAACCCTCTGGTAGGGTCTGTTGTTGCTTTAAAAATTATGACTCCATCCCTCGAGGATTGAAGAAGTATCTCGGATTATCTTAGATTTTTATCCTTATATGACTGTGACCACGATTTAGAAATGACTACCAACGATTGCATAACCGATTAACATATAATGTTACTTGTGTTTTTATAAAAATTATGTTAAATGTATATCTATTATATTGAGCAAAAAAAAATCCGACTTTACCAGTTGGAACAAAAAAATAAACGTAATTGTATGTATTAATAAATGTTTTATAATTATAAACGTTTTGTGGTGATGAATTTTAAATAAACTCTTTCCTTCCATGCCTAACTACTTGCTTTAAAAATTTGAACAAAAAAATTAGAACCGACTTCCAAAAACACAAAACTTAAAAGCTAAAAATAATTAGTTTAAATTTTTTTTATTTCTCGCTTTTAAGTGAGTCGGTTTGTAATTTTACAAAATAAATGTCACCTGCTTATCACCTGTTCGCGCCATTTGCGCTGTTTTCTTTCTCTTTAAATATTCACTCGTTTGTATTCGACACTTTCCGCTGCAATTCGCATTAATTGTTTTCTATCCCTTTCTGACGCGTGCAAGACACCGCGCGCGTCATAAATTCCCTTCCGCAGTCAACCGTTAGATTCGCTAATTGAAGGTCGCTTATCGCCACGCGATCACCGCTGCTCAATAGTCTAATCGATATGTAGATCATTCCGCTAATTTCTTTAATTTCCCTACGGAAACCGCACCCGAACGCTCTGTGCCGTAAGTATGAGTGTAGTGATAAGGTGTAGCTCCAAGAAGAGGAGGCGAAGCCCGAGAAGTAGCGCTGCAAGGGTAAGAAACGTCGAGCTTTCACCGCGTAACTGCACCCACGCAATAAGGCACAGGGTTCAAGGATTTCACTAGCCCTATAACAAGCTCAGTGTCATATTAATTATAAATTCCGCTAAAATACAGTCCACTCCGCTCCTATGTGAGGGGCATTAACGGCCGAAAATTCGAGCCGTAGGCCACCACATCACCTTTTACAAAATATTGCTTTTCCAATGCAGGGACGTCAATTGTTGAGGAGTTCTCCTGGTTCTCCATCAGTTTCACTTACCATATACATTGTGACGAGCATAAATTATTTGGAAACCATATTAAATTCAATGTATCGAAACCCGTTAAATAGCTATTATTGAGTTATTCCGATTACCATCTGTGGTCTTCATCATCAGTGCTGCTTCTTCAAATTTTGCTTCTCGAAAGCAAATAAACGATTCACTATAATAAAAACCAAATCTATAGGTACCAACCTATAGGTACGCCTATAATTTGTTAAAGAGTTCCCTCGATTTCTTCAAGATCCCACCATCAGAGATCCCGACTTAGTGACAATGGGACCAACTTGGGAGTAGGTATAACCTTTCAAACAAAAAACAATTTTCCAAAAGGGTCCAATTGCAACCTGTGAAATACGTATTATTGTTGCATAGTTCCGATGACCATCTGTGGTCTTCATTGTCAGTTCCACTTCTTCAAATTTTACTTTCCGAAAGCAAATTAGCGATTTACTTTAAAAAATACCCAAATCGCAATTGGTATGCCTATAATTTTTGAAGAGTTTCCTCGATTTCTCCAAGATCTCATCATCAGATCCCGGCTTAAAGGCAATGGAACCAACTTACCCTTTCAAACAAAAAACTATTTTTAAAATCGGTCCACCGGTCGGTGTTCGAGTAATCAGCGAACATTAATTATATAAAAAAAATGCATGACTGGGAAGTTTAGTTTTCGCGCCTCGTAGTTTCCGAGATATAAGCTTATGAAAATTTGACCAGTGATCACCACAATGTCTTACTGGTTTACTAAGTTTTACTCAATGATATAAGTATTGAAGGTTCTTCTATTATAAAACAAGGGTTAACCCTGAAGTAATTACCCTTAATCCGCGTTTTTTAATAAGGTCGTTATGTATCATCTACTAAAACCGACTCCCAAAAACACAAAACTAATAAGCCAAAAATAACAAAATACCGATTTAATCCAAAAGACAAAAATACATAAATTGTGCTACCACTAATTGGCTTGGATTTGGTGCCGAGCCCTGTGTCTACCCACTTGGGTTATTCTACTCACTACGAGCTCATGGTGGAAGTGGACTTAGCCCATCTACCCACTCCATATAAATTGGCTTGTCACCGACTTCAAACAGATCAGTGGTAGCACAAACCAATAATAATATTATGTGTATTTTTGTCTTTATTATTTTTAGCTTTTTAGGTCTGTAATTTTGGTAGTCGGTTTTAATTATTTTGCTAAAGTTTTGTACGCCTATAATAATTAGGCTCTGGTAAATCACCTACACGAAGAACCTTTTTCCTCAACAGTTTCACCGCGTCCTGTCTTTCGTTAACTTCTTTGAAATGCACCGATGCGATGATTATATCTTTGATTTTGGCTGTCATCTTGCGCACGTTCACCTTCAAACTGTGCTTCACTTTGATTGCCAACTCTGGGCTCACATCCATGACTTCGATCATCATATCGTCCATATTTTCGAACAAGGCTTCCATCCCCGCAATTTCGTCCTGCCAGTTTCTTGTCAGATTATGTACTGTATAATTGCCGTCGAATATATCTTTTAGGTCTTTAGCAAAATCGTAAATGAACTCATCTATTGTGGCGTTGACTTTTTTCATGTCCTTTTGTGTGAGTTGAATAGTTTTTTGGAACTTAGCGAGCGCGAAGAATATTTCCTCTTTCATTTTCTTGTAAAACTTCACAAACGCCTGCTGGCTGTACAGTTCGGCTTTGAAAGACAGAGTCGTTGACGTTACCTTAGTGGTTGATTTTCCTGCCACAAGGATATCTGGTTCGGGTGCCATTTGACTCTTCGTTAACAGTGAACCGCCCAGCAGTATCAATGTAACTAAAACAACATTTTAACAAAAAAAAAACTTATACTGACCTGAAAACACATAAAAATGCACTATACTATAAAAAGCGAAAAATAACAAACTAGTGATTCTTTTGGAATACCAAAAGACAAGAATGCACGCAGTATGTGCTCGGCGATCGGTTCAAAGTAAGAATATTACAAATGTGAATGTAAGTTCAGTCAGTCACAGCGAGTAGACGTATATTTAGTTTAAACTTTAATTCTCTGCATTCCTATTCTGCATTGTTTTTATAACAATAGCTTTTTTTTCTTTTTTTCTACATATATTTTTTCTATTATACACCCTCAGAATCTTTTGTACTAAAATCCTAATTGCTAACAGATGTGGGCACTAGTTATCTGAAATCCATAGTTTCTATTCCCATTGTGAAAGCGTGCGTTTTTTTTTTGTGTTCTTTTGTGCTTTGTTGTCTCATCGCAGACAAATAAAATCATTTCGGTGTATTACTAAACAGTACTATTGATATTTGATATTTGTCTAGCCAAATTTAAACGCTTGAATTTCAAGCTTATTTTAAATAAGACGCCTGAGAATCGTACTACCATGTCAAAGTGCCTGTTGTGCGGAAAATTTGTGGCACGAGCGGATGGTGTCACCTGCAGCAGCATAAACTGTTCGGGCACCTGTCACCGGAGCTGCGTCGCTATCGGGCCTGCATTATCGGTGCCTCGAAACTGGGGCTGCCCCGATTGCAGGCGCCCTTCGCTGCCCCGCCACAAGCAACCGCAGACGCCGACAGAAAACGGGGCCAGTGCGCGGAGGTCGTCTGAGCCAGTTGCAGAAACGCTGTCCATCGCCGACTTGGTGGGTGAGCTGCGCCTCTTTAGGCAGGAGTTATGCAGCAAGATGACGGAACTAGAGAGAAAACTCGAGCGCATGGAGTCATCGTTAACGTTTGTCAACGAAAAAATCTGCGAACTTTCCACGCGAGTGGATGCCGTCGAGACACAAATCGCCGGGGACGCTCTCCGTGCGAACACGCGGGTCCTCGAAGATGCCGTCGGGAGCCTCCAAAAAGAACTGAACGACAAGGATCAAGACCTTTTGCTCGGTGATATACAAATCACCAACGTCCCCGAGCAGCAGGGCGAGAGCGTCGAGCACCTAGTGGCGCTCATCGGCGCCAAGCTAGGCGTCACCGTCGACGAGCGCGATATAGTGTTCGCGGAGCGGGCGGGCCCGCGGCGAGCGGCGGGCGAGCGGCCGCGCCCCATCGCCGTGCGGCTGTGCCGGCGCGCTACCCGCACCGAGCTACTACGAGCCGCGCGCGTGTGCCGCGGCGCTACCACCGTGGACATGGGCCTCGCCGGGCAGCCGCAGCGGTTCTACGTGAACGAGCGGCTGACCAAGCTGAACCGGCAGCTGTTCCGCGACGCCCGCGCCAGAGCCGGGCTCGCCGGGTGGCGGTTCGTGTGGACGCGGGACGGCAGGGTGTACGCCCGACGAGAGGAACACCAACCGGCTCACCGCATCCGAAGCGAGAGCGACATAGAAGATATTTTTAGTATTAGTAGTTAGCGGTCTCCAATTTTGATATTTGTCTAATTAATTTCACTATAAACTACGTTTTTATATGGTATTTACTGCTACAACTTTTCATCCTAATTAATTTATATTACGCAACTCTTTTAGTTTTGACTCTCTTGTTTTCCTGCCGTGTGATGTTTAAACTGTGTACTTAGCGTGATTTTACTAAAATAGCTCGTACCTCGAACGGTTCACATCCACCATTTTATTTGAATACTATCTATATTTGCATTATTTTTATAATCTTTGTTGCAAGTTTATTTATTCATATAGCTGTGCCCCGCGGTTTCACCCGCGTTAATTTCAGACATCCCGCGCGAGTTCGGGCACATAAAGTGCCCTATATCTTTCTCTGTATGCAAAAGGAGATAGCGCTGTAATATTTGAGCTCCGTCCCAAAATCGTGTGTGTGTACGTAAATGTGTAAATAAAAATGTGTAAATGTGTAAATTTTACGATATTTTATATTGCCTAAATTACTCCTTGTAAAATCAGCTATCTGCTAGTGAAAGTCCCGTTAAAATCGGTCCAGTGGTTTCAGAGATTAGCCGGAACAAACAGACAGACAAAAAAAAAACTCCTGTGAATATACCTACATATAATTACATATGTATAATAGTTATTATGTACCTACGTTTATTATGTAATAAAAAATAAAAAAACACAGTTGGATATGTGCGTGTAGACTGTCACTGTGTGACTGACATCTGTATAATTATATTTGTAAATCTACGGTCCTGGCTGAAAATCAGTGCTAGGAGTGCCCGCAGCCCGCACTCATAGCAATATGCTGAGACAGTGACCGTTTTGGTCATGGGGACGCACCACACAAGCACCTCTGTCATCTATTCTCATAATTTTATCATAATGTATTTTAAATATTTTATTATATCTTGTTCTAATGTAAGTATATAAACTAACTGTAATTGTGTTGTGTCTCTATTTCCAAATAAATGCCTTTTCTTTCTTCTTTCTTTCAGTTTATTTGTTACGCTTTCACGGCATCACTACTCGAACGTTCGCTATGAAACTTTGCACCCCGTGTACTTTCTCTTCTCTTTACCTACTCCGACAATGTGTAGGGTGATTATCATGAAATCACGAAATGCAATTTAATTTCTTAAAATTAAAGCTGATAAATTTGATAATTTTGCATGTCACCTAATGACAGGACATGAGGACAAATTTACTCTCATATTATGTACCATCATTACAAGCTATGTCTTATGCAAATAAATAATTTATTATTATTATTAAATTAAATTTTGATAAAATGTCAAAAAATTATATTATTTTATATTTATTTTTTATTTTTAAAGTACTTTTGTTATTTGATTTGGATGATATAGTGGTCCCTAAAATAAGTAGGATTTAAGAGGTTTATGTGAGTTACAAAAAAAATATGAAAGTGAGGGAATGACTTCAAAAATTAAAAATTTATGTTAGAAAATATTGTTATTTATTTTCAAAGTACACACTTCCTCCAGGTTCCTCCGAAACTAACAGTATTTCTCTTGAATATACATCATATTCCATCTGATAACACATCGCCTAAAGTCAGTTGCCTACCATGGTCTGTACGCCTGTGTGTGAAACCAATAAAACGCCGCTTTGATCTTGACTTTTGAGTGAACCACTTTGAAATAATCCTGCTACCTACTCTATTGACGACTTTTGAAAATCAAAATTCTAATTAGTCCGTCAGTTAGAAAACTAAAAATCATTAGACACGTATTTTTTAATTTTTCAAATAAATGAAAATACACAGAGACATAGCGCATTAAAATTTAAGGGTGGGGGCTCGTGACGTCACTTACCGCTACAAGCCGCCATACAAACTGCACTGGTTAGTGACGTCACGCGAAATTTCAACTCAATGTAATGTATCGCCGTTATTTTTTGATTACATAAAAAAAGAAAAAATACGTATCCAATATTTTTTATTAATCTACAAGACGGACTAGAAGAAAAATTAGTCAAATAGCCTATTACTAGTAGTTCAAGAATGTTGCAACCCCTGTAATGGGAAACTAAGTTTAAGAGCACTGTGTTTATTTTTTGTTTTATTTATTTACTAATTTATAAACATTGTAACAACTTGACGGTGCTACATAAACCTTTTTAGGTTTTTCCGTGCACCGACGTATCCGTAGTTATTCGTAAATAGGTATAATATAGGTTTAATTATAAAATTATACTTAGAGTAGTTACGTACCTGTTTTTTTTTTCTCTATTTAATCTCCGATACATTTTTATTTGCAAGATATAGGTAGGCATTCTAAATGACTCACCACGCCCGCATCCACCACCAGTCCCCCTCACATGTTCAATAACCATATACAGCATTTTACCGTTACCTACTGCAAATTATATTCCGGTATAAATATTTTTTTTAGTTTTGACTATTGATATTTAAGATCCTTTTGGACGTACCTACACTTAGTGAGCAATAAAAATTTGAATACTTGAAATGATCTGGAAAAAACCGTTAGGCACCCCCGAGTACCTGGCGCATAATATGTGCGATGCACTTAATGACGTTGAGCTAATGACGAAATTAAACATAACCAGCCTAACTCGTGACTTAACTTTAAATTGGTGTTGAGTGTTTGTGTAAGCTTACTGCTCCCTTAAACCCACTTCACTAAAAATCTTTTTTTTTTCCAGAATGTGACGATTACATTTGACGAATGAAAATGTAATGGGCTTATAAGCCGTATCCCGTAGATATACGGAATAATGACGTCACGAGTCCCCCACCCTAAACTTTGATGCGCTTTATCTATGTTT
This sequence comes from Zygaena filipendulae, assembly GCA_907165275.2. Classification (NCBI taxonomy): domain Eukaryota; kingdom Metazoa; phylum Arthropoda; class Insecta; order Lepidoptera; family Zygaenidae; genus Zygaena; species Zygaena filipendulae. The sequence continues at coordinate 9,462,011 of OU015670.1, read as the reverse complement.
ATTTTCATCAATTTGAAAAAGCAAAAAATACTTGTCTCTTATTTTTTTATTTTCTAACTGACGGACTGTGAGGTACGGAAATAGTAGGGGTAGGCCTTCGGCTAGCTCAATCTATATATATAAAAGAAAGTCGTGTTAGTTACTCCACTTATAACTCAAGAACGGCTGAACCGATTTGGCTGAAAATTGGTGGGGAGGTAGCTTAGAACCAGGAAACGGACATAGGATACTTTTTATCCCGGAATTCCCGCAGGAACTCCGGTCGGTGAAATCTCATGAAATTTTGCATACTTAGGTACACATTGTCAGGGGTACAGAGAAGGACATAGGGTAGGTACTTTGCATTCTGGAATTCCTGCGGGATCTCCGAAATTTCCGCGGGTAACACCGCGGGGCACAGCTTCTCATGAAATTTTGCATACTTAAGTACACATTGTCAGGGGTACAGAGAAGGACATAGGGTAGGTACTTTGCATTCCGGAATTCGTGTGGGATCTCCGAAATTTCCGCGGGGCACAGCTAGTAAAGAGATAAAATGGTGAAAATAATTTATTAGATACAAATAATTTAGATGTTTATCGTACAAAATCTAAAATAGGAGTCTATGAAACTAAAAAGTCGGAATATAAAAATCAACAATTTGAAATTTGTAAAAAGAATAATACTAGAATACAAAACATTTTTAAAAATAAAAAGCAATGTAAATGAGGCGGGATATCATAACGAGTGGCATACGGCCGCCTCGTTACAGGTTAATGAGAATTTGGATTTTCATAACCCGGATATAATACCTACCCAATGGGCATGTTGACTAATTTGTTATTTTTTAGTCCGTCTTGTAGATTATTAAAAAATATTGGACACGTATTTTTTCTTTTTTTACGTAATCAAAAAATAACAGCGATATATTGAGTTGAAATTTCGCGTGACGTCACTATTCTGACAGTTTGTATGGCGGTTTTAGCGGTTAGTGACGTCACGACCTCCTCACCCTAAACTTTAATGCGCGTCTATTGTTATTTTATTTTCTAACTGACGGACTAATTAGAATTTGGATTTTCAAAAGTAGTCCACATCCCTTGCAACGAATCGATTAATATAATCTTAAAGGCCCCACCACACAGGCGCGTTATTATCGGTCGATCGATAATATCGCATGCGTTATTACGATAATTGTTTTCAGTACCTACATTTTGTATTAGGATGGCCATGGGTGTTACACATTGCTGCGATAATAACTCCGCAGTGGAAGTAGGACGTTGCGTTTCTCCGTCTCGCGATATTCCGATATGAGTTCCAGAATGTTTTTGTATCAGGACGCAAACGACCGTACACACACCTCCGATAATAACGTTAGTATAACGCATGCGATATTATCGAGCGATAACAACGCGTCTGTGTGGTGGAGCCTTTAATTCAAGAATCCAACTCACCAATCGCCGTTGCAGAAAATAACATTTTCTTTTTTTATTTCCTAGACTATGTAATACATTTAACATGCGACAATATTTTATTACATTTCTGCTGGTATACTACGTTTCGGTCTGCAACGTTAGACGAAAAGGGGGTACCAAGCTGAAATAGTATGAAAATAAATCAAATCAAATATAATTTTCATTACTCATACTCTGAAGGTAGGTCTGAAGTTGCCTGACGAGCGGTTTGTAATACTTTTCAGCCCTAGCCCACTGCAACGGAAAAAGCAATATTTTGTAAAAGTTGATGATCAGTTGACATTAGGCTATTTTAATTTAGATAAATTACAAACCGACTCACTTAAAAGCGAGAAATAAACAAAATAATAACAAAAAAATTAGGTAGGTACTTCCAAAAACACAAAGCTAAAAATAACGAAATATCGTTTTTATCTAAAAGACACACGTAATATTATTATTGGTTTGTGCCACCACTTAAATACTATATTTTTATCCATAATTCAGGGGTCGCACTTTTTCTTTCTGGAACGCACTCACAGCGCAGCACGGGGAGTTTCAGAACGAAACGCATTCGCGGCAAAATAACCGTCAAACTGGCAATAATTGCAATGAATGCCACCCCATACATAATGATTAAAGATAAAGGTGTACTTTTTTCCCCCTCCATTTCTCAAAAGTACTATATTTTTGCATCTTTCTTCGGAACAATACAATCGCTGAGCAAATAATCACCGCGTTTTAAGAGTAGGTACTTCCATACTAATCTACTTACCATCATCTTATCTTCCATACTTTAACTCAACCATACCAATGCAATGTATGACGCGGTCATACAAATTTTGTTAAGTACCTATTCCAAAGTTGGTAAAGAAGTTCGCGCATAAATCCTTGTAACTTTTGGTTCAAGGGAGTGTTGCTGGCCTGAATACAATATATTGTTTCAAAACAAAGTGGCTGGTATTGACTAAGCTAGAATTTCACTTACTTTTAAATAGTATAACCTAGTCACGATGATTGTTTTTGGGGTCCTTTAATACTTATTTTTCGCCATTTGTACCTTTTTGTGCAATAAAGAATCAATAAAATAAATAAAAATAAAATTGTATGGGGTGGGTAAGTTTCTTTTATGTCGCCGTGTGCGCAAAGCCCCCATCACTATCTCTTGCATGCAGTCATATAATACGCCGTCACCGTCTTCTCACGTTTTTTACATACATATATATTCACGTATTCGTTAAAGCAACCAATTTCCAAATTTTTCTTTCACACCCCTTCCAAAGAAGTTTCACTGCAGAGAACAATGTGTTGATTTGAAATGCTAACGGTTTGGACCTCCTCTCCGACTAAGATCATATTATGCTTTTGTTTTATTTTACTGCTTATAGCTGATTTATAATATACCTACTATACATATTATAATAAAATACTTTTTCTTAAACACGCGCGGAAATATTGTCATTAGGTACTTTTGAATAAGGAACACGCGAAGTATCATATTTACGTAGACTGAAAAACCAAAATCACTTCCCGGCGCGTTCTTTGAATTTGGAACGAAGAGCGCGCCGGAAATGTTGTATGATTTTTTGGTAAAGTTTACCCCTTTCGGGGAGCAATGTTGTATGAAACGGTGCGCTGTTTGAATTTAGAACTCTTTCATCTATCGTACACATTGCGTTCTCGTGGCTGTATAGCCACAAATGCGTTTACCTTTCGGCACAAAATGTAAAAAAAAAAAAAATTGGCGGTAAAGCGGAGTTTGTTGTTTTTATTTCCTTGCATTTTTTTAAGAAAAGGACTATATACGAGTGCCTCGGCGAAATGGCAATTGCCTATTTTCGCTGCCTTTGCTATTATTTATAACCTGTGTCGCTGACTTTGGGATTTTCCCTGTGATTTATTGGTGGTTTTTATATTTTACTAGCTGTTCCCCGCGAACTCACCCAAGTTAATTTCGGGGTCTTAACGGGAACTTCGAGATAAAAATAACCCTACGGGTATGCAAGATTTCATGATGATCGGTTCAGTAGGTAGTTAAGGCGTGAAAGCAAAATCACAAACAAACAAAATCACTTTCGCATGAGTTTATTGCAATCCATATATATAAAAAGTATCCGATGTCCTTCTCTGTATCCCTGACAACGTGCATGCCAAATTTCATACAAATCCGTCCAGCTGTTTTTGCGTGATTGAGTACCAAACATCCAAACATCCACCCTTTCACATTTATAATATTAGTAGGATTAATATGTAACAAAATTTCATTATAAAAATTAAAACAGACTACCAAAAACACAATAATGCACTATACTAAATAGGTAAAAATAATAAAATTGCGATTTAATCCAAAAGCCGAAAATACACGTAATATTATTGTTGATTTGTGCTACCACTGATCGGTTTAAGCTCGGTGCCAAGCCCGCTTGTGTCTGTTCACTTGGGTTGTTCAGCTCAAGACGAGCTCGCGGCGGTTAGTCCATCTACCCACTCCCTATTTGGCTTGTCATCGACTTCAAATCGTTCAGTGGTCTTATTATTATTATTTATGTGTTTACTATATATAAATACTAAATAGTAATTTATATTTTGTAGCATCACCCACTCTATAGTAACTTCTGTTTATTTTGTTCTAGTTATAGTTGTTTGGAAGATAATACTTTTAAGCAATAAGGCCGCCCTTTGTTGCCTGTTCTAGTTAGGTAATTCTCTACATATTCTGGTAACAATAAAGCATATTAATTGATTGATTTGACTTGGCAGGTAAAAATTGTCGCTCAGACTTGGTTCACGCACGGCCGTGCCTCCATGTCTAATCTAGAATCTAATCAAAGTTCAATTTGTCTATCTGTTTATAGTGAGAAATTAATCGCGTACGTCCGAAAAAAGATCTGTCTCAATTTGCGACCGATGCCTTAAGCCGAGAGGGGAGATTCGGGAAATGAAGAAGTTAACACAGTTGATGTAGAAAAAATATAACGTCGTACTTAGTCGTACATCCATACAAAATGTGTGCTTATGAAGGAAAACAAAACCAACTACATGAAAAAAAAAACTGTATAAATAAAACAATACTTGTACGTACAACTCCAAGCAGTAACGACCATTTGGAGACGTTAAAGACAACTCCAATAAGAAAGTTTCCATTTCACAAGTTTTTTTTTTGTGTCGCCTCTTTGAGTCTCTTCTGGACATTTATAAATCATCTTATGGATGTAATCATTAAAATAAATACAAATCCTTTTTAAAAACAATAACTCATTATGACTTATATCTGAAAAATCTTATACCAACACTCCAAATGACTGAAATTATATCCTTAAATTTATAAATATTACCGTTTTAATAAATTTATGACATAATTTTGTTTTAATCTCTAAGTAAATAAATATTTAAAAAGGAAAAATAAACTATGTTTTTTTTTTTAACTTGACTACATATTTGTTTGTAGAGCCGGAACTCTTTGGAATGACGGTTCCGCACGTGTACTGAACAACTATTTTTAATACAGTTACGAAAAAATTAAGCAATTTAATAAAATAATAAAAACACAATAAACTCAACTAAGAACATTTTTGGAAAATGGCGCCAACCGTAAAAGAATATAAGCAGAGATTTTTTTTTGTTTTCTTCACCCATTCTGGGTAGACAGACAGTCAATTCTTCAGTAGAATTATTTTATTGATATTAAATGAAAATTAAATTTAATGAGATAAAATTAAATGAAACCTAACTTAACTTATTGAATCAAATCATTAAATCTGATATTGAAACAAAATAGTACTTAGCTTCTTTTTAGAAATATTTGCATGAAGCATAAAAACTTCTATGAATTTTTTTAGTAAAAACTTCGTGGTTGGTTTTTACTTATTTGACAGTTGGGAAAGGGAACGCACAAGTTTGGAAAAGGTAAAGAAAAAGCTCGAGTATGTAATAGCCCACATCCCGAACTATACGTCCCTGCAATACGCCACTTTTTGAGCAACTGTATTAAAAAAAATATACTATTATTGTTGCAACTAGAATGTCAACTGATCTTTTTTGGCCGGGTCTCCCCGCGGGGTTGTTTGCGTAAACCTATTTTCAATTTACTCTCGCACATACACTGTGAAACTGTATATAAACCAACCCCCATTGTCTTTGGCTAACAGTCGTACGACTAAGCGATGTGGTGTTGCATAACCAAATCTGCAATTTGCTGAATCAAACTAAAATTTAAAAAAAAAAACTCGTTTTATATCTAGATAGTTTAAATAAATACAAATATGCTTTCGATTTCTTTTGACAAGTTCGTAATATTATTTTTAGTTGTCATCAACTTTCACTGTTCGGTCTTCGGTGACGAAATTAAGGTAAAATTGTTTTATCCATATTAATATTATAAATGCGAAAGTACATAACTCTGTCTGTCTGTTGTCAACATTGTTACTAGTCTTAAGTATATTATTACAATATTGTACCTAATCAATTTATTCGTTCACTAGCTGTTCCCTGCGGTTTCACCCGCGTTAATTTCGGAGTTCCCGCGGGAATTGCGGATTACGATATAGCCTATGTTACTCAGGGATAATGCAGCTTTCCAATTGTGAAAGAGTTTTTAAAATCGGTCCAGTAGTTTTTGAGTTAAATCGTAACAAACAAACAAAAAATCACTTCTTTCCTCTTTATAATATTAGTATGGAAAAGTATAATATACTATGTCCCTCGGGGATACTGTATCTTAAGAAATTTTAGATGAGTTTTTATAGAAACATACAAACTTGATAATGAAAATAGCATTATGAACAAAATAACATCAAATCTGGTTTCTTTTTAAGTTTTCAATGTAAATTATATTGAAAAAATTACAAATACATTGCACTAGCTGCTCCCCGCAGCAATTCATAGTTACCACGGAAATTCTGGGTTACAATATGGGCTATGTTACTCAGAGATAATATAGCCTTTTAATGGTGAAAGAATTTTTGAAATCTGTCCAGTAGTTTTTGGGTTAAATCGTAACGAACAGATAAACAAACGAAAAATCTAATCTTTCTGTGCTTATGAATCAATCCAAAATCTGATACACCCCATTTAATAAATAAATATTAATAATATGGTTGAAATATCAATTATGTCGAAAAAATTTATACTTTAAAAATTATTCAACAATGGTGGTAGGTACCTACCTACGTAGGTACAAAACTTATCTACGAAATTTTAAGCGCTACGCCCGCACCTGCCTACGTGTCAATGATCGATTCAAATTTTTTGCTGCGGGCGGCGTCACGTGCCAAAGTTGTATTAGGTAGGTATAAATAATAATAGGTCAATGTCCAAAGGTAAATTTGAAATACCCATGGTAAAAAATTATCACGGAGATAGAACGTTAAAAAAACGGGTTTTATATTGACTCAATGGTATACCCGAGGACATAAAACGTGAGCCTACACTTGCTAAATTTAAAAGATTATTAAAACAACACTTGTTAAGCACATTGTAACTATTTACTTGTGTAAATTAATTGTTTTAAGATATCCCAGTTTAATAATTTATAAGCTATGTTTATAAGTATAAACCGAGTTACCTGCAGTCAAACTGCGTAAGCAGTTTTGCGGGGCATGGTCTAAATGAAAGTCTGAAAACCTTGTTTTGCGGGGCATGGTCTAAATGAAAGTGTGAAAACCTTTTGTGAATAAATATATTACATACATACATACAATTTAAGACATGGACTAATAAAAATGCAAAAAATATAACCTATATTAAAACATGGTGCGATCGATTCGGAAGTCGATTCTGAGTAAACTACTTTCTATGGTTTTCAGTTAATTCATTTACCGCCGCACTCAGAGTCGACTTTAATGATTACTTAGTTAAGTATAGATTTTTAAAACAAAACTGCCGCAATCAGACAAGTTTAATAAATTAATGTTAATTGGCATTTAATGAGATGTAACTTAATTAGTTAAATGCCAATTAACATTAATTTATTAAACTTGTCTGATTGCGGCAGTTTTGTTTTAAAAATCTATACTTAACTAAATAATCATTAAAATCGACTCTGAGTGCGGCGGTTAACACGATGTGTGGTGATTGTAATATTGTTTACCTATGTGTAGGGATGCGACATAGAGAGAGAAAAATCGATTCATTAAAAAACAATTTTTCTCTTCGCAATAATAATCGATTATAATAAAAGAAAAAATCTATTAATATAAAAATTGATTACTTTTTCATCCCTAGTCATCATTTATCATTACAAATTAGGACATATTCCTACACTAGGGTTGTGACATAGAGAGAAAAAAAAATCGATTATAATCGAAACTAGATTTTACTCTTCTCAAGAATAGTCGATTCAAAATCGATTAAAAAATAATCGATTAATATAAAAATGGATTATTTTTTCACATGCCTACCTCCGTGACTCTAGGACGCTTCTATTCAGATCTCAATTTTGTTTTACCAGGAAAATTCAATGGACCCTAGTTCCAGGAGTATGCCGATCTGGTTCGGTCCAAGACTGGGCAAGCGGTCGCTGAGCCTTGCCCCGGATAGTGGCAAGTAAGGATTCAGTTGATGAACATATTATACTTACTTGGATAAAGCGCATTAAAGTTAGGAGTCCGCTCGTAACGTCATATGCAGCTAAAAACTGTACCTGCTTGTAATGTCACGTGACATTTCGACTCAACGTCTCTACGGCGTTTTTTGCTTAGGTACCTACGTAAAAAAACGTGTCTAATATTTTTCATGAATCTACAAAACGGACTAGAAACAAAAATTTAGTCAAATAGCCCTGAGAGCAAATTGGCATGCGTCATTTTATTTAGGCACCTTTTATTGAAAACTGTTTTAAATAAATCCTGAGATCGTAATATCTGTTTAAAAGAAACATACATTGTAAGTTACATAATAGTAGTTCATGCAACTGTCATATAATGAAGTATAAGTATAAGTAATGAACTCGTTACTATTATGCACTCGTGTTTTAATACCCGTGTTATATGCAGTTGCATACACTACTTTATCTTCACTAATGCAATTAATCAAACAACAAGAGTAAAAGCATTAAATTAAATTCACGCGTACGTGTATTGTCACAGTGATTTTGCCGCCATTAAAACGCGACCAACCTGATTGGCCCTGCAATCAAGTTGGTCGCGTTTTATTGATGTTATAATGAGATTTTACGATATCGATGTGGATATTATACCATCATGTGAAATTGCTTAAATTGAGTGTTTTGTTGTCTGCGCTATAACAGTAGTAATTATAAGTCAAGTATTGGAAACATAAGTAGAATGTTACAACATTAGTGTAGATAAAAGCTTTTAAAAAAGGGGAGCCCTTTGTATCTTCTTGTCTCATAACTTTTTTGTCAATTTTTCCAAATGATTTCTAAGTGGTTCTCTCAAGAGTGAAGACTAAAGAGGCTTTATAAGTTGAGACAGGCGCGGACCATGTGAGGCCCGGCACTGGTCATAACAAGCGTACTAGAATTTTATATATTATTAAAATATTATCATAATAGGTAAACAGTTTCTTATTTTGTACTTGATGTGCCCCGCGGTTTCACCCGCGTGAAACGTTTTCATATAACAACTGTTTGTCCCTACATCCGATTTAAATTAAATAAAGTCTTTATAAAGCTCCAGGCTAAGCTTAATCTGCCTGTGAAAACCGCATGTCAATCTGTTCAGTAGATTCGGAGATAATCGCGAACAGACAGACAGACAGATATAGAAAAGTATTTAAAAAACTTTTTTTGTGGTTGGTTACTCTTCGTTTATCGCCCCCTGTCAATTTTTGTTAAAAATATTCAATGTACAGAATCGCGGATTCTACTCTTTTATTATAATATGTAGTATAGATAGAAGATAAATTATCACTTTGCGAGCGCCTATCCAAAGGGGCATTGAATAACCTTAAGAATAGAAGAAGAAGAAGAAGTTCCCGCGGGAATTCCGGGTTAGAATATACCCTATGTTACTCAGGGATGTAGTATTCTAATGGTGCATCAAAGAGTTTTTGAAATCGGCCCAGTAGTTTTTGAGTTAGATCGTAACAAAGAAAAAGTCTAATCTTTCCCCTTTAAAATACCTATTAGTTTAGATTTGAGATGAGAATCTTTTTTTTTTAATTTATTTAATACATGTTTAGTGTTGTCCTCTCTTTATACACTTGACACTGAACGTTGCAGAGCGTTTTACCGTATGCTGGAAGCGGCCGACGTTCTCAAACATTATTACGACCAGCTACCATACGATATGCAAGCGGATGAGCCCGAGACCAGGGGTAAGTGCACTGCACTATATCTTTACATGTATACTAGCTGACCATCGCGGTTTCACCCGCGGTATTTCGGAGTTCCCGCGGGAATTCCGGGAAAAAAAGTACTCTATGTCACTCAAGATCACTGTAGCTTCCTTAAGTGAAAGAATTTTCAAAATCGGTTCTGTAGATCCATAGATTACCCTCTGCAACGTCACAAACTCACAAACTCACAAACTTTTGCTCTTTATTATAATATATAAAGCTAGATTGCCACTCACTCATTGACATAATTGTTCTCCCAGAAGGAGCATCTCTAGGTTGATATAATGTATGGAACATGTAGAGGGGACGTTTCGGTGATTATGGGAAAACCTCGACATCTTCGGTTCCTGCTTCTCATCAGGTAGTGAGTCGACTGCCCGCCGAAACTATCCATCGAAAGTTGAAAACGTTTCTAACTAAATTTCATCCACACCTTGGGCAAATTTCAATAGTGTAACTTTTTTTTCAAAATGGCGGAAAAAAACATGGCCGCCGAACAAAATTCAAACTCGATTATCTCCGAAACTAAAAGAGTCAGGTAGGGGGTGCTCAAACAAATGTCATAGAGGTCGATGGGGGGCAACCGCCTGGCGTGGTAAAAATCCAAAATGGCGGATTCAAAATGGCGGCCGAAAAAAAAGTTGATCCGATCCGGGTGAGGTTCGGCGTCCGGGGGTTTTTGGGGTCGCTGATGCCGAATATCGAATCAGTTTTTCGATTGCGTCATTTTTCAAGATGGCCGCCGAACATTAGTTGTTTGTATGGGGAAATTGTTTCGGCCCTGGCTCGGAAACTATCGGCCGTGGGTATTGAAAAAAAATTTGTACAGTTGGTGGTGCACTATCTTCTTCTATCGGGATATAAATAATTCCAAGATGGCGGACGGATTCGAAATGGCTGGCGAAAAAAAGTTAAGCATAATTGTTCTCCCAGAAGGAGCATCTCTAGGTCGATATAATGTATTTAAGATGTGGAAAGGAGGTTTCTGTGATTGTGGGAAAACCTTGACATCTTCGATTCCTGCTCCTCATCAGGTAGTGAGTCGACTGCCCGCCGAAACTATCCATCGAAAGTGAAAACGTTTCTAACTAAATTTCATCCACACCTTGGGCAAATTTCAATAGTGTAACTTTTTTTTCAAAATGGCGGAAAAAAACATGGCCGCCGAACAAAATTCAAACTCGATTATCTCCGAAACTACAGGAGTCTGATGGGGGGTGCTCAAACAAATGTCATAGAGGTCAATGGGGGGCAACCGGGCACAGGGCGACCAAGCCTCGCGAGCTGCTCGCAGCTCGCGCACAGGGCGAATCTAGTTATTAGTATAGATAGATTAGTTCCTAACATATGAAATTGGCGTTTCGTCGTACTGGCAACTCTTACTCCTACTCTTTGGTTAGCAATTTCAAAACAGTGACTAAGTAAAAACGTAACCATAAAGCGTTTAATACCTATGTACATTTCTTTACGAAATGAATGTTTTAGTGCGTGATGAATAGTTTTGTGTGCGAAAATCACCCGGCGATCTGGCCTTCATCTGTTTTCATACTAAAGTACACTAAGTTGATGTCCCTTCTATCTGTTATTTTCTGTTCTGTGGTAGAGACATTTGATGAAGAATAACTCAGAAAAATTAGAGTAGTGTTTTTCTTTCTTCTCTTTTATGGCCTTTCGCATATAATGCATTTAGCCAGTTTCAAGTAAAATTAATTCGATCAATGTATTTCTATAAAAATTCTTCGTTGTATGGTTTGAAATTGCAAGTCACGGTACTATTATAGCTGGAAAGAACTTTCTCGGAGCTCTTGGAGGAAACCGAAGAAATCAGCTCGATATGTCATATATCTTCTTGAACACATAAAAAACGCACCTTATCGCACATAGCAATAGTACATCATTGCAAAGGCATCGAAATAGGCAATTGCCATTTCGGCCGAGGCATATACCTATAGTGCTTTTCTTAAAAAAAAAGGAAGAAAATAAAAAGGGCCTTTTACATAATAAATTTAATTTATTAACAAAATTACAACGAACTCCGCTTTACCACCAATTTTTTTTTTTTATTTTACAGTTTGTGACGAAAGGTAAACGCATCTGTGGCTATACAGCCACGGGAACGCAATGTGTACGATAGATGAAAGAGTTCTAAATTCAAACAGCACACCGTTTCATACAACATTGCCGGCGCGCTCTTCGTTCCAAATTCAAAGAACGCGCCGGGCAGTGATTTTGGTTTTTCAGTCTACGTAAATATGATACTTCGCGTGTTCTTTATTCAAAAGTAATGACAATATTTCCGCGCATGTTTTTAAGAAAAGATTTTTAACCATTTTTTATCGACACGAAAATAAATGACCGAACCGCTATCTTTGATTCCCGCCAAAAAAAACCCGTAGTGTTTTCATACTGAAGCGAGTGGATTATTATTTTTGTTATGCGGTTACAGTCACGAAGAAGGTTATATTCACTCCAAAGTTGGGACGCAGTTTGCCGCCGTCGGACGACTACGAAAAGAGAGGACACGATGTTGATTTCACGCCCAGGCTGGGGAAGAGACTGGACGAAATGCTGGTCACGCCGCCCGATACAGACGCGTGAGTGTAACGGTCCAGTCTGTAACTCCTCTCAAACACCCAGGCCAGCGACACTCCCTTGAACCTAAAGTTACTATGGATTTATGCGCGAACTTTTTCACCAACTTTGGAATACTTAACCAAACTTCTATGACTGCATCATACATTGTATTGGTACGGTTGGCACAAAATGCTTTCATAGATCGGATCAGCGATTAGTATGGAAGTGCCTACTCTTAAAACATAGTGATTATTTGCTCAGTGCAAACACCCTCGCAATCGATCGCCTTAGCGGCGAGTATGCGGGAAAATTTCTTTATTTTGTTTTTCTTTATTTTGTTATTATTTATTTTGTTATTTTTAATTATTTTCAGTTGTGTTGTTCTGTAAGTAAGTATATGTTCATTTGTGTTGTGTGTCTCGTTTTGCTTAAATAAATATTTCTTTTCTTTTCTTGTCTTTTCTATTCTTTTTTTTCCGAAATCCTTATTTATATACTCGCAAGTCTAAAATCTATACTGATATTATAAAGCTGAAGAGTTTGTTTGTTTGTTTGTTTACTTGAACGCGCTAATCTCAGGAACTACTGGCCCGATTTTAAAAATTCTTTCAGTGTTTGATAGTCCATTTATCGAGGAAGGCTATATATTACGCTACGCTACTACGCTACGCTAAGACCAATATAGGAGCGGAACAGCAATAAAAAATGTTGCTGAAACTATAAAAAATATTCCTTTTGAGAGCTTCCATCGCGTACGCTGCGTTAACGGTTAGTTGTGGAATATATTTTAGTTAGTTTTCTCCTTAAATTAACACGGGTGAACTCGCGGGGCACATCTATTATAAATAAAGTCTACTTTATTGAATACAAAATTACAATACAAGACTAAAGACTTATCAAAATACATGTATCCAGTCACTGTAACTCGTCGCCTCAACCGAACAGCCCGCCACTGATCGCTTCCAGCGCAATAGGCCCCGAAATTTTGTATCCAAAATGGCATTTTTTTTCCAATACTTTTAAATAGCATTGCGTTTTCCTTTGTGCAGATACCATTACAACCAAGCAGAGTCCAGGTTCTACTCCCCGAGACTGGGACGCAGCAGAAATTACTCCCCACGGCTCGGCAGAGATCTCACTTTTGGTAAGTACCTACCTATACCAATTTCTATAGCTCTTTGGTTCGAATTGGTTGGTTGAAAAGATTGCCTTTAGCAATAAGGCCGCCTTTTGCTCTGGCCTTTCTTTTTATTTGTCTAAAGTTTATTATGTTACTTAAGAGTTAGACAAAGTCGCACACAATTCGGAAAGGTTATTTGCCAAAAAAAGAATTGATGTTGTTTTATTAGGTATAACCTTTTGATTCACCTGCACACTTCATCAGCTACCCGTTTCGAGAATTTTTACTGAGGAATGGGTCTTAATTCTCGTCGAACTGAATCTACTTACGAAGATGCAGTCTGTTATTACTTATTAATCACTGAAAAAACAAGGCGTGTGCTGCCGAACCATAACGTATACCTAACGTTTTATTTTACTCACCATAAATTTTCATAGCTCGAGCTTATACCTATATGAAAATCGAGTTTTAAGGAGTAATCTCCAGAAATACATTTTTTTTTTGAATTATTATAATAAGAGTGTAATTTTTCTGGTCTTTTATTTGTATTTCTTGTGTAATGTATGTTCTATTATACCTGGATTTGGTGCGTCTGCTACCCCTGCCCTGGGATCCTGTGGCTGCAAATATCTTTTTCTAACATTCTTTGTCGGAAAGAGAGATAAAGCTATACATATTTTGGTCGGACATCTGCAGTCAGTTTCGTTTGAAATTCGAAAGTGATTATTCTATTTATTTTATTTTCTTTATTTCAACATTAACAGGCATTTAACATTGATAGGACAATACACAATTACAGTTTGATATGCACTTAAACTAATTAAATACCCTTAAACAATGCTGATCTATAAGGCAAATTTATGGGACGTTGAGAGAGAGAAGATTAAAAGAGAAAAAATACAGGTTAAGGTTTTTTTTTTTTCAGATTCTTACCCATCTAAAGTGAGGGTAGCGAGGAGCGTCAACACTACGGAAGCTACATAATGGCACATAACCGAACCACAAGCAAAACGAAGCCGAAACAAAACCAAACGGACCAAGGGAAGGAAATGTGAACTGAAATTCGAATAAACGTTATACCAAAGAGTACTTTTCTATCATGTTTTGGACGAGTATTTAATACTATTTCCTAGATTAGAAATATTGTAATTTTTAACGTTAAACTTTAAAGTATGATAATTTATAAAAAGAATAAATCAATAAATAAAACAAATACATTTTATGACTCAAGTTTATTATTTTACAAGCTTTACTTGACTTACGATGTCGACAATTTATGTAGCTGTGCTCCGCAGTTTCATACGCATGAATATTAGGGAATAGGGATGTTGACTACTATTGAAAATCAAAATTCTAATTAGTCCGTCAGTTAGAAAATAAAAAAACAATAGACAGGTATTTTTTGCTTTTTTAAATAAATTAAAATATACAGAGATAAAGCGCATTAAAGTTTAGGATGAGGAGGTCGTGACGTCACTAACCGCAAAACCGCCATACAAACTCTCAAAATAGTGACGTCACGCGAAATTTCAACTCAATATATCGCCGTTATTTTTTGATCACGTAAAAAAAGAAAAAATACGTGTCCAATATTTTTTTAATAATCTACAAGACGGACTAAAAAATAAAAATTAGTCAACATGCCCATTACCGCAGGAACTACAAACTTATTTCATGAGAACCATCTCCTTACAATAACAAACACAACGCGTAATGCCGCGACCAATCACGTGTGAACGGCTAGTCGACAATTTTTTTTTTTAGTCCGGTTTGTAGATTAATAAAAAATTTTGGACACGTTTTTTTTTTACGTAATCAAAACATAACGGTGATACAGTGAGAAGAAATTTCGCGTGACGTCACTATCCGTTGCACTATGTACGGGGGCTTATTGCGGTTGATGACGTCACGCGCCCTCACCCTAAACTTTGATACGCTATATATCTATGTTTATTTTCATTAATTCGAAAAAGCAAAAAATAAGTGTCCATTATTTTTTTATTAACTGACGGACTAATTAGAATTTTAATCTCGCGCTGTCTCAGCATATTGCTTTACTCCTTAAACTGTTTAAACAGAGGTTTTTCAGTGTTGAGTGCGAAATTTTCTAAGTTTTCCAGTTCGCATAACGCTCCAATAGCAATAACGTCTGTTTTACGGTGATCAATAAAACCGCCATAAAACATAATATATTGCACTCAATCGCACAATGCCAATTTGAAAATGAGGAATTTCGAAGAAGCAATACGATTGCGTGAGTATAAATTTTTATTTAAAAAAAAAATTGTATGCCATTAGATAACATGTAGGTACATAAGAAAGAACAATAAAAGGCGTTGTTATCGCGGTATAACTAATGCAATTTTAAAACATTGCATACCTATATGAAATTGTCTATAATGTACGTATGTACGTATGTAGTCATGTATGTATATAATATATATTAGTATGTATGTATGTATGTAGTTATGTATGTATATATTAGTATGTATGTAGTTATGTATGTATTTATATTAATGTTTATTTGTATGATTATATGTATATGTTTGTGTTCGTGTGTGTATGTATGTGTATTTCTTTTTACCTATATACTTATAATATGTTCCGTTCCGAACTCCGATCATAAAGCCGTACATTGTTACTTTTATTTTTACTTTTAAGTTCTGTGTTACTAATTTAAGTTCTGTGTTTCTAAATTGTTATAGTTTTGTGTACGTGCCTACTGCTAAATTCTGTACATTATATAAGGGTAACTATTATTGGCTCATAGTGTAATCTTGTAATTTAAATCTATTATATGTTCTTGTAGCTGTTGTTGTCCTAAATAAACGAAAATAAAAATGAAAAATAAAAATTTGCTAGCTCTAGACATAATATCAAATTACATTCTTCATATTATCTATTTAATTTATTGAACGAACATAAAAATTATAGATATCTTATCTTGTTGCAGTATACATAACGACAACTACACTTGTGTACCATGTAAATGCATATGTATTGTTTGCTGCTAACGTTGAGGACTTCCGTATCCTCGCTAAGAAGTTCGTTCCAGATGGCTTGGCTGAACAGCTAGCCAATGTTGTATCACAGACCTCCCATAGCTACAGAAGAGAGCCCAGTGACGAAGCGAAAGATTATTATCATTTAGATTATGAAGACGACAAAAACGAAGTTGAAAACTTTAAAGATAAGAGATTCCAAAAAGTAACCCCCAAATCTTCTACTGAATCTGTTACCGTAACTACTAAACCACCGCAGCTACCTAAAATTGATATAGATGAAATAGTCGAGAAGGTAAAAGCTAGATTGGAGGAAGAGTTCTTGAAGAAAATGTCTGAAGTCAATAGAGATTATGATAAAGAAAGATATTTAGCAAAACAAGATATTAAACGTGAATCATTAAATATTAAAGAAAGCGTAGAGAAACCACCATATCCGAAAGAAAATACTGACTATCGGCTGTCACAAATAGATTGGAAACATCCAAGGCCAGACGTTGAAGGTGTCACTAATGGAGTGAAGCATAAAAATGAATTTGAAAGAGATAAAAATAGTAACTTATTTTACGGAAAAATGCTGGGAAGCAAAACAAATGATAGTTACGAAGATTACGACATACCTAAAAAAGAGTATAGCGTGTATAGTGACGAAGATGCGAAGTCAGTTTTAAAAGAAGAAAAATTGAAAAATAACGAATTGCTCCGAAATTTTGAAAATGTACAATCATTTAAAGTCGAGAGAGATCACACAACTGAACACACTGCTATAGACAATATGGTCGCTATGGCCGAATCTGATTACGATGATTTAGATAAGACCGAAGCGCCGGTGGAAGATAAAGCTAGAACGGAAAATCTTTTGTTTGATTACAAAGACACAACTAATGAACCATTAAGCTTAACAGATATAAAAGATGAAATCGACGTCATAGAACCAGGTAGAGATATATTGCCAAAAATGAATTCAAAAGGAGACACACCGAAGTCAAAGAAACCAATAGTTGGAACAATGATACCCACCAGGCAAACATATAAAATGAGCAGCCCCAATTACTACGCTAAACTTCCAAGAATAGCTGAAACGTATAATTTTCAAGAGGAAATACCTGAAATAGATAGGGAATCTGAAAATCTGAAGCCAGTAGGCAATCCACCGGCTAGTATTAATAATAAAGTTAAAGTATGACGTTCACTAAAATTATTTCTAGGCCTTTATATTAATTTATTGTGCTTGGACTTCGGACTAGAATAACAATACAAATGTAATTGAAAGTACCGACTCAGGTTCTATCGGAAAAACCGAGAGGTAATTCAAAATTAAGTCACCTAAGACTCGTGCTTTAGAAATCCTATCTAATATTATAAATGCGAAAGTGAGTTTGTTTGTTTATTTATTTGTTGGTTTGTTTGTAACGCTTTCACGCTTAAACGGCTGAACCGATCATCATGAAATATTGCATAAGTACACATGGTCAGGGGTACAGAGAAGGATGTAGGGTGGTTTTTATCCCGGAATTCCCGCGGGAACAGCCAGTTCATATAATCCTACTAATCCTACTAATATTATAAATGTGAAAGTGTGGATGTTTGGATGTTTGTTACTCAATCACGCAAAAACGGCTGAACGGATTTGGATGAAATTTGGCGTGCATATTGTCAGGGGTATAGAAAAGGACATAGGGTACTTTTTAACCCAGAATTCCCAAGAGAACTCCGAAATTACCATGGATGAAACCGCGTTGCACAGCTAGTACTATAATAAGATAAAGGACATACACGTACGCTAACAGTTGTTGTAGCTCTAACAGTGAAAGAATTTTCACTATCGGTTCGGTAGTTCTAGAGATTACCCCCAACACACAAACATACAAACTTTAGCTCTTTGTAATATTAGTGTAGATTCTTAACTTTTTTCTTCTACTGTCTTTTTTCCAAGAGAATCAAAACCATGACATCACTTTGACGACCCGATTGGCGCAGTAGGTAACCATGCCTACCCGCGAATCAAGAGGTTCCGGGTTCGATTCCCGGTGGGGGTGGACTTTGTGTGATGAACACAGGATTCCATTTTCCAGTCTGGGTGTGTTTATATATATCTATTGTATAATATACAAGTAATTCTATGTAGTATATACTACATATAGATCTGTGTGTTGTGAAGTGGGTTATTATTATTATTATTATTTTTATTAGTACATACATTTTATTTATCAGTTGGAAATGGGGCATTCAGGAGAAACCATACAATTGTGTAGATATTATGTTGTTTTATTTCTAAAGAATAATTGAAAAGTGCATCGGCTGCTTTAGTTTTGTTCATACATTTTCATAATTTTCGGTTACAGTTACAAAAGTTACAACAGAAGCAACTTCAGTAGTTGTACATTATTCTATTTTTCTGAATGATTCTGCGCCCTGGAAATTATTTATCATTCCCCTACTGGATAACAAAGCATATGACAATATGAAATTTAGTAAACTTAAATATTATAAGCTAAAGCTTCCAAGAGTTTATGACTCTGTCTATTTGTCTGTTTGTTCCGGCTAATCTCTGAAACGGCTGGACCGATTTTACCGGGACTTCCACTGGCAGATAGCTGACGTTATAAGGAGTAACTTAGGCTACTTTTATTTTAGAAAAAAAATTGTTCCCGCGGGAACTCAGATACTCACGCGGGTGAAACCGCGGGGCACAGCTAGTTCACAATAAGCAGAGATAACAAATAATAAGGAGTAAACTCCATTCGTGCGTCGGAGCTGACACACACACTTTTTTCTAAGATAAGCTTTATCATGTGTAGTACTTATGAGGACAAAACAAACGAGCCCAAATACAGTCGTCTTTAGATAAAGACCATTAGGAAGGTCTGTTGGCATCTTCTGACTCCATCTTAAGGCCCTCGCCATCGTCCTATACTTGTATAGTCGTACTCCAAATCGGACGGTCTCTGACTTCTTTACAGATCAACTCGATAGTATGTAGGTACTATAGTATTGCATGGTCACCGAACTTTTGTCTCAATCTGATACCAGATAAGTGGCTTGCAAATTTGGATAAAACTGCGGAAAACTTATATACGAACATTGCAAGTTAAATAAAAGATATAAAAAAACATACTGAATTTTAATCTTTAGTGTTTATTACTACTGACTGGTGATTTGTACTACGGACCCTTGCAATTTCTGTGAGCACAGATGTTAGTACTGTAGTCCTGAACTTATTCACTCATAGATCTCAGGAACATGAAATAAGAGAAGGAAGTTTTCAGGATCTGAAACAGTCGATATTCGCTGATTAATCGATCTACAACTACAAAAATATGCATACTATCAAAGATTTTTTTTAAAGGATCATCAAGTTTTATCGCTAGAAGGCTCTCACCCCTGCCATGGTCTGAACACCCACAGGCACCATACCCATAGCCGTCACTTGTATAGGACTTTGGATCCGCTTCAACATGATAATCACTGATCTTTGATTGCTGACGTTCATGATCTCCCAAGGGACACCGTACATTGCGTCAATCAATTTCACACTCTGGAAGCATACGAATCAATTAAGCTATCACAGTAGACTATTATAACGGAGTGCAAACTTATGAATGAGATATCAGACTAAAAGTTCGATTATGTCTCCAGACATTGAGCGTGCCAGACACGTGCCAGCGCAGAAATGTGGGCAGGAACCAGGTGCAGATTTAGGATTGGTTGAGGGGGGATAATTGTGGTTGCACAACGAATTTTTTTGGATATACAGAGTTAGATACTTTTCTAAGGTCTGATTAAAGTACCTACCTAATTTATTCGTCAGGGGGAAATTGCACCCACTGACGCCCCCCCCCGTAGATCCGCGCCTGGCAGACACTAACCGTTTATTTACAAAAGACGTCTACAAAAGACGTCTGAGACGTCTGCGTCTCACGTACAAAAATGAACCGTGCACAAAATATTCTTCAAGTCGAGTCAATATTTGTCAAGGAATGTTGTTGGTCATTCTGAATAAGGGCCCAGATGAAAATAAAGTGTAGATGCTAATTTTTAGCACCTCAAGTAAGTATTAAAAGATTATGTGAGAAAATATTGAGTATATTCATTATAGTACCTACTATCGGGCAAGTTTATGGGATAAAGGGATAAACCATTATTGACTGTTTTTTGTAAATTGACCTAATATAGAAATATGACTATTTTGATTTATGTAACATTAGAAATATTTGTATCGATGCTTACTACAGTATTGACAACTTCAAATACAACGGAAATCTGTATGAGCTGGCCAAATATAATAATTGTTAGAGGCCCATATCTAGCCAGTGCTTCTGGATCCTGAAAAAAAATACAGCAATCATACTATACCCTAAGATAAGATACCTTGAAATTAGATTGACAATAATGTGAGACATTTTAGAATATTCATTCAATAAAAGAATAATAATAATAATAAAATAAAATAATAAATAATAAAAGAATAGAATATTCATTCAATAAAAGAATTTGTCATTGGCGTTTCGCCATAATTGAAGAAGTAGATGAAGAGATAATTATAGACGCCATTGTTACAGAAGAAGAAGAAAAAGAATTTGAGGTTAGGATATCCAACTGCAGGCCGTTTAGCTCATAAGAGATGGGGTTGCTTTATCAAACTAACACTACTTTAGAAATGCCTGTTAGAAATGCCTATTTGTCAGTAATAACAATTAACATGAATCATACCATAACCACATGTTAAACTTATTCTGCAGATATCTTATCCTTGGTGAGCATAGAGCAGCATATACTTTTATCCAAGTCTCTGAGGGAATCTCTTAAAACATACTGAACATAATGAAATCAAACCATACTAAAGAAGAACAACCATAATTATTTCGAACATACTCGTTCATGAAGTGACTCTTATTGCAACGTTTTAGCTCCCTATTGAAGTTTAATAAGCACGCTTGCTTTTTACTCACCATTTATATAACGCACTAGCGCTTTTAAGTTAACTTCTCTTTTTTCCAATCTTTAGCAAGCAACAGTTTTTGATTTTATGTCAACTGTTTCGTGAACATAATTTGTTCCTCGCAAATGTATCGGGTAAAACGCGTAGATACATACACATTTGTAATTTAAACCGTAACGTACTTAGAATATTTTTAATACATATGACTTAACTTACGCCTCTAAAGCATTCTAGGAGTAACAAACAGCAGCTGACTGAATGGAATAGGTAATAAAAAGCCAGTGTTGGTCCAAAAAAAGTTGATATCTCATCTGTAAAACTATAAAGAAGAACATGGATAGAGTTTGTAAACTTTTTTATAATTTAGTGGTTTATGATACTTAGTAAATAGTGACAAATAATAACAGAACAGGAAGAAATGAATGAGTATCGCCTAAAAAAATCGATGCAGCAAATATGAGAGGGTCACTGCTAGGCAAAGGTGTCTAGGATCTCCACAATTGGCTTTCGTTATTCTTAAAATTATTTTTCATAGGTACATAAAAAAGAAAACGTAGGACCTCGAATACGCAAATGAAGTTATTGAAGATACAAGATATTGAAGTTTGCCTTCTACACTATCCGCCGCAATCAGAGTCGGCTTAATGATTACTTAGTTAAGTATAGATTTTTAAAACAAAACTGCCGCAATCAGAGATGTTCAGTAAATTAATGTTAATTGGCATTCAATGAGATGTAACTTAATTAGTTAAATACCGACTATCATTAATTTACTGAACGTCTCTGATTGCGGCAGTTTTAGTTTAAAAATGTATACTTAACTAAGTAATCATTAAAGTCGACTCTGAGTGCGGCGGTAGATTATAAAGAGGAAGTTTTATGTTTGTAAGTTCAGAAATTTGAATGTGATGGGCAATCTCTGAAACTGAAATAATTTCACTGATAGGAACCTAGAGTGTCTGTGGCTTATTTTACTTATTATCTCGAAACAAAGAGAATCCTTACTATTATAAATACAAAAGTGAGTTTGTTTGTTTGTTTGTTACGCTTTCACGCCTCAACGGCTCAACCGATCGTCATGAAACTTACAGAGAAGGACAAAGGGTACTTTTTATCCCGGAATTCCCGCGGGAACTCCGAAACCACTGGGGGTGAAACCGCGGGAAATAGCTAGTTTAGTGTATAATTACGTTTAATTTGGGTTTTTTGTAACAAGAGATTGACTGGTATTTCCGTCCTGACATAGAGAGTTCCTGCTTGAACTCCGAAATTGACGCGAGCAAAACCGCAAGAGTCAACTATTAAAGACAAACAACTAAGTAGGTACTACACAAATAAAGTTCAAACAAAACACGTACTTAACAATCATTTTATGGTGTATAATGCTCTCCTTCAGTTTCTCATGTATCATCATGTTCTCGTCTCTATTATACACTTGAAATTTGAACTGCCCAAAACTGGAGACCTGACCTTTCGGCAGAGGCAGATTCTCCAAATTATTCCTCAGTATTTCAATGTGGCCTATGATTTGGAATACCATCAGCGACAGGAACAAATCAAGAATGCACACCGAGATACCGCATTCTATCGACATCAAACAGTTGTAGAACGTGACAAAATAGAAGTGGTCGGTGGGCTCGAACCCGGGGAACTTGTAGAAAATGGAGAAGTCTAAAGTGGCGTTCTCTGGGATTGTTCCTGCAGTGAACATGCCAATCTTAATGTTGTTGTAGAGCGGAGATATGTTGAAGAGTGCCGCCCCAAAGACCATCATTGACGACAAATACAGTGAGAAATAGTAGGACAATTTTTCTGCGAGTTCATACGTCTGAAACGAAAATGGAGGCGTGAATTGAAATTAACGAAATTAACTCCGAAATTAATGCAGGTGGAACCACGGGGGACAGCTGGTCATATTAAATATCTTAATATATATAAATCACGTGTCACGTTGTTTGTCCGCGATGGACTCTGAATAGTTTCTGAACGGATTTTGATAAAATTTTGTAACCATTTATAATATGATCCAACTTAAAAGATAGGATGGTTTTTATCCCGGAATTCCCGCGGGAACTCCGGAACTAATGTAGGGAACAGCTAATCACCGTAAACTACTGTCGGGGTACAAAGAAGGACATAGAGTACTTTTTTCCCGCAACCTCCGCGAGAACTCCGAAATTACCGCGGATGAAATCGCGCGGGACAGCTAGTAACTATATATAGGGTAACAGCACCAGTGGCTAGCCACGAACCCGTGGTCAGCCTTTTGCGTCGTTTACTGTTCATAAATTACATTCGATAAGACATTCAAGTAGGTATTCTCTAATAAAAGCTCTGATTCTTCACGCGACGGACGCGATGCGGGATCAGGGAAAAATAAACTTGTTCATACCGGTGCTATCTGTCGACAAGATCTGTAATGTCATGTTATTATATTTAAGAAAAACTACGTTTTAATGTTAAAAGTGTTTTTTTTTTTCTCATTCATGTTTGTTTTATTTATTACTTTATCTATTTATTACATTATTGAATAAAAATATCACTAATTTACTTATAAATTGAGGGGCTGACTGACTGAAAATTAAATTTAATCGAAAAAAGAAAAGTTGAATTTTTTGTCATATATTTTTAAAACAGAAACAATTGATCGAACCATGGTACGTTTCTTTATCCGACGAATCGTGTAGAAATTCCAACATTTCAAACTTCAAAAAGTTGTTAATAAGCTGACTACTGGTACCTTCACCTTATCATGAAATGTTTGGGACAGCAAGTTCGTCTTAGAAATTTGACTGCTGTCCGCTACGTACCTACCTTCTTATAAAATGCTCCTTTGTGTTTGTGATGTATCAGATGGAACTCCATCATGAAATATCTCGATATCTCGCCGTACTTCTTCAAGTTTGCTATAATATAGCGGGCCTAAAATATGAAAAATAAATAAAAATATTTATAAAGACAATGATATTATCAGTTTGTTTTGTAAGTAGGGGGTAATTAATAATCTCAGGAACTACTGAATCGATTCTAAAATTTCTTCCAATGATTGGAAATTACAGTATCTCCGAGTGACATAGGATACTCTCGTCCTGAAACGAAGAGCGGGAATACCGAAGTTCAATAAGTTCAATAGATAGTAAGTAATAAATCAGTTCTCCGGTACCTTAGTGCAAGCTATGGTTTGTTTGGAACCAGGTGGCGTTTCGTATTAATGTCCACGTAATAAAATTGAAAAGATGAGTAAAATATAAAAGATACTTAAGAACGCCAGCACGGATAGGAAATTCGTTATGTAAATGTGTCCAAGATCGAAGAACGCAAGCGAATGAAACATATTTATCAGGTAATATGTTTCACCGCCGACCACAATCCCATTTTGGAGCACTAAAAATTTCCTCCAGCACTTCGAGAACCAAGACCTCTGCTGTCCCAGAGCCTCGCCGGGCCACGCCCCGATGAGCGCCAGGAATGTACTCGTGATCCTGGTGGACCTTAAAACCAGTGCATCTTCTTTGCTGAAAATTATTTATGAACATAAATATAAAGTCTACTAGTTGGCCCCCAACGTCACGTCTGTGTATCATGACTAAATTTGTCAACAGTTTCACCATGTATGCAATACTGATCGATTGAGTGGTTAAGGCGTGAAATGGTAACAGACAGAGAGTTTCACATTTATAATATTAGTATGGATAAAAATATCGTATCTTCTATTCCAACACCTAAATTACAAACTCACGCGGGTGAATCTCCGAAACGGTGGGACCGATTTTGACGGGGTTTTCACTGCTAATTAGCTGATGTTATAAGGAGTAAACTAATGCTAGTTTGGAGTTCCTGCGGGAATGCCGAAACTCACGCGGGTGAAACCACGGCGCATTGTAACGTTGTAGTCTCAGTCTCTCAATATAATAATCAAACTATAAAATAAAATAAATTAAATCTACCCTGTGCTAACGGATCTCCTAGGATTCCCTCCGCGCGCCCGCGCCGGTTTCAACGGCGACCCCAAATCGACTACTCTAGGTTACATTTAAATGTAGTGTGATCACTCGCTCTCTCTCTCACTCACCGACCCCAAATTGGAACCAATTTAGGGCCCTAAATTGGTGCTCTGAAATTGCAAGGTGTAATACTTAAGCGCTTAAAAGACGAACGCTGCACGTGCGTCGTGCGCCGCGCTACACGCGGGTGCGTGTTGCGGCCAATGTTATTCTACCGCGCATTTTTAAATGTGAGACTACCTCACCTACTAATTGTGCTATCTAATGCTACTGCGCATCTACCGCTCGGTACCTACTAATCTGGATGACTCTCTAGGGCGAGTTCTCATTTGCATTCACACCACTAAGCTACTTCTCGCTTAATCTAGTCTGGCTGGCTGCAATTCCTATTAAAGCACTATTGCTTCTGTCTTACGACCACTGGCTCTCACGGGGTGGAAAGGCAGCCAGCTACGGAGTCGCCGATGGTAACCGAAGCCCTCGCTCCAGGTTCCAGGCCCTACCACCTACTGCTGAGGCTCCAGGCACCTATCAGCCGAGGTTCCAGGTCCTACCATCTATCGCTGAGATTCCAGGCCCACCACCGCGCTGCACGCGGTGTTCCAGGCACCTACTCAGGGACTGCTCAAGGCGCACTCCAGCCGCTGCCTACAGCAGCCGCAGCAGCGCCAGCGTCGTCACCATCTGCGAGCCACCTACCACCTACCGCTGAGGCCAGTGTCGCTAATTGTACCTACTCCTACCTATCTACTGGGAGCGAGTCGGGAAGGCAATAAATAATTAGTCACATCTAACGGACTTATTCTTGAGTTCCCACGCTACCTACCTACCTACCTGCCGCGCTGAGTGCCCTACAACATACAGACGCGACCAGCTAGTCTATATATATATAAAAATGAATCCCTATTTCCCTTAGTCACGGCATCACGCGTGAACGGCTGGACCAATTTAGCTAATTCTTTTTTTGTAAGTAGAAGAATTAGAAGAAGACTAAAAGAAGTTGGGAGTGCCTGCGGGAATTCCGAAACTCACGCGGGTGAATCTCCGAAACAGTGGGACCGATTTTGACGCGGCTTATACTGTTAATTAGCCGATGTTATAAGGAGTAAATTAGGCTACTTTGGAGTTCCTGCGGTAATGCCTAGTACCTAGTATTACTCACACATTAGGCACGTCTGCAGTCGCCATTCTAACTCGTTGATAACCACCCTTTCCGCTCGTTGTCTATGTATAAATGACTATTGAACGTTCTCAACTTTACCAACACAAACGGTTTTTAGGGTTCCGTACCCAAAGAGTAAAACGGGACCCTATTACTAAGACTTCGCAGTTCGTCCGATGATGTATTTCTGTTGCCGTTATCACAACAAATACTAATTAAAAAAATTAAAAAAAAAAAAAAATTCAAAAAATATTTATTACTTTCACAATATGAACTTATAACTAGGTAAATAGCTGGAACTAACTAACTAACTAAGAAACAGAATAAAGTAAATATCCCATATAACAAACGTGATTTTTTTCGCTCGTTTTTGCTCGATATTGATAACCGCAACAGCTAGGTATACGCTTTCACAGAATATATTTTAGTTATAAATGTACATAATATATTCACTTTACAAATAAATAATTAAATTAAAATAATACAAATATTAAAGGGGGCTCCAATATAACCGACATGATTTTTTTGTCGTTTTCATAGATAACGGTACGCAACCCTTCGTGCGCGAGTCCGACTCGCGCTTGGCCGGTTTTCTAATAATTTTATTGAAATTCATTTAATTGTGTGCGATTGAGCTAATTTCGCAAAAGAGAGCAGTTTGCGGATAATAAGGTAATTATTGTTGTCGTATAATGACGCAAGGTGTTTGAATTCACAATTGTTTATCAACTACTATAGCTGCTGCCCGCGGATCCACCCGGGATTGTCTCAGGAACTGCGGGATTACAATAGGCTAGTTTCCTGGGTAAAAAAATCAAAATTTATTTAGTCCGTCAGTTAGATAATAAAAAAATAAAAGACACGTATTTTTTGCTTTTTTAAAATAATGGAAATATGCATAGATAAAGCGCATTAAAGTTTAGGGTGGGGGACTCGTGATGTCACAGCTCGCTATAACGTGCGAACAAACTGTAGCGAGGCGTGACGTCATGTGAAATTTCGACTTGATATATTATTTTTTGGTTACATAAAAAAAAAAAATACGTGTCCAATATTTTTTAATAATCTACAAAACGGACTAAAAAAGAAAATTTAGGAAACTAGCCTATTATTTCTTAACTGACGCCTACTCCCTGTAAACCTTTCCTTCTTACTTTTCAGCTGTGACGGTCGAGTATAGCTTTTGAAATTGTTTAATCAGAGAATTTCCAATTCCTACTCAATATTATAAAATTTATAAAAGCGAAAGCAACTCTGTATGTCCGTCTGTTTGTCTGTTATGGTTTCTGCCAAGACCCGCCCCCTCTCTTGACGAAAATACGTATTTTGAAGACGCTTCTATTCCTGACGTAGTATCGGTTACGTTCCTGAAGGACAACAATTCTAATATATGTATAAAATTCTCGTGTCACAATATTCGTTCCCATACTCCTCCGAAACGGCTTGACCGATTCTCATGAAATTTTTTATGCATATTCAGTAAGCCTGAGAATCGGCTACTATCTATTTTTCATCCCGGAATCCGCGCGGGAACTCCGAAACTCACGCGGGTGATACCGCGGGGCACAGCTAGTATATATATAATAAATTCTTTTATTGGAATAAAAGCAAGATGTACAAAAAAGGTTTGGAACGTTAATACCTTCCATGCTTTAATGCTTTAGTTTAGAATAATGACGGAAGATCGAGACGGTAATTATTATCGGTTAGTAAATAAATAAAACTAACAAAAACTAAATTCCAACAAGTATATTATGTTTATATCGTGTTAGTGCTGAATATTTATACACTCATAGACCTTAAGAACATAAAATATGAGAACGATGTCTTCAGGATCTGAAATGAACATAATGGTGCATTAATAACAATATACACACACAAGCTCTGTCCCGCTGTTTCACCCGCGTGAGTTTCGGGATTCCAGCGGGAACTCCAAAATAAAATTTTGTCCGCAACAAAAATTCTGGATGGATAGCCACCCTCATCAACTAAAATAGTACATTGTTATCCTAGGGGTGAAAGTAAAAATAGATCGAGGGACTAAATAAGTCTTTCTCCCGAGGATAACACTGTGTTTTTCATCACGAATGCAAGGAAAGTCAAAATAAAAATAGGAATTAGCTAAAGAAAAAAATGAGTGAATTTTATTTTACATAAATCAACCATTAGGTGTGCTACTGGCCAGTAAGTATGCCCCCTATGACATAAAAAAAAAACTTGAGTTTCTGCAGTATCCAGCTGTCAGTTGAAAGCGATTCTCCCTAGGGCTGAAAAGGGTTACTTTCAACCCGCTTCTCAGGCAACTTCAGACCTACTTTCCGAGTATGAGTAATGAAAAAATTCTTTCACGCACCCTAGCCTAGCCATCCGTATCGTGCGATTAAGAATTTCATTCTAAAAACACAATTGGTTTTAGGAATGATATCCGAAAAAGATAAGACGGTGATGGTTCTCACCCTTGCCATGGTCTCCACACCCACAGGCACCATGCCCATAGCGGTCACTTGTATAGGCCTCTGGACCCGTTTCAGTATGAGCAGAACCGATCTCTGGTTGCTGACATTCATGACCTCCCAAGGGATATCGTACACCGCGTTTATCAGTTTCACGCTCTGAAAGCATACGACGCCACCTGTATTATTGTTGAAGAGTTTATAGAACCCAACCTAAGCATGTTTGAGTAATAACTACTACTGCAAGTTTTGGAAAAGATATAATATCTATCATGTTTGCGCCATTGTGCGCTGCCCTTTTCACTTACAAGCGTAACAAACAAACAGACAGACAGACAAACAGATAGACCGACGGACAGAGTTAGTTTCGCATTTATAATATACTAGCTGTTTCTCGCGGTTCCACTCGCGTTAGTTACGGAGATCCCGCAGGTATTCCGAGATAAAAGTACTTACTTACTACACTTAATTTTTTTCTGTACCTTCCCTTGACAACGTGTAGGTTGTATGCGAAATTTCATGTAGTTTCTCCCGCGCTTATTTCGGAATTCCCGTGGGATTTTCCGGACATAAAGTAGCCTATGTTCTTCTCTGTACCCCTGACAACGTGTATGCAAAATTTCGTCGTGATCGGTTAAGCCGTTTAGCCTTGAAAGCGTAACAAACAAACAAACAAACTCAGTTTCTCATTTATAATATACTTGTTGTGCGCCGCGGTTTCACCCGCGTTAATTTCAGAGTTCCCGCGGAAATTCCGGGATAAAAAGTACCCTATGTGTTAACCTGATGTATAAACTATATTATTGTAAACTGTATTATTGTAACAAACATCCATCCATACTCGCAAACTTTCGCGTTTATCATATTAAGTATACGAAGTATGGATTAGTAGCGAGTAGAGATTAGTAGAGATTAAAAACAATAAAGAAATATGGAGTAAAATTAATGAAGAAAGAAAGAAAGAAAGAAAAGAAATTTATTCGTCAACACATCATGCTTAACATTAACATTAAGATACACGTTAACATAAATAGATGTTGAAAAACTGCTCCCGGCATAGCATAATGCTACCTCACACATTTTATTATGTAAGGTAGCGCTGGTTTTCAGCCGAAACCGCAAAAAAAAAAATCCTACTAATATCATAAATGCGAAAGTAACCGTCTGTCTGTCTGTTACGCTTTCACGCCTAGACGGCTCAACCGATCATCATGAAATTTTGTATACAAGTTGTCTGGGATACAGAAAAGGACGTAGGGTACTTTTTATCTACGAGTTCCCGCGGGAACTCCGCATTCAACGCGGGTGAAACTGCATAAAATGTTAGTCCTAAGAGTGGTGGTGGTATAAGAGCTGCCACGCTATATGAGTCTAAGGCCCGTATTAATAGTCAGTTCTCAAGTACATGCTCAATAACATGACTACTTGATGCCGTCTTAAGACGTGAGAATATGTGCTAATTAATAAAGCTATCTTGGGGCGGTCTCATTTGAGATTATCATTCAGCATCTCATTTGAGACCGACTCAACAAACGTCAAAATAGATTGAATTCGTTCCGTTACAGCTACTGCACAAAATGCAATGTTTTTATTGAAATTGCACTTTTGCAAATGATTATGTCATAAAAATTTTTAAAACATAAAATATTTAAATTCTGCATTAAATTCTGTATAAAAAATTTAATTTTACTTCAAATATGGTAAAAAAGAAATGCGTTGCAATAGACGAGGCTGCATACGGCTTAGTCCCTTTGCCGGCCCGCTCTTGCGAGCTAAAAAAATAATAGCTATTGGCGCGCGTTTTTCACTTTTGGTTTTGTCCGAATTAATTTTTTCCGAATATAACGTATATGATGGCGAAAAAACATATTTTTTTTTGGATTAGAAAAAAGATATTCTTGGATATTTTGAAAAATATTCGAATATAATTGAAAATAAGGATCCCTAATGTACGTTTTTGGTAAACGATACGTCCAGAATAAATCCTCGTACTGATCAATAACATCGCAGTGCTCAATATTATTCAAAATAATTTCAATATCCATTTTGATTCAACAACGTTAATAGTAGCACAAACTCAAGGTGATCTCAAGTCCGTGTTTTACTTGACTCAGTTGATCCAGACTCATCAAACGTCAAATGACTATCTTGAGTTTGGAGTTTCGTCTATTAATACGTGCGGTACTCACTTGAGACCGTCTACTCAAGATGATGACCAGTTTTATACTTAAGTAACGTTTATTAATTAGAACGCCATCTCACCGATGTTCTCAAGTGAGTACGTCAACTTGAGTAACGTTTATTAAAACGGGCCTAAACCATGTCTAAACAGACTCATACTGTGGCGGGCGGCGGCTGTATGTCTGTTGGCACACCTTGGCAATAAAATAAAACTGCCAACAGGTGTTTCAGATACTAAAATAAGAATGTTTGGGTTTTGTTTAGGAGTCGTATGGTAATCACGTGATGTTTTTAGTAACTTTTTGAAACTGTCAGTAATCACTGAGATTCAAATAATACTTACTACTGTATTTACGACTTCAAAAATAACAGAAATCTGTATGAGCTGACCGATTATAATGCAAGTTAGAGGCCCGTATTTGGCCAGGGCTTCTGCATCCTGGAAACAATGACAGAAAAGGAAAAATAAAACTTTGAGAAAAATAGTTATTTACATAATCTAAACTTAAGAAATGAAATCGCTGTGCCCAATATATAGGCTCCATAGCTTCCATAGCTTCTAATCTTACTTTTTTTTTTTATTTATTTATTTATTCGTTTCTACAGAGCAAGAAATTTACAAAATAGTGTGAATAAACTTTCAAAAGTTTCTCCTCACACTAGATGATTCGAGTCGGTAGGCAACAGTTTTAAAAAAAATATATAGCTACGACAATGAACGGAGATTGACCAATCCGCCGGTGCACAACAGCAAAGTCAACGTAGGTATCCGAAACAAATATCAACAACAGGTAGTTATCTATTTCTCAGATACAGTATGTTAACCATTCACATTTCTACGTTTTTTTTTTTTTTTTAAATATTGTATTTATTTCTTTTTTTTTTCTGTTGTTATTTATTAGTTTTAGGTTAGTACGTGAGATTGTGTGGGGGTGGTTAATAAATAATAATGTAAGACAATAAAAAATATATACATACATACATACTCACATATTATGTACATGCACACATACTTATACATACACACAGACATACATACATACATACTGGACCGATTTTGAAAATTCTTTCACTTATAGGAAGCTGCAGTGATCCTGAGTGTCATAGGATACTTTTTATTCCGGAATTCCCGCGGGAACTCCGAATTTCCCGCAGGTAAAACCACGGGGGATCCGCTATCTCTGGATCTACTGAATCGATTTGAAAAATTCTTTCACTTATAGGAAGCTACAATGATCCTGAGTGACGTAAGGTACTTTTTATCCCGGAATTCTCACGGGAACTTCGAAATTACCGCGGGTGAAACCGCGGGGGTCAGCTAATTCTTTTTAAATTGAAGATCCTTACTAAACGATTATGCGATAAAGCATATTAGAGCGTTGTTGATACGACGTTTGGACTTTGGATATTAATTCCTCCATCAATTATTATTTTTATTAAAGCTTTTATTTAACTCGAGATGTACATATAAGTATGTGTGTAATAACTTTGTGTGAAGGAGACTTGTCCCTTTAATACAGGGAATGTGCATGATGACAAAATAAAAAAAAATAAAAAAACAAAATTCTATTTAGTCCGTCACGTCAGTTGATAAAAAAATAATAGACACGTAATTTTTGCTTTTTCGAATTATTGAAAAAATTTTTAAACGCATTAAAACTTAAGAGTGGGAGGTCGTGACGTCATAACTAAGTATAAAGTGTAGGCTAAGTGTGACGTCACGTACGAAAAAGTAAAAATACGTAGGTAAGATATTTTTTATTAATCTACGAGACGGACTAAAAATTAAATTTATTCATCATGCCCATTCTAGTTTAGGGCGCCATGTTTGTACCTGGTATACATTATTGATTTCAATAAAGACTTATTACTAACTAGCTGTGCCCCGCGGTTTCACCCGCGTGAAAGGTTTTTATACAACTTTTTCCCGACATCCGATTTAAATGAAACAAAGTCTATATGTAGCTCCAGGCTAAGCTTAATCTACCTGTGAAACCAATGTGACAATCGGTTCAGTAGATGCGGAGATTATCACGAACAGACAGACAGAAAGACAATCAGAAAAGAATATTAAAAACTTTTTTGGGCTTGGTGACGTACTCTTCTTTTATCACCTCTCTCAATTTTAGGTAAAAATATTCAATGTACAGAATCGCGGATTCTACTCTTTTATTATAGTATTAAATATTATTACTGTTAAAGTCTTTTACACCAGAATTACTTCAATCTTCTATTTGTTCTTTCCACTTACGTTATGCCCGATGGTTCACACGAAAAAAATTATGTACTAAAAAGAATTTTTGGACATGCTATACGGCCGGTCCTGGCTGAAAATCAGCGCTAGGAGTGCCCGGCGCCCGCACTCATAGCAACATGCTGAGGCAGTGACCGTTTTGGTCATGGGGACGCACCACGCAAACACCTCTGGCTGTCATTTGTTCTCATAATATTGTCATCTAATATATATAAATCACGTGTCACGTTGTTTGTCCGCGAATGGACTCCGAAACTACCTAACGGATTTTGATAAAATTTTGCAACCATTTATAATATGGTCCAACTTAAAAAATATGATAGTTTTTATCCCGGAATTCCCTCGGGAACTGAAGGACATAGAGTACTTTTTCCCGCAACCTCCGCGGGAACTCCGAAATTACCGCGGATGAAAACGCGGGGGACAGCTAGTCTATCTAATATATATAAATCACGTGTCTCGTTGTTTGTCCGCGATGGACTCCGAAACTACTGAAAAGATTTTGATAAAATTTTGCAACCATTTATAATATGGTCCAACTTAAAAGATAGGATAGTTTTTATCCCGGAATTCCCTCAGGAACTGAAGGAAATAGAGTACTTTTTTCCCGCAACCTCCGCGGGAACTCCGAAATTACCGCGGATGAAATCGCGGGGGACAGCTAGTATACTTACTATATAAACTACGTGTCACGTTGTTTGTCCGCGATGGACTCATAAACTACTGAATCGATCATGATGAAAGTTGGTCACTATATTATGTTGTAATTTGGCCCAACTTGAAAGATAGGATAGTTTTTGTCCCGGAATTCCCGCGGGAACTTCGAAATTATCGCGGGTGAAACCGCGGGGAACAGCTAGTATATATATATTATTTTTGTTAAATCATGTTTGTATAAAATAATTGTAATTGTGTTGTCTCTGTGTCCAAATAAATGCCTTTTCTTTCTTTCTTTCATTCTATAATAATACCTATTTAAAACCGCTGGGTTTTCTTTATATGTAGTAGGTATATAAGAAAACTAAATTCTAAGAAAGTTTGCGGTTGACACAATTAAAATTGCAGCAAGCTATAAAAAGGTTAGACAGATTTAAAAAAATAAAACATCGTTTTTTGGCTCTCCTGAAAAACCGCGGTTTGTCCCTTACATCAATTATTTATTGATACTTGCACTATCAAATTGTCACAATTTTTTAATGAAACAACAGGATTCCGTAATAACTAACACGTCGCCATATTGAAAAAAAGAAGAAGAACTAACGCGTCAATATTTTTTTTTTAAATATGTACTTAGGTATTTGTGTCTTGACTCACCCCTCTAAAGCACTCTAGAAGCAGCAAACAGCAGCTGACTGAATGGAACAGGTAATAGAAACCTATTGGTGGTCCATAAAATGAAGATATATCATCTGTAAAACTATACAGAAAAAAAAAAACTATATACCGGGTGCGTATAAGGTATTTTCCGGGGTAAGAAAATCAAAATTCTAATTAGTCCGTCAGTTAGAAAATAAAAAAATAATAGACACCTATTTTTTGCTTTTTCAAATTAATGAAGATAAACATAGATAAAGCGCATTAAAGTTTAGGGTGGGGGACTCGTGACGTCATTATTATATATGGTATAAGCCACTGTAACTTTCACCCTCCTCCATCAATTTATGAACAACATCAAAGATGTTGTGCTTTTTAGTTTTGGCCAATTTCGTCTAGTGATAGGACCCTGTTCTACGTTGTGTTTATAATAACTTTAGTTCTTTTAGGTTGAGATTCGATTCCGTCACCATCCTATCCGCATTATTATAATGGGTCGAGGTTGGACTTAGGTATTAATTGAATAATACAACCATCAATTATTTTGTCATTATATTTTTATTATTTGTACATAATATTTCTATTGAAATATATTTAGTACACCCAACTGCGTTTGAGTTGGGTGACTCTTGTTCATTATGTGAACTCGTTCTACACGAACGGTTCTATTTTTAAGTGCGAGACTACACTGCACATTTATTTAACGTCTGTGCGTTATTAGTGTTGTTAGCCCGGAAGCAGAGAGACTCCAAAGACGGTATCCTTATTACAGTGGTACACATAATCACTAACTTACGTCTTTCGACGCTAGTAGTGTTCGGATTCTGAGATAGGAATATGATGCTCATAGAACACCTCCCATACGATGTTTAATTATAATCAACTTGATATTCCAATAGGAATATTTACAATGGCTCTCACTACATAACAAGTTTATTATATAGCGAGAGGTGGAATAGCCCCGTCCTGCGCTACCCACGGTGATGGTCATCCACCTGCTCATAAGCAGTTACCACCCCCCCCCACCTGTGTTGCACAAGGTAGAGAGTTCTCCAAATATGCATAACCGACATCCGTTAGAGGATGAATCAGCTATATGAGACTGTACGTCCCGTATCAGCAGCAATCGTTGGAGGTCATAATTCGGCGGTGCCGAGACCCCTGGGTACGTGTCAGCCCGAAGACCGAGGCCGTAATGCGGATAGTACCGCGACCTCAACACCATCCCAATAATTCAAATATAAGTATATGAGACCAGTCTCGCCGGACATCATAACTTCAGTCGGTCATTTTGTGTTATAGTAGCTACACGTAGCTAAGGCCGAAGCCCAATTGATTGGATCACAACTCGTCCTCATACAACACCCACTTGGCACTCATTCGTTTTGATAAACAAGTCGTGTTGAAAAACACAACAGTTTACCGAGATCAAGCGTTAACGACTAGGTCGTCCACAGCCGATCCCCTAGTCTCTGCACAACGTAACAAAGTCACAAAGCGCATTGACTATAGTTAGTATGTTTGTAATAAAAAGAATAAATAGGTTTATCTGAAAGAAGAGCGTTCAACACTCCCTTGGTGTAGGAAGCGATCCCGCGTCTCCAGTCAGCCGCATATTCGATGATAGTTTTTGAATAACACGGAAGGCGTAGTTATTCAATAGACAAGATACAATACGTGCACAACGAAACCCGTCACAGCGAAGACAACTCAAGGCGCGGATTTTTACCTCTCCACGTTATCTTACGCTCGCGACGCGCGACGTCTAACCGCTCAGGATTAGAGTTCATCGTCGTTGTAAATTCCAATAAATTGAAAATACACGTTTGCATCGAGCCGATAAGATGCGATGAATTGTAATTTAATTACAATAAAATTACAATCCATACACACCGAAAACCTTCCTCATAATAATATTTGTCTTCGCACAAGATATCCTAACGGACGTCGAGCGCGTTGACAAGGCTTTCGTACAGAGCGACAAAGTCACTAAGCACGTAAGCTCGTTCGAACTCCCAACTTCATCATCTTTTGTGTGATCAGTGGTCGGCGGACATTTCAACTAGACCTTCATGTGAGTCTCCAATTTAATTATTTAGATAAGCATAAAAATGCAAATCTATATTCGAGCCACCACCAAACTCGTTATTCAACATTTAATGTTGTATACGCGACGCGTTGTAAACGCGACGCGTTTCCTTCCGATCCGACTCGCTCGTCCGCCGATGCCACTTCACGTCTCAGCCGCCCGCGTGGATACTGGCGGTGCGCTCACGCCCTATTTGAGAGGGGTATGCGGGGGGTTGGGGGGTACAAGTCGATATCACTGTTACATCTAAAACCAAGCACACGCTAAATATACCGTATTATAAATATTTTATTTCATGTGAATAATCATTTTATTGATTTTAGTTTATAAATTACACATCAATATCCATACACAGTTTAGCTTATGAGTGTATTAACTCGCAATGCTTTTTAATAGCTTTTAAATACATAACTTAATTTTATAGTGTTTTAAATTATAATACTTTATACATATATCTTTAAAATGCTTTTCGAATATAAATAATTTTTTTGAACCCCATTGGGCGTCACACCACGCACGAACTGCACCGGGTTATGACGTCACGCGAAATTTTAACTTAATGTATCGCCGTTATTATTTGATTACGTTAAAAAGAAAATATACATGTCCAATATTTTTTATGAATCTAGACAACGACGGATTAAAAAAAAAATTATTCGAGTAGCCAATTGTTGATAATAATTCAAACAAAATTTTGTGGAACACAATTACATTTTTTACACCTAATTTAGCGACTATCACAACGAACCAACATAGTTCATTTTATTAAAAGCGTTTAATTAACTTTCAGTGTCTGTATGTAGGTAAGTTGTCGGCACTTCATCAATTTCTGGAACGAAATTAGGAGTTAACTGATATAAATTGTCATTGAGACGCCGCGCCGCGACGCGACGTTCGTCTCCGTCCGTCGCGCGTCGCGGATATTATCGTCAAGCGCTGGCCGCCATACTTGTTTACATCGTGCGTCACTCGTTCGTGAATTTTGAGTTTATTTCGACCTAAATTCGTTCCTGACCGAGGTCCCCCGGTCGAACACGTAAATTTTATTTTATTTATGTTATCCATACATATAAAATGCTTTGTCCTGAATGACTGAAGGATCAACGCACAGCCTAAACCGCTGATCGTAGAGACCTGAAACTTGGAGGGTGTGTTCTTTGTATGACGTAGGCATCCGATAAGAAAGGATTTTTGAAAATTCAACCCCTAAGGCAATGAAAAGGGGTTGCAAAGTTTGCATGGATCAATTCCGCGGCAACTTCGAAATTATCGCGGGTGAAACCGCGCGGGACAGCTAGCAATAGATGAAATTGTGGACAAAACACGTACCTAACAATCATCTTATGATGATTCACCCAGTCCTTAAGCTTCTCATGTATCATGGTGTTCTCCTCTTCACTGTACACTCCAACTGACGTTTTCCGAAAATTCGACACCCGACCTTTGGGCTGAGGCAGATTCTCCAGATTGTTCCTCAGTATTTGAACATGTCCTATGATTTGAAATGCCAACAGCGATAGAAAATAATCATACGCGCACAGTGCGACAGCGACTTCTTGTGACATCATGAAATTGTAGATTGTGAAAGCATAGAAGTGGTTGGCGGGAATCAACCCAGGATACTTGTAGTACACGGAGAATTCTAGAGTGATGTTTTCTGGCACGTCCTTATTGAACACGCCCATTTTGTAATTCTTGTAGAGTGGAGCTACATTGAATAGAGTCGCACTCAAAACCCCCATGGTCATTAAATACAGTGAGAAATTACAGGACACTTTCTCGACGAGTTCATACATCTGAAAACAATAAATGCAACCTCTAATTCTTCCATTTATGATCGAAGCTCTATCTTCTTCTCCTTCTATACTATACTATTATACTATATACTTTACTATATACTATTTACTATTTTACTATTTATAATTTTATAATAATAAAGAGCAAAAGTTTGTGGGTTTGTGAGTTTGTGACGTTGTAAAGAGTAATCTTAACCGATTTTGAAAATGGTTTCACTTATAGGAAGCTGCAGTGACCCTGAGTGTCATAGGGTACTTATTTTCCCGGGATTTCCGCAGGAACTCCGGAGTTTGTGAAGTTATAATCTCTGGATCTACTGAACCGATTTTGGAAAATTCTTTCACTTTTGGGGAGCTACAGTGTTCCAGAGTAATATGGGGTACTTTTTACTCCGAAATTCCCGCGGGAACTCCGGAGTTAGTAACTCCGGAGTTTGTGAGTTTGTAGGGGGTAATCTCTGGATCTACTGAACTGATTTTAAAAATTCTTTCACATTTAAAAAGCTGCACCGGTCCTAAGTAACATTTTATCCCGGGATTCCCGCGAGAACTCCGGAGTTTGTGAAGTTATAATCTCTGGATCTACTGAACCGATTTTGGAAAATTCTTTCACTTATAGGAAGCTAAAGTGATCCTAAGTGACATAGGGTACTTTTTATCCCGGAATTCCTGCGAGTATTGCGAAATTACTGCGAGTTAAACCGCGGGGGTCAGCTATATATATATAGTGAACTGTGAACTGCATACCTTCCTATAATATGACCCTTTGTGTTTGTGATGTATCAGATGGAATTCCATCACAAACTTTCTCGATATTTCGCCATACTTCTCAAAATTTGGTAGAATCAAGCGGCACTGTAATAT
Organism: Zygaena filipendulae; assembly: GCA_907165275.2. Lineage (NCBI taxonomy): Eukaryota > Metazoa > Arthropoda > Insecta > Lepidoptera > Zygaenidae > Zygaena > Zygaena filipendulae. The sequence continues at coordinate 9,422,525 of OU015670.1, read as the reverse complement.
AAAAATAAAAATGTTAGTATGTATATCTAGGATTTTATAGAATTTTTTTCCGACATCCGATTTGAATGAAACAAAACCTATATGTTGCTCCAGGCTAAACTTAACCTACCTGTGAAAACCGCATAACAATTCTTTAGATTCGGAGATTATTGTGAACAAACAATATCGTGAACAAACAGACAGACAGAAAAGACTTTTAAAAACTTTTTTGTACTTGGTTACTCTTCTATTATCGCTCTCTCTTAATTTTTGGTTAAAAAATATTGTATCTATAGAATTGCGGACTCAACTCCTTTATTATAGTAACAGATCTTCTATTATGACTACACTTTTCTGTAACATCCTGTGGATTATTAACCGAAATCCAAAAAGGAGGAGGTTCTGCATTCGGCTGTTTTATTTTTATGTATGTATGGTTACTTGGATCGGGGTACGGGGATCTTGGAGAAATCGAGGGAACTCTTCAAAAAATATAGGTAATTAAACAAAAAATTAAAACCGACTTCCAAAAGCACAAAACTAAAAAGCTAAAAATAAAAAAATTCCGATTATTGGTTTGTGCTACCACTGATCGGTTTGAATTCGGTGACAAGCCCGCTGGTGTCTGCCCACTTGGGTTGTTCTGCTCAAGAAGAGCTGGTGGCGGGAGTCGACTTAACCCATCTACCCCCCACCATATTTGGCTTGTCACCGATTTTATCTTTTGGATTAAATCGGTATTTTATTTATTTTTAGCTTTTCATTTTTGTTATTACAAACCAAATAAAATAAAAAAGATAAGTACTTACGAATATCAGCACAGTCAAGAAATTCGTGATGTACATGTGTCCAAGGTCGAAGAACGAAAGTTCATTGAACGCCTCCATCAGGTAGCATGTTTGGCCGACAAAAAGCCATATATTTTGCATTGGTAAAAACTTCCTCAAGAACAAAGATACCCGAGACGCCTGCTGTCCCAGGGCCTCAGCAGGCCACGCCCCGAGCAGGGCCTGGGATGTTCGCAGAATCCTGACGGACCTATTTATCAGGGCATCTTCTTTGCTGGAAATTGAGTCATCAAAATATTTCTTCTTAATTATCTTTCTTTAAGACTAGCCCCCTGCAGTCTCACCCGCAGTAATTTATAAGTTCCCGTGAGAATTCCGGGTTACAATAGTCTATGACACTCGTAAATGACTTGGTATTCTTTTGGTAAATTACTTTTGAAAATTGGTTCAGTAGATCCAGAGATTACTTTGTCATATGTAATCCCACCAAGAATATTTTCATGTAAAATGTTGTCAAGACGAGATCATATTATCGCACTGTGAAAAAGTTATCAGATTTGATGTAGAGCCAAGCTTCTAACTTTACACGCCCTAACTAACTCTACAATGCCTAACTTCACAAACTCTACACCTTAGTCAAAAGTCTCTACTCTTTAGTTTACCCCTAAAGCGAGTTTTTTAGATTTGGTAAACTATTCGATTATACATAGGCTGCACTAAAAGTATCAGGAATGGAATATTTCCACTGTTCCTGTTATATTAAAATCTTTTTAATTGAAAACTCCTTGGTTTTAAAAATGGAATACCATTTATTTATTTAAAAAAAGATTATCAGTCTTGTCACAAGGTCTTGTCAAACTTGTTTGGTCGTTGAGAAAATGGAATTGACTCGAGAAAATTCTAGAGCGATGATTTATTATGACTTTCGAAGTGGTTTAACACAAAAACAGTGTGTTGACCGGATGATTTCTGCATTTGGTGATGAAGCCCCATCCAAAACCACAATTTATCGCTGGTTTGCTGAATTTCAACGTGGACGTGTCAAGCTCAGTGATGATCCCCGTCAAGGTCGTCCAAAAACTGCAGTCACCCAAGAAAACGTTGATGCTGTGCGTAAGCTGATTGAGGAAGATTGACATGTGACATACCGCGAAATTCAGGCAACTTTAGTCATTGGCATGAGTCAAATATAAATAATCTTACATGAACAATTAGGTGTAAAAAAAGTTGTTTTCCCGATGGATACCGCATTTGCTCTGTGAAGAGCAAAAAGCGGCTCGCGTTGCTTGGTGCGTCAGAACTCTCTAAAGATTCCACGCAGCATCATATACAACATCGTATCAGGTGACGAATCCTGTCACCAAAAAACCAGTCACGAGTTTGGGTGTTCGAAAATGAGTTAAAGCCAACAAAAATTGTTCGTTCACAGAGTGTTGCAAAAAAAATGGTGGCCACGTTTGTCTTCAAAACCGGCCATGTTACGACTATTCCTCTTGAGGGACAAAGAACGGTTAATGCAGAATGGTATGCTAGCATTTGTTTGCCACAGGTCGTTTCTGAACTCCGTAAAGAGAACTGCAACCGCCGCATCATCCTCCATCACGACAATGCGAGTTCTCACACCGCGCAAAGAACAAAAGAGTTTTTAGAGCAAGAAAACATAGAATTATTAGACCATCCGTCGTACAGCCCCGACCTAAGCCGTAATGATTTCTATACTTTTCAGTGAAGCAGGGCCCTGCTGGGACTCGTATTGCATTGAAGTATGATACCTTATTGACTTTAAAATTTTCATTGGTACCTAACGTCTTATCCGAAACAAAACCAATAATATTATAATCAATAAATAATTGAAAATACATACACAGGTATATTTAGGTGCATTTTATCTTGCGAGTAACTTAACCTTCTGTTATCCGAATGACTATTGACCGATTCAGTTAACTTTTTCGCTTAGTACTTAATCTATTGTTTGTGATGGGTATAATTTATAACAATATTCATGAATAAATGAATATTATTTGCGTATGACAAACAACATGTTCGCTCTCACAAATCAAATTAAGTATGCACTAGTCGACGCTCGCGGTTTCACTCTACCGAACTTTGGTAATCCTTCTAGAACTTTTTGATGTACTCAGATAACTGTTTCAAACACTCGGGAACTTCTATAAGGTATAGGTACATGACAGACGATTCTGTTAAGATTTTCATTTTTCAAAAATCCCATATACAGAAAAACAATTTTTAGTTATCCCGATTTTTTCCGGTGAAACTGCGGTGCAGGCATAGTTGTGGGCGGCAAAGCAAAAAGAACTGGGCCCTTATTTACTGTGATCATAACACGCCGCGTTAAGATAACGCGCCACAAAAATTGTATTATATCTCCCTCGTGCTCTAAGTGGTTTCACTTCAAAAAAACACATTCACAACGTGTCTCATTGCACACAGAATATTAATTTTAAATATTTTGGCACCTGGAGCGTTCGGAATTGAGTTTGTGGGACGCGCGTTATGGGCAAGGAATAGTGAATCATAGTCTTGTGGGACATTGAGTTAATACTAGATTCGGTATCTAGAATAGTCAATTGATATTGATATTATATATTGATAATAATTGATTGATTGAGGATGGGAAAAATATTCAAATAGCACACATTTTTATCAAACATTTGAAGTTAAAATTCTGAAAAAGCTTGATTTGAGAAAACGCACTTTAAAATTGAAAACTAGAAACACACTTTTACTTGCTTGTTATGTAAATTTTTATATATTACTAGCTGTGCCTCGCGGTTACCGGTACCGGGTACCGGTACCCTATGTCCTTCTCTGTACCTCTGACAACGTTCATGCCAAGTTTTAAGTCACAAGTATTAAAAAGTTTTGTTTGAACTTTATTTGTGTAGTACCTGATTAGTTGTTTGTCTTAATAGTTGACTCTTGCGGTTTTGCTCGCGACAATTTCGGAGTTCAAGCAGGAACTCTCTGTGTCAGGACGGAAGTACCTACCAGCCAATCCCTTGTTACAAAACCTAAATTAAACGTAATTATACACTAAACTAGCTATTTCCCGCGGTTTCACCCGCAGTGGTTTCGGAGTTCCCGCGGGATATTCCGGGATAAAAAGTACCCTTTTCATTACTCATACTCGGAAAGTAGGTCTGAAGTTGCCTAAGAAGCGGGTTGAAAGTAACCCTTTTCAGCCCTAGGGAGAATCGCTTTCAACTGACAACTGTCAAATTATTTAAAAAAAACTAGGTCTATTTTCACATTTCTATTGAACCATGTTTCAACTTTCTATACAGCCAGCGCGATGTAAAATTGAAATAACGTAAAGTTTAAGTAGGTATTAATTAAAATAAAATTCACTCACTTTTTCTTAAGCTAATTCCTATTTATATTTTTTTATTTTCTTTAATTAATACTTAATAATTAAAGAAAATATTTTTTTTAGGTCGCCACAATGTAAATAAAAAATACTGGCTGAATAGCTAGCCGGCCAAAGAAAAAGAAATAGGTGGGAAAGTGTCAAGCGACTATCCGATCTTCACTCATTTTTTCTTTAGTTAATTCCTATTTTTATTTTGACTTTCCTTGCATTCGTAATGAAAAGCACAGTGTTACCCTCGGGAGAAAGACTAACTTCACCCCTAGGATAACAATGTACTATTGTCCTTCTCTGTATCCCTGAAATTGTGTATTCAAAGTTTCATGACGATCGGTTGACCCGTTGAGGCGTGAAAGCGTAACAAACAAACAAACAAACAAACTCACTTTTGCATTTATAATAGTAAGGATTCTCTTTGTTTTGAGATAATAAGTATTATAAGCCACAGATACTGTAGGTTCCGATCAGTGAAAATATTTCAGTTTCAGAGATTGCCCATCACATTCAAATTTCTGAACATACAAACATAAAACTACCTCTTTATAATCTTGTAGAAAGCAAACTTCATTATCTTGTTTTTCTTCATTTGCGTATTCGAGGTGCTGTTTTTTTTCTTTTTTTGGTATGAAAAATAATTAAAAAGAAAAGGAAAGCCAGTTGTGGAGATCCTAGGCAGAGACCTTGGCCTAGCTGTGAACCTCTCATAATATATTTGCTGCATCGATTTTTTGATACTCACTCATTTATTCATGTTCTGAATTTGCCACTATTTTTACAAAGTAGACCAAATTGCAAAAAAGTTTACAATCAACTTTTTTTGGACCAACACTGGCTTTTTATTACTTATTCCATTCAGTCAGCTGCTGTTTGTTACTCCTGGAATGCTTTAGAGGCGTAAGTTAAGTCACAAGTATTAAAAATACTATAAGTACGTCATGTACGCGTTTACACGAAACATGAATAAGTATAAAAAAATACGATAGTGTGACGAAACATTGACGTAAAAAAAATCACGTGGTACCATTGCGTGGTACATACCATAAAATCAAGTTGGCATATCGATGACATAAAATCAAAAACTGCTGCTTGCTAAGTGAAAAAAGAGCTTACTTTTGTAGCCGTCATATTTCAGTTTCAATCAGAAAAATTATGTGATTAATAAAATTAATCATGTTTAGCACAGAGCAAATAATGTATATTTTTGGTTAATTGCTAGATATTATAGGTGTCAAAATGTGCATATTGTTATCGCAAAACCGTAATTTTTTTGATTGCAATCGATAAATTATGGAAACAAAAGTTACACAATAGCCCCTCTGTTAACTTAAGAGCGCTAGTGCATTATTTAAATTACCGTTGTGAGTAAAAAGCAAGCGTGCTTATTAAACTTTAATAGAGAGCTAAAACGTTGCAATAAGAGTCACTTTATGAACGTGTATGTTCGAAACAATTATGGTTGTTCTTCGTTAGTATGGTTTGATTTCATTATGTTCAGTATGTTTTAAGAGATTCCCTCAGAGACTTGAATAATAGTTATTTGTGCAACAAGAGAGCAAAGTCGTTTTTTGCTGCGAGTGCTGATTTTGAATCCTGAGCAAGCGAAGGATTCAACGATTGAATCACGAGCGTAGCGAGTGATTCTAAAGCTGAATCCTGAGTGTGGCGAGGGATTCAAAGGCACGAGATGCAAAAAACTTTGCTCTCGTGTAACACACATAACTTTTCATTTCAGCAGCGAGAACACTTTAGGAGATAATAGTTATTTACAGGGTAAATATCAGTTTGATTTGCAGTAAATACTTATTTTCGTTTAAATACAACAATAAGTAAAAAATTCAATAAATTACATTAAAAGACATAATTATCTTTTTGCTAAATTTCTTTAGTGGGTACAAATTTCCGAACGTGTTTGTCTTTGAGGTCGAATTCATAATTGGAACTTCGAAAGGGCTGGTCTTTGTCTCTCTCTCTCTTTCTAATGGCGGGAAAGAGATAGAGTGTAAACTGAATAAGATATTCGCGGCTTTCTGAAAACAATTAAAAAGTTACTTTGTCTCACTCAGTGAGCAAAATCGCATTTTGCTCACTGATTTCAGGCAGCAAAACCTACATGTTTGAGCTACTGAAGTGAAAAAGTATACGCTGCTCTATGCTCACCAAGGATAAGATATCTGCAGAATAAGTTTAACATGTGGTTATGGTATGATTCATGTTAATTGGTTTTACTGACAAAAAGGCATTTCTAACAGGCATTTCTAAAGTAGTGTTAGTTTCATAAAGCAACCCCTCACGTCGGCGATCACCCGCCGTCGCGCTCCGCGGCGACCCAGCCCGGGGGCAAGCGGCCGACGACTCAGTCGACCGCACGCACCCCCGAACTGGTGTCTGCTCACACCGACGCCACCGCGGCCCCGTCGTCCGCCCCGCGCGCTGCGGCGGCCAGGAGCGCAGGGCACAGCATGCCTGTTTTATTTATTACCTATTTGTTTTGATTTTATCAACTTGTAAAAACTTTGTTTATGCTCAATAAAGTATACAAACAAACAAACAAACAAACAAACAAACAACCCCATCTCTTATGAGCTAAACGGCCTGCAGTTGGATATCCTAACCCCAAATTATTTTTCTTCTTTTTCTTTAATAATGGCGTCTATAATTATAATTTGCCAATGACAATGTTTCTTAATAATAAAAATCTCTTCATCTACTTCTTCAATTATGGCGAAACGCCAATGACAAATTATTTTATTGAATTGAATGAATATTCTAAAATGTCTCACATTATTGTCAATCTAATTTCAAGGTATCTTATCTTAAGGTATAGTATGATTGCTGTCATTGCTTTGTATTTGAAGTTGTCAATACTGTAGTAAGCATCAATACAAATATTTCTAATGTTACATAAATCAAAATAGTCATATTTCTATATTAGGTCAATTTACAAAAAACAGTCAATAACTGTACTCGCTTCGGCAGTACATATACTAGAATTGGAACGATATAGAGTAGATTAGCATGGCCCCTGCGCAAGGATGACACGCAAAATCGTGAAGCGTTCCACATTTTTGGATTGGCTACCAGCTGCAACAAGTGTACGTGCTCCATCCACCAAGTGCTCTCTCTGCGATTTCGGCGACGTAAGGTGTTTACGTGCTCCGAACCGCGCCCGCCTTTCGTGCACAGTTCGTACAGTGCTTCGCGCGATACCAGGGAGCTGCAACTAAGTCTGCAAATCCGTGGTATCGGCGCAGCGTTGCTGTACGCTGCTGTGCGCGGAAGCGGCGGGGATCGACTTTTGGTCGCGGCCCTCCGCGGCCTCCGTTCGAGCCTTCGCGTCCTTGGGGAGACGTAAACCAGCGACCGCCGACAAAAATGTCGGGGTAGCGGGACGCTGCTTGGTGCTGGTGTGCGTCTCCCTTATTTGGAGCGCACGCAGTTGGGGTTCCACCCCCCTCTCCCCCTCGTGTCGACCCTGTCTGCCACCTCGCACCAAAGCGGATGGTGGGCAGGGCTCCTTCACGCGACCCGCGTCTAACGCGGGAAGCGCCTCCCCCTCACGTCGGCGATCACCCGCCGTCGCGCTCCGCGGCGACCCAGCCCGGGGGCAAGCGGCCGACGACTCAGTCGACCGCACGCACCCCCGAACTGGTGTCTGCTCACACCGACGCCACCGCGGCCCCATCGCGTCGTCCGCCCCGCACGCTGCGGCGGTCAGGAGCGCAGGGCACAGCATGCCTGTTTTATTTATTACTTTATCTATTTATATACATTATTGAATAAAAATGTCACTAATTTACTCATAAATTGAGGGGCTGACTACTGGAGAACACTTGTGTATAAAAATTAAAACCGACTTCCAAAAACACAAAACTAAAAATCTAAAAATAACAAGCTAAAAATAACAACATACCGATTGAATCCAAAAGACAAAAACACACGTAATATTATTATTGGTTTGTGCTACCACTAATCGGTTTGAATTCGGTGACAAGCCCGCTGGTGTCTGCCCACTTGGGTTGTGCTCACGAAGAGCTGGTGGCGGGAGTCGACTTAGCCCATCTACCCTCCATATTTGGCTTGTCACCGACTTCATACCGAACAGTGGTAGCACAAACCAATAATAATTTTACGCGTGTTTTTGTCATTTGGATTAATTCGATATTTTGTTATTTTTAGCTTTTTATTAGTTTTGTGTTTTTGGAAGTCGGTTTTAATTTTTTTGTTAAAAATTTGTTTATTTCTTGCTTTGACGGAAGATCGAGAGGCTAATTATTATCGGTTAGTAAATAAATAAAACTAACAAAAACTAAATTCGAATAAGTATATTATGTTTATATCGTGTTAGTGCTGAATATTTATACACTCATAGACCTTAAGAACATAAAATATGAGAACGATGTCTTCAGGATCTGAAATGAACATAATGGTGCATTAATAACAATATACACACACAAGCTCTGTCCGGCGGTTTCACCCGCGTGAGTTTCGGGATTCCAGCAGGAACTCAACTCAAGGAACAAAATTTTATTTCGTCCAAAAAAAAACTCTGGGTAGCCACCCTTATCAGCTAAAAAATTCTTTCACGCACCCTAGCGTAGCCATCCGTATCGTGCGATTAATTTAATTTATTTAATTTTTCTTTATTTAGGGCAACAAACAACCAATACAATTTATATAATAACAAGAAAATATGTGTAGGAACAGCGAAGTAAGGCAATTGTATAGCCAACCACGTTACCCACGTCTTACCAAAATAGTATAAATTATTATTATTACAAACAGGAAGATAATACCATTAACTCCCGTTGCGCTACACTGAAGTACAATTATAATGTAATCTATATCTATACTTATAACAAAACGGTAGAGAGGCCAATTCTGTACATCGAATACACATCAAAAATTAGCATTGGAGGATCGACACTGATGCCAAAAATGCAATCAGTAATTTTTTTGTCTGTCTGTCTGTATATGCACGCATGGTTCAAAAACTACTGAAGGGATTCTAATCAAACGTGGTACGATTGTAGTCCATACTCCTGAGCAGGTCATAGGCTATATAACATAACGCTAAAACACATAGGAGCTGAGCAGTGACGATAAATTTGAAGCAAGTCGGATGAAAATACGCTTTCGAGCTCCTATCCTCGCATACGTTGATCATACACCGAAAGTATGTATTACAAAGATGATGGTCTTCAAAAGATCTACAGAAAAGTCCTGAATAGTATATATCTATCTTTTATAAATTAATTATACTATAATAAAATAGAATTCGTGGTTCTATACATTGAATATTAAGAATTTCATTCTAAAAACACATTTGGCTTTAGAAATGATATGCGAAAAAGATAAGACGGTGATGGTTCTCACCCCTGCCATGGTCTCCACACCCACAGGCACCATGCCCATAGCGGTCACTTGTATAGGCCTCTGGACCCGTTTCAGTATGAGCAGAACCGATCTCTGGTTGCTGACATTCATGACCTCCCAAGGGATATCGTACACCGCGTTTATCAGTTTCACGCTCTGAAAGCATACGACGCCACCTATAATATTGTTGAAGAGTTTATAGAACCCAACCTAAGCATGTTTGGGTAATATCTACTAAGAAGAAGAAGAAAATATATTTATTTCAGCACAACACACAAGAAAAAGAAACAAACATAAGTAATACTTCTGCACGAAACGCATTAAAATGTTTTGGAAAAGATATAATATCATGTTTGCGCCATTGTGCGCTGCCCTTTTCACTTACAAGCGTAACAAACAAACAGACAGACAGACAAACAGATAGACCGACGGACAGAGTTAGTTTCGCATTTATAATATACTAGCTGTTTCCCGCGATTCCACTCGCGTTAGTTACGGAGATCCCGCGGGTATTCCAAGATAAAAGTACTTACTACACTTTTCTGTACCTTCCCTTGACAACGAGTGTGTTGTATGCGAAATTTCATGTAGTTTCTCCCGCGTTAATTTCGGAATTCCCGTGGGATTTTCCGGACATAAAGTAGCCTATGTTCTTCTCTGTACCCTTGACAACGTGTATGCAAAATTTCGTCGTGATCGGTTAAGCCGTTTAGCCGTGAAAGCGTAACAAACAAACAAACAAACTCAGTTTCTCATTTATAATATACTAGTTGTACCTCGCGGATTCACTAGCGTTAATTTCAAAGTTCCCGCGGGAATTCCAGGATAAAAAGTATCCTTTGTGTTAACCTGATGTATAAGCTATATTATTGTAAAGTTTTATTTAAATCCATCCTGTAGTTTTTGCTTGAAAGAGTAACAAACATCCATCCATACTCGCAAACTTTCGCGTTTATAATATTAAGTACGAAGTATAGATTAGTAGCGAGTAGATTGAAATATGGAGAACAATGAAAGAATTGAAATATAAAAACAATGAAGAAATATGGAGTAAAATTAATGAAGAAAGAAAGAAAGAAAAGAAATTTATTCGTCAACACAACATGCGTAACATAATAATTATGCTTAACATTAACATTAAGATACACGTTAACATAAATAGATGTCGAAAAAATAGTCCCGGCATAGCATAATTCTACCTCAAACATCTTACCTACTAATATGTATTATAAATGCGAAAGTAACCGCCTGTCTGTCTGTTACGCTTTCACGCCTAGACGGCTCAACCGATCATCATGAAATTTTGTATACACGTTGTCTGGGATACAGAGAAGGACATAGGGTACTTTTTATCTACGAGTTCCCGCGGGAACTCCGCATTCAACGCGGGTGAAACTGCATAAAATGTTAGTCCTAAGAGTGGTGGTGGTATAAGAACTGCCACGCTATATGAGTCTAAACCACGTCTAAACAGACTCATACCGTGGCGGGCGGCGGCTGTATGTCTGTTGGCACACCTTGGCAGTAAAACTATAACTGCCAACAGGTGTTTCAGATACTAAAATAAGCATGTTTGGGTTTTGTTAAGGAGTCGTATAGTGCCTAATCACGTGATGTTTTTAGTAACTTTTTGAAACTGTCAGTAATCACTGAGATTCAAATAATACTTACTACTGTGTTTACGACTTCAAAAACAACAGAAATCTGTATGAGCTGACCGATTATAATGCAAGTTAGAGGCCCGTATTTGGCCAGGGCTTCTGCATCCTGGAAACAATAACAGAATAGGAAAAATAAAGAAAACTTTAAGAAAAATAGTTATTTACATAATCTAAACTTAAGAAATGAAATCGCTGTGCCCAATATTAGGCTCCATAGCTTCCATAGCTTCTAATACTAAACTTCCATACTAATATTATAACGAGCAAAAGTTTGTGAGTTTGTGAGTTTGTGACGTTGTAGGGGGATAATCTCTGGATCTACCGGACCGATTTTGAAAATTCTTTCACTAGGAAGCTACAGTGATCCTGAGTGTCATAGGGTACTTTTATTCCGGAATTCCCGCGGGAACTCCGAATTTCCCGCAGGTAAAATCAGCTATTTCTGGATCTACTGAACCGATTTTAAAAATTCTTTCACTTATAGGAAGCTACAATGATCCTGAGTGACGTTAGGTACTTTTTATCTCGGAATTTTTACGGGAACTTCGAAATTACCGCGGGTGAAACCGCGGGGGTCAGCTACTTCTTTTTAAATTGAAGATCCTTACTAAACAATTATGCGTTAAAGCATATTAGAGCGTTGTTGATACGACGTTTGGACTTTGGATATTAATTCCTCCACTCAGTTATTATTTTTATTAAAAGCTTTTATTTAGATGTGTGTAATAACTTTGTGTGAAGAAGACTTGTCCCTTTAATACAGAGAATGGGCATGATGACAAAGTAAAAAAAACAAAACTTTATTTAGTCCGTCACGTCAATTGGTAAAAAAAAAACCACCCACTTCTGAGATGTAAAGAAAAATAGTCCTCTAGTTAGCTATAGTTTTATTCTCACTATTATAGTTATTACAACCGCACATATACTATATATACAATAAAAATAGAACACTTATTATGACCACTTAAGTCGAGCAGAGTAACTAGAATGAAGCTCTTATCCTGGCCTTCTCTTGCTGCCTCCCCGAAGGGGAGGCGGCAGAGGTGACTGCGTCGGGGCAGAGCCCCCTGCAGTGGGTAGGGGAAGGTGGGGTAAGACGGGGTAGCGAGGTAAGATGGGGACCCTATCAAAATAGATAATGCAGTGCCACTAGAAAATATATTGTAACGTCATCTAACGGCATTTGCAGTACTTGTCAGTGTCACAAAAAGTTTGGTCGTTGTAGTGCACGTTTCCATTTGGTAAGTATGTTTATTTAATTTTAAGTGGTTTTATCTAACTTTTGACGTATATAAAGTGCGTGACTGTTCATAATATACGTTACACAAGATGCGTGACATATTTTTTTATTAATGTTTGTTTATTTTACTATTCTAAACTCATTAATTCGCTCCGGTTAGCTTTGATTTATAACCTCAAAAAATTTTACTCATCTTATAAGTCCAGTTTGGGAAAGATGGGGTACTTACTTGCGGGCAAGACGGGGTTGGTACCCCATCTTACCCGTTGATCCACAATTATCGTTATTAATTAGGTTAATTTTATTATTATTTATAGATTATGGTTCGAAATTATAAAAGAAAAACTGATAGAGGAGGGTGGAGTGAAGAACAAATGAAATTAGCTATTCAAGAAGTGTTGGATGGAAAAAGGGGCTACAAATCGGCCAGCAAGGCTTATAATGTTCCTCAAAAAACACTCGAGCGTAAAGTTAACCAAGCAAGAAAAAGAGAGAATAGTGTACTAAATGTCAAGGTTCCCTTGGGTCCAATTACAACAGTATTTTCCGAAGAAGAAGAACAAATACTTGTTAATTATCTAAAGGAAATGGAAGGTAGATTATTTGGTTTGTCAACTTCCGAATTCCAGAAGTTAGCTTATGAGTTAGCAGTTCGTAACAACAAACAACATAAATTTAATGATCTCAAGGAAAAAGCTGGTAAGGACTGGCTGCGTGGATTTCTAAACCGTCATCCTGACTTGAGTTTACGAAAGCCAGAAAATACGTCAGCGGCTCGTGCTGCTGGGTTTAACAGAGTGTCTGTTGGAAAATTTTTCGAACTGCTAGGAAAAACACTTGATGAGAATCCTTTTACTCCAGACAGGATTTATAACTGTGATGAGACAGGAGTTTCGGTGGTGCCAAAATCACGGTCCAAAGTAATCGCAGCAACGGGTAAAAAGCAAGTGGGAGCTTTGACATCAGCCGAACGAGGCACAACTATAACGATTGAAATTTGTTTCAATGCTGCAGGGACATACCTTCCTCCTATGTTTATATACCCCAGAAAACGTATGAAGCCCGAACTTCTCAATGGAGCTCCACCAAACTCATGGGCTGAATGTTCAGATTCTGGGTGGATCACTGCAGACATTTTCTTAAGATGGTTTCAGAAGTTTGTGACACTCACCAATGCTTCTAAAACCAACCCAGTCATGTTGATTTTAGATGGGCATGCCTCTCACACCCAAAATTTGCAGTTAATCGATGAAGCACGTAAATACGGTGTGACAATAATATGCTTCCCACCACACACCACTCACAAACTACAGCCAGCAGATGTTGGTTTTATGCGGCCTTTGAGTATCTTTTATGATCAGGCTCTAACAGCATGGTTAAGATCTAATCCTGGAAAAGTAGTTTCCCAATTTCAAGTGGCTGAACTCTTCGGGCAAGCGTTTATTCGTGCAGCAACAATGCCAACTGCAATTAATGCATTTAAAGCATGTGGGATCTCGCCTTATAATGCACAGATTTTTACCGAAGATGACTTCATTGCTGCAGAGGCTACCGAAATCGAATTGAACGCTGAAAAAGAACCCGAAGCCGATACAACTCCAACACTATCAATAGCAGTAACCTCGCAACGAACACCGACAGTTCCATCTACAGTAACATCGTCAGCACCTGATAATCAAATGGCCACCTGCACTGCCTTAAATTCTTCAGCAATCACTCTACCTCAACCAACAGCTTCAACCTCATATCTAGAACAGCAAGCAAATGATTCTTTGGATAATGCAGCATTCCATCTGGTTAGTCCGAAACAGTTAATGCCTTATCCACGAATGGCCGAAAAAAGACGAAGACAAGTTCGTAGAAGAGAAAAAGCAGCTATTATCACTGCTTCTCCATATAAAACCGAATTAGAGGAAAAAAAAACAGTAACAAACCGAAACCAAATGTAACAAACAAAAATAAAATTAAAAAAACAGTTAAGAGATCTCAAAAAACCAAGAAAGCTGACGAAGTTCAGACATCAGAAGAAGAAGAAGACACAGAGTGTCTGTACTGCCATGGCTTGTATTCAGAGTCTACTGAAGGATGGATCACTTGCCAAACTTGCGGTAAGTGGGCGCATTGTGGCTGTGCAGGAGTGGAAGATAACGATGACGAAGCCATCCATATCTGCCCGGTTTGTGAAGATGATGACGTTTAAATATTCTATACCCCATCTTACCCAAGGGGGTGCCCCGTCTTACCCTATAGGTGGGGTAAGATGGGAAAATTTTGTTATTTTTTTAAAGTTGATATTTTTATGAGAAGAATCATATTTTTTGTTTTGACTGATTATAATTAAAAGAAGAAAGACTGATTATTTTTTTAATAAAAGTTCCTACATTGTGCAATTACAAACTGATGATTTATTCATAAAATACCTTAAGGTCCCCGTCTTACCCCACCTTCCCCTAATCCCACGCTGTCCGCCACTACGGACAGGAACTGGGGGGCGGTTGAGAGACCGCGTGGCTTGTCGGGGCGGAGCCGACGCCGCCCGTAAGGGCGGCGTCCAGGATGAAGCTCTTCTGTGCTGACACTAGTATTTATACCCACAACCCCACCAACAATTGTGGGCGTACACTACATTAATTTATCAAATGGGAATGAGGGTACCGACTAAATAACAGTGTTGCCATGACATAATGCTAGAATTCCCTGAAATAAGGAATGACTTAATAGAAAACAATAATACCTAGGACTACCTAGTGCGGAGGCCATTGTAAGGCTAATTATCATGGTGCAAGTGTAGCGTGATTACTATTGTTTCATATTATGTAGATAGGATCGCATTGGGATTGGTACTATATAGTATAAAGATAGATATACTTAAGAAATTTGAATAAGCATTATTAGTTTAGTACCTAATTATTAGTACCCAACTTGTGTATCAACACCATGTTACTTTTTTGTTTTGGTTAAATAAATAAAATAAAATAAAAATTATGTTTTGACTCACCCCTCTAAAGCACTCTAGAAGCAGCAAACAGCAGCTGACTGAATGGAACAGGTAATAGAAACCCAGTGGTGGTCCATAAAATGAAGATATCTCATCTGTAAAACTATACAGAAAAAAAAAAAAAACTATATAGGTACCGGGTATTTGAAGACATAGGTACTGATATTAAAACTAAATTGGGTATTTTCCGGGGTATGAAAATCAAAATTCTAATTAGTCCGTCAGTTAGAAAATAAAAAAAATTACAGACACGTATTTTTTTGCTTTTTTAAATTAATGAAAATAAACAGAGATAAAGCGCATTAAAGCTTAGGGTGGGGGACTCGTGACGTCATTATTCGGTATAAGCCCCGCACGAACTGCACCGGGTTGTGACGTCACGCGAAATTTTAACTCAATGTATCGCCGTTATTTTTTGATTACGTTAAAAAGAAAATATACATGTCCAATATTTTTTTATGAATCTAGACAACGACGGATTAAAAAAAAATTAGTCGAGTAGCCAATTGTTGATAATAATTCAAACAAAATTTTGTGGAACACAATTACATTTTTTACAGCTAATTTAGCGACTATCACAACGAACCAACATAGTTCATTTTATTAAAAGCGTTTAATTAACTTTCAGTGTCTGTATGTAGGTAAGTTGTCGGCACTTCATCAATTTCTGGAATGAAATTAGGAGTTAACTGATATAAATTGTCATTGAGACGCCGCGACGCGACGTTCGTCTCCGTCCGTCGCGCGTCGTAGTTCGGATATTATCGTCAAGCGCTGGCCGCCATACTTATTTACATCGTGCGTCACTCGTTCGTGAATTGTGAGTTTATTTCGAACTAAATTCGTTCCTGACCGAGGTCCCCTGATCGAACAGGTAAATTTTATTTTATTTATGTTATCCATACATATAAAATGCTTTGTCCTGAATGACTGATAGATCTACGCACAGCCTAAACCGCTGATCGTAGAGACCTGAAACTTGGAGGGTGTGTTCTTTGTTGCATCCGATAAGAAAGGATTTTTGAAAATTCAACCCCTAAGGCAATGAAAAGGGGTTGAAAAGTTTGTATGGATCAATTCCGCGGCAACTTCGAAATTATCGCGGGTGAAACCGCGTGGGACAGCTAGTAATAGATGAAATTGTGGACAAAACACGTACCTAACAATCATCTTATGATGATTCACCCAGTCCTTAAGCTTCTCATGTATCATGGTGTTCTCCTCTTCACTGTACAATTCAACTAACATTTTCCGAAAATTCGACACCCGACCTTTGGGCTGAGGGAGATTCTCCAGATTGTTCCTCAGTATTTCAACATGTCCTATGATTTGAAATGCCAACAGCGATAGAAAATAATCATACGCGCACAGTGCGACAGCGGCTTCTAGTGACATTATGAAATTGTAGATTGAGAAAGTATAGAAGTGGTCGGCGGGAATCAACCCAGGATACTTGTAGTAGATGGAAAATTCTAGAGTGATGTTTTCTGGCACGTCTTTATTGAACACGCCCATTTTGTAATTCCTGTAGAGTGGAGTTATATTGAATAGAACCGCGCTAGAAACGCCCATTGTTATTAAATATATTGAGAAATTATAGGACACTCTCTCGACGAGTTCATACATCTGAAAACAATAAATGCAATCTCTAATTCTTCCATTTATGATCGAAGCTCGATTGGGCTTCGATTATATCAGATAAACAAAAGGAAAGAAAATATAAGATTATAATAGGTATGATGTGTTTTATATTGTGGATGATGTTGGTCTGGATGGATTATTATTTATTTAAATAAATACAGCGAGATCAGTGACGAGACGATATATTTTTATTCAGCGGACATTTACATCTGACATAGACAATTGACCACAGACAACATAGATTAGAATCTACAACATGCTCCTTTTCGACATTGACAAATGTGACATGACATTGACGTTTATGCTAATGACAAATTATGACATTTATGAAGTTTTGTAAACAAAGTTTCTGAAGTCTAAACTTTCTGAAATTTATGAAACTAACTTTATGAACTGAATTGGAATAACAATGTGATGAACTAAATAAGTATTATACTGAAAGAAATAAGTAGTTATAGTAGTGCAGAATTACGTACATTATTATCAAGACATTGAATTTTTGCGGTACACATTTATCTAGAATAAATTTATACTTGTGTTATTTAATTAAGTTAAACATTGTCATTTGAATAATAATTATGAAACTATAGGTACATTAAAAGTTTACATTGAATGTTTTTGGCTTTCTTATTTGCCTTCCTGATCTTGTCACATAGTAATAATCAGACTTTGGTTCAGATATTTCTTTCTTGTTCTGACCATTAGAATTATTATTTGAACTTAGTTCAGGTGACTTTAGAATTGGCTGATTATTTCTATCAGAACATGGAGATTGACATGGAGACACATTACATTTATTTGGACTTTGACTTACAGATCTCTCAGTTCTGTTAGGACTTTGATTTTTGTTTGGAGACAAGTTATAATCATCTTGATCTGCATATTTATGTTTTTTACAACTAGGAGACAATGAATTAAAGTTACTATAGTTAGAAGACAAAGAATTGCTATAGTTATTATCCTCCTTCCTAAATGATAAACGAATGTGTTGACTATTTCTTCGATAAACATTACCATATAAATCTTTTATCATGTAGGAACGTGGAAATTTTGATTTAGATACAATAATACCTTTTGACCACTTTTTATGTGTAGGTTTCAGCTTAAAATAAACATTATCATTGACATTAAATGAATTATAATTTTTACAACTTTTATTATAGTATGACTGAGTTTTTTCCTTATTTTTAATTAAATTTTGACTATGATGTTTAAATCTTACAACTTTAGGTTTCAAATTAGTTAACTTACTGGGTACTTTAGTTCTTAAAGTTCTTGACATTAATAATTGAGCTGGAGAACACAAATTACCTCTTGGAGTGTTGCGATGTTGCAACAAACCAATAAATGGATCTGTGCCGGACTCCTCACACTTTCTAAAGATATCTTTGACAATTCTTACTGAAACTTCGGCTAAGCCGTTACTTCTAGGTAAGTATGGACTGGACGTTATATGTTCTATGTCCCAATCACTCATAAATTGCTTAAACTTTTCAGAATTCATGGGAGGACCATTGTCACTCACCAATTGCAATGGAATACCAAATCTTGCAAAAATTGATTTTAACTGTAATATAACAATATCACTTGTGGTGTTATTATTAAGACAAATTGTTTCTATGAAGTTTGAGTAATAGTCTACAACAATAAGATATTTTTTGTTATTATATTCAAAAAAATCTATTGCTACTTTTTGCCAAGGAAATTGTGATGTCTCATGAGATATTAATGACTCTTTACTTTTATTATTCATGAAAATTGCACATGATTCACACATTTTTACTTTATTTTCTATATCTTTACTAATGTTAGGCCAAAATACAGTACAACGGGCTTGAGCTTTAGTTCTTTCTATGCCTAAATGACCTTCATGGAGTATTGACAATATTTCAGACCTTAAAGAAGTTGGTATAATGACACAGTTATTTTTGAATAGAATATTATCTAAACAATGAATTTCATCCCTAATATGCCAATAAGGTAAGACAATTGGATCGGTGTGTTCTTTGCTATTCGGCCATCCATTCACCGTATACTCTTTTAATTTTTGTAAAATAATATCATCACTAGTATATTTTAAGATTTTTTCTAATTTTTCTTTAGAAATAGCTAAGTTTGAAGTAAGTAAATTGACATGAATTCGAATATTTTGATCAATTTCATCAAAAACACTATCATCATCACTATTTTCATACCTTTTATCACTTGGAGCTCGAGACAATGTATCAGACACATGCATATTAGAACCTTTTGTATAAGACACTATTAATTGGTACGCTTGTAGGGTAATCATCATACGCTGAAGACGAGAGGGTACATTATATAATGGTTTCTTGAATAAAGTAACTAGTGGCTGGTGATCCGTTTCTACATGAACTATTTGACCGTATATATACTGATGGAATTTTTTACATGCAAAGACTATTGCGAACAATTCTTTTTCAATTTGAGCATAATTTTGCTGGGAGACAGATAATGACTTAGATGCATATGCTATTGGGTTATTACCATGCATGATCACTGCTCCTACTGCATCTTTACTTGAATCTGCTGATATTCTAATAGGTTTCTTAGGATCAAAGTATGTAAGAACTGGTGACTGTGATATTAAATCTTTTAATCTAATGAATTGATTATTGTGCATTTCAGACCATTGCCAATCATTTTGTTTTTTAAGTAAATCTCTTAGTAAATTAGTTTCTTCTGACAAATTTTTTATGTATGAACCTAAATAATTGACCATGCCAAGAAAACACTGCAAATCTTTTGTATTTTTTGGCGTTGGCATATCTTTTATTGCTTGTATTTTACTTTTATCAGGCTTTATTCCATCTTTATTGAAAATATGACCCACATATGAAATTTCTGACAATGCAAATTTACACTTAGTATGATTAAATTTTAAATTTACCTGACTAGCTCGTTCCAATACAGCTTTAAGACGTTGATTATGAATTTCAAGTGATTCGCCATGTACCAGTAAATCATCGATGAAAATCTCTACTCCGGGTAGGTCTCCGAAGATTTCTATCATTGTTCGATGAAAAATTTCACTACTAGAGTTTATGCCGAAAGGTAATCTCATGAATTTGTATCTCCCGAATGGAGTATTGAATGTACAGAGGTCACTACTCTCTTCATCTAACGGTATAGACCAAAATCCAGAATTGGCGTCTAATTTTGAAAATATAGTTGAACCAGCTATTTTGGATCTTAGATCATCAAATGTAGGAAATTGAAAATATGGTCTCTTTATTGCAACATTTAAATTTCTTGGATCTAGACAAAACCTTAGTTTTCCGTTTGGTTTTTCAACCAAGACTATGGAACTTACCCATTTGGTAGGCTTAATTACTTTTTGAATGACATTTTCACTTTCCATGTAATCTAATTCTTCTTTAAGACGTGACATTAAGGAATAAGGAATACGACGTACAGGACTGACTACAGGTTTTACATTTTCATCAATATCTAAATGCACTTTATTTGGTAAACATCCAAGACCATGAAATAAATTTTTAAATTGGTTAATAATACTACTTACTGACTCTGGACATTGACACTGACCTTCGACTTTTGACTCTGACATCTGACTTTTTGAATTATTTGTGACTGAAAAAATTCTTTTAATAATGCCCAATTTTTCGCATGTATTTTTGCCTATAACAGTTTGACATACCATATCTGCTACTGCAAAATAAATATTAGAAGTTAGACCATTAGGAAATTGACACTTTAGATAACAGCTACCAATAGTTGGTATATTATTACCACTGAATGAATATAACCTGTTACTTAATTTATGAATAGGTACATATATTTTTAGACTTTTTAAGGTAAATTTTGATATTACATTTATGTCTGCACCTGTATCTATAATGGTGTTTAACATTTTACCATTATGAAGCTTAATTTTTAATTCCCATTTATTATTGTTGGGTTGACAGTTTACTGAATTAATTATGAAGTTTTCATTGACTTCTTGACTTACGGTGCCTACATTTTTATTTTTGAAGAAACAACACTTTGAAAAATGATTTAATCGACCACAATTGTTACACGTTACTCCTTTGGCTGGACACTTGAATCGATGTACCTCATTGCACCTTGTACATGTTCTTTTGAAATTTTGATTCCAGGATTGATTTCTTGACTGATAATTTTGATGATAATTCCGATTTAATGAGTTTGTACGATTTGACGACCTTTGACTACTCTGTGAAGCTGATCTATTCCTCCGATGGTGACTTGAAGACTTGTTCCTTCTGTCTGTTGACCTTATAGAATTAATTTTTTCTTGAGTGACCTTTACATTTGTACTTTCATTGATGCTTCTCGAACGTTGTTGAGTAATTACATAATTTTTTGAAACTTTGATTGCTTTTTCCAATGTTAATTTTTCATCTAATAACAATTTTTCTCTTATATCATTATCTTTAATGCCAATGACCAACATGTCTTTTACTAAAGAATCTTTTAATTGTTCAAATTCACATGATGATGCTAAATTATTTATTACTGTTATGTAATCATCAACCGATTCATCTTCTTTTTGATGACGAGAGAAGAAGTTGTATCTTTCTACAGTTATATTTTTTGTCGGACTAAATTTATTTTCAAATAATTGGAGGACATCTTTTAATTTTAAAATTTTGGAATCTTGATCGAATGAGTTATATATTTCCAAACATTCATCGCCTATGAGGCTTAAAAGTACTGCAATCTTTTTATTTTCTGGTTTGGTAATCAGATCTGTAGCTTCTAAATAAATCTCAAACCTTTGTTTCCATAACTTCCATTGGTGGAAAACATTCGAGCACGTTTTTATATTTAGAGGTTTGATTCCTGCCAAAAATATATTTGTATTTTGCATACCTTTCGTTAATTCTGAAGGCTCCACTTCTGACACCATGTTTTATATTGTGGATGATGTTGGTCTGGATGGATTATTATTTATTTAAATAAATACAGCGAGATCAGTGACGAGACGATATATTTTTATTCAGCGGACATTTACATCTGACATAGACAATTGACCACAGACAACATAGATTAGAATCTACAACATGATGTTTTCTCTTTCACCGTTGGGTTGAGCTTCTTTACAATTGAAAAAAAAGTGCTCACGAATGCCGTGGTGGCAATTTTTATTGCAAGTTTATGATCTTGTAACTCCCTTACGTCACTTTCAAATCGTTAGATCATTCACATGTACACTTTTCAGTACGTAATTAACCATATCTTAATCTAACGCGCTTGAGTAGTTCCAGCTATTAATTTTTTTTTAGTATTCTGATCGGCTATCCTAGATGCGCCATTCTGTATAGAAATCTGTGTAGAAAGTCCAATAAAAAATATTACTGTTAGTCAGTTTTGAAATGCACATGTGCACTTTATTAAAAACCCGTTTCACAGAGGAAAAGCTTGGGTGTCTCGTCGATCTAAAGTCTAAACCAACGAACGAAGATTCAGTCTCTTATTAGTCACTGATATATCAACGCGTTGGCTGCCGCACCATAACGTATAACGTTTTATTTTACTCCCCATAAATTTCATATCCCGAGCTTGTATTATATCAAAATCTTCTAAATTCTCAAGGAGTAAACTCCAATAAAATCCAAAAATACATCCATTTGCCAGACCTGGGGCTATTTATATGAACCTTACAAGCAGTATGTTTTTCTATCACGTAATTGAATGTTACCAAACCAATTCAGCAATAATTTAACTTGATTTTCAAATGCTGAGGTAGAGGTTCACGCTACGACAGAGACAAGCGACCGAGACAGGTGACCAAGACCGGAGACCGCGACCATTACTTGACCATAGGCAATGTATAAGCGACAGTTCGCAAGCGAGATAGATACAGGAGACAGGACACGAGACAGGAGACAGCGAGATGGTCGCTGCCCCGGACAAGTAGTGTCTCCTGTCGTCCTCGAAAAGCATATTTCGTCGCCATCATCGTCTTCTTCTTCCTCCAATAGAAGTTCTACTACTTGGTTTTCCATCATGACATATAAAACACAACTGGCTCCGTCGACAGACTCCCCGATACTGTCGTGTCGTCGCAAAAAGCCACGGTGTCTATGATCTTTATCTCAACCTACAGTACATGCAGAAGAGACTGAAACATTTATCTCGGTCTCCTGTTTCGGTCGCTTATCTCAGTAGCGGCGCAAACCTCTAGCTTGACTTTATGACTTTGCAGCAACGTTTCACACATTGCTAGGACTTGGCAAGTTTACATTTGTAAGTTACATACTCTCTTTGGCCATGTTCAGCAATATTGTTGCAATTTTTGCTTGCTTAGTGGAGGGAAGGGATTCTCATGCATATATGGTAGGGTGCGCAGGTAAAAGTATCAACAAGCTTAAGTAGATAATTATATTATATGTATAGTGAACTGCATACCTTCTTATAATAAGACCCTTTGTGTTTGTGATGTATCAGATGGAATTCCATCACAAACTTTCTCGATATCTCGCCATACTTCTTAAAACTTTGTAGAATCAAGCGGAACTGTTATATAAAAATAAAAATGTGAGTATGTATTTCTAAGTTTAGTTAGTTTACATAGCAATTTTTTCCAACATCGGATTTAAATGAAACAAAGCCTATAATATATTGCTTCAGCCTAAACTTAACCTATCTGTGAAAACCGTTTGAAAATTCGTTCAATAGATTCGGAGATTATTGTGAACAAACAGAGAGACAGAAAAGAATTTTAAAAACTTTTTTGTGCTTGGTTGTTCTTGTATTATCGCTGCCTCTTAATTTTTGGTTTAAAATATTCAATCTATAGGATCGCGGACTCAACTCTTTTTTTATAGTTACAGATCTTCTATTATGACTACACTTTTCTGTAATATCCTGTGGATTTTTAACCGAAATCCAAAAAGAAGGAGGTTCTGCATTCGGTTGTTTTTTTTTTTATGTACGCTCACCGATTACTCGAAGACTTTTTTTAAAAGGGTATAGTCCCAAGTTGGTTTGGTTGCCGCCAAATCGGGATCTGATGATGGGATCTTGGAGAAATCGAGAGAACTGTTCAAAATTTATAGGTGGGTACCTACTCCTGTAGCGATTTTTTTATTTTTATAGTAAATCGTTTATTTGCTTTCGAAGAGCAAAATTTGAAGAAGTGGAACTGATGATGAAGCTACAGACGGTCATCGGAACTACTCAACAATAGGTATTTCACGGGTTCCGATTGGACAGATTTGGAAAATTGTTTTTTGTTTAAAAGGGTATAACTCTTAAGTTGGTCCCATTGTTTCGCGTTCCGATTTGTTAACTTTAATATGGTTTCTAAACAATTTATGCTCGTCAGAATGTATATGGTGAAGTGGAACTGATGGTGATGTACTAGTAGAACTCCTCAAAAATTAACGTCCCTGCATCGGGTAAAGCAATATTTTGTAAAAGTTGATGAGCAGTTGACATCAGGCTAAGGTAACTTAGATTAATTACAAACCGACTCACTTAAAAGTGAGAATTAAACAAAATTAAAACAAAAAAATTAAAACCTACCTTTTAAAAACACTAAAAAGCCCAAAAATAACAAAATACCGCTTTAATCCAAAGGACAAAAATATACGTAATATTATTATTGGTTTGTGCTACTACTGATAGGTTTGAAGTCGGTGACAAGCCAAATATGGAGTGGGAAGATGGGCTAAGTCCACTTTCGCCACGAGCTCGTCGTGAGCAGAAACCTAAGTGGACAGACACAAGATCAGTGGTAGCACAAACCAATAATAATATTACGTGTATATTTGCCTTTTGGATTAAAGTGGTATTTTGTTTTTTTTAGCTTTTTAGTTTTGTGTTTTTGGAAGTCGGTTTTAATTTTTTTGTTAATACAAACAAAATAAAATAAAAAAGATAAGTACTTACGAATGTCAGCACAGTCACGAAATCCGTGATGTACATGTGTCCAAGATCGAAGAACGAAAGTTCATTGAACGCCTTCATCAGGTAGCATGTTTGGCCGACAAAAAGCCATATATTTTGCATTGGTAAAAACTTCCTCAAGAACAAAGATACCCGAGACGCCTGCTGTCCCAGGGCCTCAGCAGGCCACGCCCCGAGCAGGGCTTGGGATGTTCGCAGAATCCTGACCGACCTATTTATCAGGGCATCTTCTTTGCTGGAAATTGAGTCATAAAAATATTTCTTCTTAATTATCTTTCTTTAAGACTAGCCCCCTGCAGTTTCACCCGCAGTAATTTTTAAGTTCCGGTGAGAATTCCGGGTTACAATAGTCTATGACACTCGTAAATGACTTGGTGTTCTTTTGGTAAATTAATTTTCAAAATTGGTTCAGTAGATCCAGAGATTACTTTGTCATATGTAACCCCACCAAGAATATTTTCATGTAAAATGTTGCCAAGACGAGATCATATTATCGTGAAAAAGTTATCAGATTTGATGTAGAGCCAAGCTTCTAACTCTACACGCCCTAACTAACTCTACAAGGCCTCACTTCACAAACTCTACAACTTAGTCAAAAGTCTCTACTCTTTAGTTTACCCCTAAAGCGAGTTTTTTGATTTGGTAAACTATTCGATTATATTATACTATCAATTCAGTGAAGCAAGGCCCTGCTGGAACTCGTATGGCATTGAAGTGTGATTATACCTTATTGACTTTAAAATTTTCATTGGTACCTAACATCTTATCCGAAACAAAACCAATAATATTATAATCAATAAATAATTGAAAATACATACACAGGTATATTTAGGTGCATTTTATCTTGCGAGTAACTTAACCTTCTGGTATCCGAATGACTATTGACCGATTCAGTTAACTTTTTGCGCTTAATACTTAATCTATTGTTTGTGATGGGTATAATTTATAACAATATTCATGAATAAATGAATATTATTTGCGTATAACAAACAACATGTTCGCTCTCACAAATCAAATTAAGTATGCACTAGTCGACGCTCGCGGTTTCACTCTACCGAACTTTGGTAAAAACCCTCAAGAACTCTTTGATGTACCTAATCAGATAACTGTTTCAAACACTCGGGAAATTCTATTAGGTATACATGACAGACGATTCTATTAAGATTTTCATTTTCCAAAAATCCCATATACAGAAAAACAATTTTTAGTTTTTCCCGATTTTTTCCGGTGAAACCGCGGTGTAGGCGTAGTTGTGGGCGGCCATGCAAAAAGAACTGGGCCCTTATTTTACTATGATCATAACACGCCGCGTTAAGATAACACGCCACAAAAATTATTTCTCCCCCGTGCTCTAAGTGGTTTCACTTCAAAAAAACACATTCACAACGTGTCTTATTGCACACGGAATATTAATTTTTAGTATATTGGCACCTGGAGCGTTCGGAATTGTGTTTGTGGGACGCGCGTTATGGGCAAGGAATGTTGTTGGTCATAGTGAATCATGGTCTTGTGGGATATTGAGTTAATACTAGATTCGGTATCTAGAATATTCAATTGATATTGATAATATATGGATAATAATTGATTGATTGAGATTATTCATATAGACACTTCTCAGCATATAATTAACCCACCATATCTTAATCTGACGCGCTCGAGTATTTCGAGTCATCGAATTTTTTTTTACTAATCCTGGTTTTTAGCAAACCCACAAATCCCCTCTTGGGCTCCCGTACTATTATATACTGCATGTTTCTCAAAGACTCTATAGTATGTTGCATGTTCGGATACCAGTAGGTATGTTTCTCAAGGAATGATAATAATCAAAACTTTTAACAGGGCATAAGCCATGGAGTAGGGATCTGAAAAAATTCTCGATTTTTATATTAATGGATATTTTTTTATAATGGTCGATTTTTAATCGATTATTCTTGAGAAGAGAAAAATCTATTTTTAATTACTTAATCGATTTTTTTTGTCTCTATGTCACATCCGTAGTAAGTATGTAGGTAGTATTATAGGAATATATCCAATTTTTAATGATAATTAATGACTAGAGAATAGCTACCTATACAGACTTTTTTTGAATGGGAATCATAACTATGACATTATTTATTATCAGTTGAGAATGGGAATTTAAAATAAACCATAAAATTTTATTGTGATATAGCTTTATTTCTAACGAACAACTGAAAAGTTAGATTAGATTCGGTTACAATTATAAAAGCAACTACAGTTATTGTACAATCATTCTAGTTTCTAAATTGTGCGCTTTAGAAATTTATGATTACTCCCCCAATTTTTAACAAAGTATACTAAATTTAGGAGACCCAAATATTATAAGCTAAGCTAAGCATCCACGAGTAGCTGAAACATATAACTACCATGAAACAATACCCGAAGAAGCAGAGAGCTCAAATATCTTGAAGCATGTACGCAAATTATTGCTTAGTAGGTATTAATTATAAAGCATGATAATAATAACAGATGAGAGAAATGTTATTTTCACGACAAGCTTTATCCTGTGTAGAATGTACCTGTTTTATAAAACAAAAGAAATGAGCCCAAACACGATTAAACTGTTCCATTAGGAAGTTCCATTGCCCTCTTCCGACTCCTTCTTAAGACCCAAGTTATTGTGTGTAGCAAAAGTACTCAAGGAAATAAAACAAAGCATCTAGTCCAAATCCGATTGTCTCTGACTGCTCCATCATCAGATCTACTCAATGGTATACCATAATATAGCATTGTTATCGAACTTACTTACTTAACTTATCGAAAACTGTGGTTGGCAAATTTTGATAAAAATTGCAGAGGGAACTTACATACTCGTATTGCATGTTAAATAAAAGCTTGTAAAAACAAAAATGAATTTTAATCTTTAAGCAGGTATTTATTTCTATAGTGATCTGAACTACGGACCCTTGTGATTTGTATGAGTACAGGACTGTACTCATTCAGTCATAGATCTCAGAAGCATGAAATAAGAAAAGGTAGTTTTCAGGATCTGAAAGAGTCAATATTCGTAGGTTACACGACTTACAACGACAAAAACATGCATGTAATCAAAGAATTTGTTTAAAGGTTCATCAAGTTTTATCGATAGAAGAATCTCACCCTTGCCATGGTTTGAACACCTACGGGAACCATACCCATAGCCGTCACTTGTATAGGACTCTGCATCCGATGCAACATGATGCTCACTGATCTTTGATTGCTGACGTTCATGACCTCCCAAGGGATGCCGTACACTGCATCAATCAATTTCACGCTCTAAAAACATACGAATCAGATAAGGACATAGATAAGCAATAGTGTATTAACCCACATTGGAGAAATTTTGAATAAATCGTGTTTTAAAATCATATCGTCATTTTGTTTCAGAATTTTTTATGTTTAAATGTTTTTTGATATTTAAAAAATGCAATAAGGTAAACACATAATTAAAAAACGCTCTATAACTCTCAATAAAGCGTTTTGAATCTATATCTTAATATTGTGGGTTAACAGGTTATTTATTGCTTATCTGCGTCTATAAGTCAGCAACCTCTTTGAGCCGTGTGTAGATTTGTGTGAAGTATCAGACCAAATCTTAGTCTATAGTAGATTTTATAGATTTATTGTCATACGAACGAAATGAAACGAAAAAAAACATTAGATGATTTGGGATTCATGAAAAAATTGCTGTACCTAATATCGACTTTGGTTGGCAATCGTTTCGATTATCGGGTCGAATTATTCGGAGAAAAAGCAGTTTTCTCTCGAATTCCAGGCTCAGAAGCTAAAGGAATAACTATACTAGAAACCCTACATTAGAGCTTTACAAGTGTTAACGTGAACGTTACTACTGCAGAGCTTGTTAATAAAAATAACACAAACGAAGAAAGTTATACAAAATATCAACTATGAGTGATTCTAGTGTCAAATACATACTTTGACAAAGTAGAATTCATCGAAATTCACTTCTATCGAACAGTAAAAGGTAGGTGCTTTGATTATGCCAAAGAGTTAATGGTGCGCGATTGCTTAAATACCTAACGTGCGCTTAAGATCCTATGAAAATAAAGTGTTGAGGCTAATTTTATAAGAGTACTTTTAAATTAAGTATATTACAAGATTATGTAAGATAATAATACTATTATGTAGGTACTATTGGGCAAGATTATGAAACAAACTTCTAACCATCTTCTATTCTATAATAAAACTGTACTTCTTATAATAAAACTGTAGAGAGGTCAATTCTGTACATTGAATATATATTCAAAATTAATATTGGAGGATGAATGGTGATCGATACTGATGCCAAAAATGCGATCAATCAATTTTTTTGTCTGTCTGTCTGTCTGTATGTGCACGCATGGGTCAAAAACTACTGAAGGGATTTTAACAAAACTTGGTACGATTGTAGTCCATACTCCTAGGCAGGTTATAGGCTATATAACATAACGCTAAGACACATAGGACCTGAGCAGTGACGATAAATTTGAAGCGAGTCGGATGAAAATCCGCTTTCGTATACCTTTACTCAACCACGCAAAAACGGCTGATCGGATTTGAATGAAATTTGGCAGGCACGTTGTCAGGGATACAGAGAAGGACAAGGAATTCCCGTGGGAACTCCGACCGCGGGTGAAACCGCGGGGCACAGCTAGTTACTAAATAAAATTAGAATTAACGTTTTTATTGGTAATGCTTACCACAGTATTGACAACTTCAAATATAACGGATATCTGTATGAGCTGCCCAAATACTATGAATGTTAGAGGTCCAAATCTAATCAAGGCGTCTGGATCCTGAAAAATATAATAACAATAGGCTAGTTTCCTAAATTTTCTTTTTTAGTCCGTTTTGTAGATTATTAAAAAATATTGGACACGTATTTTTTTATTTTTTATGTAACCTTAAAATAACGGAGATATATCAAGTCGAAATTTCACATGACGTCACGCCTCGCTACAGTTTGTTCGCACGTTATAGCGAGCTGTGACATCACGAGTCTCCCACCCTAAACTTTAATGCGCTTTATCTATGCATATTTCCATTATTTTAAAAAAGCAAAAAATACGTGTCTTTTATTTTTTTATTATCTAACTGACGGACTAAATAGAATTTTGATTTTTTTACCCAGGAAACTAGCCTACATACTAAATGTATGTATATTTACTACGAAGAGCAAACCTTATAAGCCCGCTATATATTCACGTGAGAATCTTCTGGCAAAGCGAGAAAACTGCGAGAAACGATGTAGAACATAGGCTCCACATTCACGTTCTCGTGGTTTTCTCGAGTTCTCGAAAGGTTCTCGCGAGAATGTGGAGCCGGCAATATGATTCCATGAAATTAGATCAACAATTAATAAAAAGTAACTTCTAAATGTTAATAAACTAAAACTAAACTTAACCAAACCTAAAATAAAGCTAAAATATATTATTAAATAATAATAATAATCCACATCACAACACACAGATCTACTTGATCCCACAGTAAGCTATTATTAGCTTGTGTCGTGGAAACCAAGCAAACGTGGTATATACTACATAGAATTACTTATATATTATACTATAGATATATAAACACACCCAGACTGGAAAATGGAACCCTGTGTTCATCACACAAAGTCCACCCCCACCGGGAATCGAACCCGGAACCCCTTGATTAGCGGGTAGGCATGATGACCTCTGCGCCAATCGGGTCGTCGATCGGGGTCGTCGATCGATCGCCAATCGGGGTCGATTAAAAGTAGTGCCTTTAGGCAAGGTTCCGAAGATACTGGCAGCGTTCCCCCTTTGAATAGCTAATTCTTTGTCCGAGGTAGCTGCCAGCTCTTCGGTCTCCTGTGATGTCGACTAACCTTTTTGCTATTTCCTTAAAAAGCCTTATAGCGCTAGGACCCCACGGACCAAGGGTCTCGACACCGAATGGGACAAAGTCATATTCAGGGCCTAGACCCCTGTATTTGCGTGCTTTAGATCAACAATAATGTGGAATGTTGTTGAATATTCATTCAATTCAACAATATTACATTATTACAAGTGCGTAAGTTTGGTTATCACTCGCGAGGCGGAATTTGCGCCCGAACCGGAGGTGAGTGCGTGGTGGAGCTGAGTGTGTACAACCATCAACGTACTAGTATCGTACGATGTTTTTCAACACACTCTCTCGTCTTGTTTTATGTTGCAATGTTGAACAACAATGTTACATAATTTGGATGTGTTATAAAACAAAGGTTATGTAACATGTTACGTAGTCTGTACGCCCCGATACCCAGTCCACTTTTCACGTATCGCATTACGTTTGGGAAAGCCAACTTTGCCTGCTATGAAAACAAAAAATAAGAGGAACTAGCTGCGCCCCGCGGTTTCACCCGCGGTAATTTTGAACTTCCCGCAGGAATAGGCTAGTTTCCTAAATTTTCTTTTTTAGTCTGTTTTGTAGATTATTAAAAAATATTGGACACGTATTTTTTTTTTTTATGTAACCAGAAAATAACGGAGATATATCAAGTCGAAATTTCACATGACGTCACGCCTCACTGCAGTTTGTTCGCACGTTATAGCGAGCTGTGACATCACGAGTCCCCCACCCTAAACTTTAATGCGCTTTATCTATGCATATTTCCATTATTTTAAAAAAGCAAAAAATACGTGTCTTTTATTTTTTTATTATCTAACTGACGGACTAAATAGAATTTTGATTTTTTTACCCAGGAAACTAGCCTATTCCAGGATAAAAAGTACCCTAAGGCCTTCTCTATACCCCTGACAACGTGCATGCCAAATTTCATCCAAATCCGTTCAGCCGTTATTGCGTGATTGAGTAACAAACATCCAAACATTGAAACATCCAAACATCCACACTTTCACATTTATAATATTAGTAGGATAAATATTAACGATATGTTAGTAGACCATAGTACGAAAGAAGAACAATAGTACATTGTTATCCAAGGGGTGAAAGTAACTCATTTAGTGCCGAGACGGGGTTTGGCGCCCGAGCGTAGCGAGGGCGCCAATAGTTCGAGGCACTAAATAAGTTACTTTCTCCCGAGGGTAACACTGTGCTTTTCATTACGAATGCAAGGAAAGTCAAAATAAAAATAGGAATTAGCTAAAGAAAAAATGAGTGAAGATCGGATAGTCGCTTGACACTTTCCCACCTATTTCTTTTTCTTTGGCCGGCTAGCTATTCAGCCAGTATTTTTTATTTACATTGTGACGACCTAAAAAAAATATTTTTTTTAATTATTAAGTATTAATTAAAGAAAATAAAAAAATATAAATAGGAATTAGCTTAAGAAAAAGTGAGTGAATTTTATTTTAATTAATACCTACTTAAACTTTACGTTATTTCAATTTTACATCGCGCTGGCTGTATAGAAAGTTGAAACATGGTTCAATAGAAATGTGAAAATAGACCTAGTTTTTTTTTAATAATTTGACAGTTGTCAGTTGAAAGCGATTCTCCCTAGGGCTGAAAAGGGCTACTTGAGTAATGAAAACATATTTCCAATACACTTGCTCGTAAAGTTCGTTCGTTTAGCTTCATTATTAAGCACACTTGCTTTTTATTTACCGACGTAATTTCAACACCTCACTAGCGCGGAAGTTTGCAGAATTGTCTCTCAACAATAAGTTGATTGTGTTATCGAATATGTACTTGATGTTATAGTACAACAACGCGATTTTTTCTACATCAATATTTATGTCTTTGATATACTAACTACCCAATTTTTTTCACGTCAAAGTTTTATGAACATTTTTCCTCGCAAATTATCAGATTATACGCCATTTTTATCATAATGTACTTTTAATAATTGCAACTTGACTTACGCCTCTAAAGCATTCCATGAGTAACAAACAGCAGCTGACTGAATGGAATAAGTAATAAAAAGCCAGTGTGGGTCCAAAAAAAGAAGATATGTCATCTGTAAATCTATGGAGAAAACACAGACTTTGTAAACATTTTTGTAATTTTGTGGTTTATAATCTACTTACTACTTAGTAAATAGTGACACGGGTACCCTACGATGGTGAAGACGATCATAAAATGAGTGAGAATCAATAAAACGATGCAATAAATATTTGAGATCCACTGCTAGGCTTTGTATCTCGCTAGGATCTCTACAATTGGTTTTTTGTTGCTCTCATTCAGTTGAGCCTTTTACATTTCATTTTAGGTAGGTACATAATACTAATACATAACAAACGCTTTAACTAGGGACTCGAGTGTCCAATGAAACCCAAAATAATTTAAATAAAAAAGACAGTCGAAACTCTAATACGCAAATAAAGAAAAACAAGATATTGGAGTTGTCCTTCTACACTAAGATTAAAGAGGTAGTTTTTATGTTTGTAAGTTCGGAAATTTGGATATAATAGGCAATCTCTGGAACTGAAATAGAGAGTAGAGAGAATAGAGAGTTCCTGCTCAAATTCCGAAACGGACGCGGGCAAAACATGTTCAAACATATGAAGTGAAAACAAAACACGTACTCAACAATCATTTTATGATGGATCACGCACTCTTTCAGTTTCTCGTGTATGATGATATTCTCATCTCTATCGAACACTTGTAATTTAAACTGCCCAAAACTCGAGACCGGTCCTTTCGGCAGAGGCAAATTCTCCAAAGTATTCCGCAGTATTTCAATATGGCCTATGATTTGGAATACCATCAGCGATAGGAACAAATCAATCGTGCACACAGAGACACCGCAAAGTAAGGATAACAGGCAATTGAAAAACGTGAAGATATAGAAGTGATCGCTAGGATCGATCCCGGGGTACTTGTGGAATATAGAGAAGTCTAACGTGGCGTTCTCTGGGACGTTTCCTGTGAACACGCCAATCTTAATGTTGTTGTAGAGCGGTGATATGTTGAAGAGTGCCGCACCAAAGACCATCATTGATGACGAATACAGTGAGAAGTAGTAGGACACTTTTTCTACGCGTTCATACATCTGAAACGAAAACGGAGACGTGAATTGGTGATCAGGGCCCTTATTCACTATGACCAACAACATGTCTTGCGTTGTCACGCGTCCAAAAAACACATTTCCAACGTTCTGGATGCCAAAATATTAGAAATTATTATTCTGTATGCCCTAAGAAACGCTGTAAATGTAAATTAAATACGCTGTAAATTATAACGCTGTAAAAGTAAATTGTCTTTCCCTCGTAGTCAAAGAATTGACTACAATTTTTGTGGTGCGTTATCTTAACGCGCCGTGTTATAGTGATTGAAAGTCGTAGTGAATAAGGTCCCAGATCAGTACTTGAAAATCGTCTAGAGGAGTAATCTATATGTCTTCAGTATTTTATACAGTGCCTGTATTAGAGCATATAAAATAGGTAACCTAATTTAAACTAGTACGTCGGGGTGCGAGCAAATACGTACACAAACCAGCGTCAGTAGTTAGGTTAGGAATAAGACTGCTCTCTGCTTCGTACCTACCTTCTTATAGTATCCTCCTTTGTATTTGTGATGTATCAGATGGAACTCCATCATGAAATATCTCGATATCTCGCCGTACTTTCTCAAGTTTGGTATAATACAACGGGTCTGAAATATGAGAAATAGCCAAATAAAAATATTTATATGTATTTATTGATAACAAATATTATAAGGGGCTAAAGTTTGTTTTGAATATAGGAGGTAATCTCGGAAACTACTGAACCGATTCTAAGAATTCTTTCACTGATTGGAAGTTATATCTCCGAGTGACATAGGATACTTTTTGTCTTGGAACAAAGAGCCAAAGAATACCAAAGATCAGCAGAGGGGCTATTATGTAACTTTTGTTTCTATCATTTTTCGGTTGCAATCAAATACATGGCGGTTGTGTGATCACAATATGCACGTTTTGCATACCTACAATAGGCTATTTGACTATTTTTTTTTCTTAGTCCGTCTTGTAGATTAATAAAAAATATTGGACACGTATTTTTTCTTTTTTTACGTAATCAAAAAATAACAGAGATACATTGAGTTAAAATTTCGCATGACGTCACTAACTAGTGCAGTTTGTATGGCGGCTTGTAGCGGTAAGTGACGTCACGAGCCCCCACCCTAAACTTTAATGCCTTTTATCTCTGTGTATTTTCATTTATTTGAAAAATAACAAAATACGCGTCTAATGATTTTTAATTTTCTAAAAGACGGACTAATTAAAATTTTTATTTTCAAAAGTTGTCAACATCCCTATACCAACCTACAATATCCACCAATCAACCAAAATAAACATACTCCGAAAGTTGAAGCTGCCTATACATGATTAAATAATCACAAAATCGCTAATTTTCTGATTGAAAATTAAAATATGATAGCAACAAAAGTTACATAATAGATAGTCCTGCAGATAGTAACTTGGTAAGTTAATTTAGCAGCTCTCAAATCCATAGTACAAGCTCCGCTTATCGTTAGTTTAGAACCAGGTGGCGCCGTGTGAAGCATTATAGATTTGATTGAAAGTTGAGTAAAATATGATATAAAAGATACTTAAGAGCTGGAGCGAGGTTAGAAAATTCGTCAAGTAAATGTGTCCAAGATTGAAGAACGAAAGCGAATGAAACATCTTTTTCAGGTAATACAATTCACCGCCGAGCAGACATGCGGTTAGGATCACAAAATATTTCCTCGAGCACAGCGAGAGCCAAGTTTTGTGCTGCCCCAGCGCCTCGCCGGGCCATGCCCCCATGACGGACAGGAATGTACTCAGGATCCTACTGGACCTAATAACCAGGGCGTCTTCTTTACTGAAAATTAATTATGAAAAAAAATAGTACATTGTTATCCTAGGGGTGAAAGTACGCTCGGGCGCCAAACCCCGTCTCGGGACTAAATAAGTCTTTCTCCCGAGGGTAACACTGTGCTTTTCATTACGAATGCAAGGAAAGTCAAAATAAAAATAGGAATTAGCTAAAGAAAAAATGAGTGAAGATCGGATAGTCGCTTGACACTTTCCCACCTATTTCTTTTTCTTTGGCCGGCTAGCTATTCAGCCAGTATTTTTTATTTACATTGTGGCGACCTAAAAAAAATATTTTTTTTAATTATTAAGTATTAATTAAAGAAAATAAACAAATATAAATAGGAATTAGCTTAAGAAAAAGTGAGTGAATTTTATTTTAATTAATACCTACTTAAACTTTACGTTATTTCAATTTTACATCGCGCTGGCTGTATAGAAAGTTGAAACATGGTTCAATAGAAATGTGAAAATAGACCTAGTTTTTTTTTAATAATTTGACAGTTGTCAGTTGAAAGCGATTCTCCCTAGGGCTGAAAAGGGTTACTTTCAACCCGCTTCTCAGGCAACTTCAGACCTACTTTCCGAGTATGAGTAATGAAATAGTACATTGTTATCCTAGGGGTGAAAGTAACTTATTTAGTCCCGAGACGGGGTTTGGCGCCCGAGCGTAGAGAGGGCGCCAATAGAACGAGGGACTAAATAAGTCTTTCTCCCGAGGGTAACACTGTGCTTTTCATTACGAATGCAAGGAAAGTCAAAATAAAAATAGGAATTAGCTAAAGGAAAAAATGAGTGAATTTTATTTTACATAAATCAACCATTAGGTGTGCTACTGTAAGTATGCCCCCTATGACATTAAAAAAAACTTGATTTTCTGCAGTATCCAGCTGTCAGTTGAAAGCGAATCTCCCTAGGGCTGAAAAGTGTTACTTTCAACCCGCTTCTCAGGCAACTTCAGACCTACTTTCCGAGTATGAGTAATGAAAAATTTATTGCAGTTTCTTCTCTGTATCCCTGACAATGTGTATGATAAATTTCATGATATTCCGTTGAGCCGTAGACACGTGAAAGTGTAACAAACAAATACACAAACAAGCAAACTCACTTTCGCATTTATAATATTAGTAAGGATATCTTTAGTAACACTATAAAGGGAAGTTTTATTGAAAACAACGTCATGTCCCATATTTCAGTTCTTAGTCCTTTATTTTCTCTTAAGAAATCCTCGAAAGAACAAAACAATAGCTACCAAGTAGCAACCCTAGATCTCGAACACTTGTTACGTAGCTGCAACCCCAAGCAGTTTGTGAAAAAAAGTTGACCAAACACTCCAAAATCCCATTTTAAGTTTTTTAAGCAAACTGCAAACATTGTGGCGTGTTATAAATATAACATGTGTGTCTCTGTATGTGGTGTCGTAGCTCCTAAACGGCCAATTTTTTTAATCATCAAATCGTCATATTGTATTTTTTCGCTACTAATGTTATATCTAAGAAAATCGAATAAAATACATACGCCGGTGTACGAGTATTAACCTCCATGATAACTCGCCGATAACCTTCTGTTATTTGAATTACTATTAAAGTATTAACCGATTGAGTTGTTTTTGTTGTGCTTATTAATCAGACAACTGAGTTATATAATTTAACATAATCATAGAGGTTGCTTTATGAATATAAAACTAACATTGTTTGCTCAAGAAAACTAACGCCTCTCAACTTTCAGAAATCAATTTAACTATAAACTAGTTGACGCTCGCGGTGTTACTTTAGTGAAATTCGAGAACAGTTTTGACAACTGAAGGAATTTGTTTTTCCCGATTAACAGTATTTATGTCTTAAAAAACACATAAGGCAAATAAATTAAAGTAAATATTTTAAAATAACAAATTCTCTCTATGAACTTCTTATTGTGTTTAACTGTATGGCTCATTTTCTTTGCCTTAATATAGATACATATATAAGTAGATACGTTAATGCACTTGAGCACAAAATTCGACTTTGTGCAGCCTATATCCTGCCCAAGCACTTTCAGAGCATGAGAAGTGAAAAGTAAAATAAACACCGATTTATTGTTGTGATCTAGCCGTTCCCCAAGGTTATACGCACGTTTATTTCGGAGTTCCCGCGGGAATAGTGTTCTGTTCTACATGAAAAACATCTAAGAAACTGTTATCGTTAAATTGTTAATTAACTATCCAATCAATACTAATATTGTAAAGAGGTAAAGTTCGTGAGTTTGTGAGTATAGACGGGGCAACCAGCGCGTGTCTTAAAACAGCCGATAAAAGCCTGCCGATTCGGGTTTTTAACCGATAGAAGACTGTAAAAGGCTGGCTTTTATCGGGTTTAAACCCAAGCACCGGTTTGATTGCCCCTCTATATTTGTGAGGTTGTAGGGGGTAATCTCTGGATCTACTTATTTAGAAAATTTGTGATTGTGAGTGACAATTGAAACATGTATTGTGTAATAAAGTGTGCCTTCAATTTAATTGTACAAAAGTTGAAACCTATCAAAGTGTATCAAAGCTTAAACTCCCTTTGTATGAGTTTGTGGGATTTCTATTTGACTCATGTTTTCGAGATCCGTTCTTATTTTTAACCATTCTTTGTTTACTTTCGGTGGAATACTGTCCTCCCACTTAGAACACTGAGTCCAAACAGTTTGAAATAGTATTTTTAATTTAGTGGTGACCGGAACTAACCATCCAATAGGGTCAAATAGTTTCGAAATTTCTGAAAGTAACATTCTTTTCGTTATCTTTGTTGAATTATGTAGTGTCATATTACACGTGAATGTGAATTTGTCTTCGGTAGAGTTCCATTGTAATCCTAAAGTTTTTCCTACACCTTCTGATTTAAATTGATAAAGTATGTTTTCGGTGCTTTGTTTATTCGCAATTGAGTCCAACATCTTTGGTTCAGTACATGCCCATTTTCGTAGAGTGAACCCTCCTGATTTTAATACATTACACAAATCTGATATTTGTTGTTTTCCTTTATTAATAGAGTGCGCTCCATATACAAGGTCATCCATATAAAATGCTTGTTCAATGATATCTGCTGCTTCAGGATAGCTGCTTCTTTCGTCAGTTGCTAGTTTCTTCAACGTCATCATTGCCAAAAATGGTGCTGCCTTCGTACCATAAGTCACTGTCGTCAGTTGATAATCTTGAATAGGTTGCTGTTGATAGTCTCTCCACACGATTTTTTGATAATTTTGATGATGTTCACTGATATAGATCTGCCGGTACATCTTCTCAATGTCCGCAGTGTATGCATATTTATACTGCCTCCATTTTAGAACTAGAGCCTGTAAGTCTTGCTGTAGGTTGGGCCCTTTATACATTACATCATTTAGACTCATCCCTGAGGACGTCGTTGCTGACGCGTTAAATACTACGCGTAATTTAGTTGTAGTCGAATCTGTGCGATGTACTCCATGATGCGGTAGGAAACATTCTGTCGTATAAGTATTTTTTGATGGGACCATGTGACCTAGTTCTTGATATTCCTTAATAAATGCTTTGTAATCAGTTGATAACGCTACGTCTCTGTCTAGTTTTCTTTCCAAATTTTTAAACTGAGCTATTGCTAGCTCTTTTGATCTCCCTAATTGATATTTCTCCTCTTCTTTGAAAGGTAATTCGACCTCATATCGCCCATCGTCACGTCGCTTCGTCGTTTTATTATAATGTTGTATACAATGTTGATCTTCTTCTGATATGTTTGACGCTTCATTGATATCCTCTATCTCCCAAAATTTATGTATATTTTTCAAGTTTGATAACACCACGTTACAACGAAATGATTTCATATTTCCACATAAAACCCATCCCAGTTGAGTTTGCTGGGCAAGTGGTTGAGATAAATTTTCTCCCCTGATGATGCCTCCTAACATGATAAGTGCATAAATATCTGCACCAAATAATAAATCTACCGGTCTGCTAATATGATATTCTGGATCAGCTAAATTAATATTCTTGATATACTCCCATGAGGGCTTTTCAAATGATACGTTGGGCAGATTTTTAATTAAGTTGTTCATGATATATACTTCGGCCTTAAATGAAAACTCATTGTAAATTGAGTTACATTTGATATTAAGCGTTCCTTTACAGTTACTTTCTCTCTCACCTACTCCAAAAACGATCGCTTTACTCTGTCGTCTTTTAATTCCTAATGTTTGTGCTCCATGCTCCGTGATAAGAGACAATTGCGACCCTTGGTCAATCAAGGCTCTCATCCTTATGATTGATCCATCTGCGGCCTCGACATTAACTAACGCCGTAGATAATAAAGTTTCCATTGTTTCGTATTGCGATACATGCGACATATTTGTACCATGTTGATTTTGATTACTTCTATTAAATGTATTAAATGTAACACGTTTTGCAACTTCGTGACCTAATTTTGTTGTTGGCTTCCTTTGCGTATAGGCGTCATGTATCATTGTATGATGATTCTCCGAACAAATGCGGCATCGTCTTTGTGAGTTACATATTTTGTCATAATGTGGATATAAGCAATTCTGGCATATATTCCTTTGTTGTATCATATTTAATTTTGCGTCATTCGTCATACTTAAAAAGTTTTCACAATAAACTAATGCATGTTCATGATTGCATAACGGACATCTTTTGTTCCATGCCGATGACGGTGCCGTTGCATAAAAGGATCGCATAAATGGCTTCGGCGAGTTATTATTCCAACTGTAATTTGAATACTTGTTATAATACTGCATGTTCTTTCTAGGGCCGTGGTACATACTTTGATTAGTTTGATAGTTGTTACTCTTCTGATAAATATTGTTCTGCGTCCTGCGTCCTTGTTCTAAAGTTGTAAATTTGCTTTCCAAGTA
Source organism: Zygaena filipendulae (assembly GCA_907165275.2). Lineage (NCBI taxonomy): Eukaryota > Metazoa > Arthropoda > Insecta > Lepidoptera > Zygaenidae > Zygaena > Zygaena filipendulae. The sequence continues at coordinate 9,381,930 of OU015670.1, read as the reverse complement.
GTTTAGAAATTCTTGTAAACTTGGTAATTCGCGAGAATTTTTCAATGACTCTATGTACTCTGTATATGATTCACCATCTAATTTTTGTGACAAAAGGTGAATAAGTATTGGATCCCACGTACCTATATCCACTCCAAGGTTTTTTATAGCGTTTAATGTTTCTAGGGTGACGTCATGCATTTTTCGAATGTGCCCTACCGACTGTTGTTGTGACGTAGGAAGGCTTAAAAGAATGTTGAGGTGTGACGTAAAAATAAGTTTTTTGTTGTCATACCGATGGTTTAATATATCCCAACATGTATCATAATTTTCTGTGCTGATCGGGAGATGTTGTATGAGTCTTTCCGCTTCACCTCTTATTTTGTTTTTTAAAAACTGCATTTTTTGAGCCTTTGATAGGCAAGGATTTAAATGTATTGCTTCCTTGAATAAGTCTTTGAATGAGGTCCATTGATGATAGTTACCGGTGAAGATAGGGATGTCCACTTTGGGTGTGGATTTTTCTCGATGCGCTACGGACCATAGTTTAGTGTTGATAGCTTTTTTCAAATGAATATACACATTTTCGTGATCTGCGAATGCCCTTTCATACTCTTCGTTGTCGCCCTCTAGTTCGGCATAAATTTTCCAATGCTGTGAATCTATAGTTTCCCATCTAGTTTGCACTTGCGAAAGTACATCTTCAAATTCCCATTTCTCGGAGATATTTTCGATTTTGATACCATTAACGGTTCGCATAAAGGCTGTAAAATTGATAGTTTGAACATGTAACATGTCATCCAACTTGCTGAATGACCCTTGTGATTTTTCCTTTACCGATTCTTGTTTTTCATAATTATTCTTCGCACCTATCTCTTCGCTTGATACGTTCCTCTCTTCCTGATAAGCCTGGCCTGATTCTTCCACTGATAATTTCCCTTTTTGATATTGTTTACTCGTACTTGCGATTGCTCCTTTTGAATACGAACTCGGCTCTGTTGCCGAGTTATCCATGATGTATGTTTTAATTTTGCGATAAAGCTTCTCCGTTTTTTCATAGTATTTTCCTTGAAAATACGGCTGTTCTTTGTCTTCAGCCTTTAAAATTTCATTATGATTACCCTGATATTCTCCCCAATACGATTCTAAAGTCTCTAGTTTGCGTGCAAAATAGTTAGGGGTGGATTTACGTTCCCTTCCATCTTTTTGCATGTTGCTCTGCAGCTTTTCCATGGCTGCATAGAGCTCAGCTTGAGACTCGTACAGATACTCTATGTTGAGACTCATGATTATATTCCTAACACAGATATGAACTCTTGATAGGCTGATATACCCCGATACCCCGATATACTCCTGATACAATGATATGCTCTTGATCCCCTATATCCCCTTGATATGCTGCTCACTGCAACGCTTGATAATCCCCGATATACCCCTTGATATGCTGCTCACTGCAACGCTTGATAATCCCCGATATATCCCTTGATATGCTGCTCACTGCAACGCTTGATAATCCCCGATATACCCCTTGATATGCTGCTCACTGCAACGCTTGATAAACCCCGATAATTCCCCTTGATATGCTGCTCACTGCAACGCTTGATAAACCCCGATAATTCCCCTTGATATGCTGCTCATTGCAACGCTTGATAATCCCCGATATACCCCTTGATAATCCGATGTTCCACTATTCACTCATGTCCACAAAAAATTCACTGATAATGTCACAGCTTGTCACTATACTCCACGAGCTCGAGAGTCCGTCACTGGTACCCAATTAACAGCTCGAAGGACCAAAAATGTGTGGGGCACAGTGACCTGTGACTGATACGGCTAGATATGTTGATTTATTTGTTTATTGTATATCAGGGTGATTGTCTATGATAGATGTTGTGGTCGGCACGGGACGCGGCTGGCGAGCCGATTCGTTTGTTATGGATTAATTGATAGTATACCGACGCCCGTGACCGACATGAATCGACTGCCGCGACCGGGCCGTAGGAAAGCGGCTCGATCGCGTAAATCGCTGTCGAAAGCAGTGTTCGGTTTCACGCAGTGGACCGAACAGTGATCCCTAACAATAACCGTGAAATCACTTCAACTATCAGTTAGAAATGGGAAGTTAAAAGAAACCATAGTTGTGAAGATATATTGATTTATTTCTTAATAATAACTTAATAGTTCATCGGGCGCTTTAGTTTTGAACGAATTATTTTCATTAGATTACAGTTACTCCTTTACTAATTACTCCCCTAATTTGAACAAAGCATATTACAATATAAAATTTAGATGGCCAAAATACTATAAGCTAAACTAAGCTCCTAAGAGTGTCTGAAACATTAAACTATAAGATCCGAAACATATATTATGCAATATATTTACATAGTAGAATAATGAAATCACTTCCGCTGTCGAGTCCGTTCGCGATAAACTAAAAAGAAACTACAGAACGGATTTACATGCGGTTTTCACCAAGAGTGATTCAAGAGGAAGGTCTTACATAGGTATAGCATGTACTGGATTCCCGCGGGAATTCCGAAATTACCGCGGGTGAAACCGCAGGGCACAGCTAGTTAGTTAAAAAGTATTACAGTAAAATAAATGTTCTTTTTAAGACAAGCTTTATCATGGGTAAGTAAAGTACTCATAGCAACCAAACAAACTATGTACCTAGTACAAATCCGACTATCTCTGATTGCTCCATCGTCAGTTGAACTCGATGGTACCATAGCATTCTATTGTCATTCGTCTCAATCGGGTAGGCAGAAAATAGTTTGCAAATTGTGATCAAAAGTGAGAGCAACTTACATACGAACAGTGCAAGTTAAATAAATGCTTGTAAAAACAAAACTAAATTTTAACCTTTATTGTTTATGTCTAGTGATCTGTAGGACTACAAACCCTTGAGATTTCTATGAGTTCGAGAGTACTTATTCACTCATAGATCTCAGGAGCATGAAATAAGAAAAGGTAGTTTTCAGGATCTGAAACAATCAATATTCCAAGATTACTCGATTTTCAACGACAAAAATATGCAAGATATCAAAGAATTTGTTTAAAGGTTCATCATGTTTTATCGATAGAACGTTCTCACCCCAGCCATGGTCTGAACACCCACAGCAACCATACCCATAGCCGTCACTTGTATAGGACTCTGGATCCGCTTCAACATGATGCTCACTGATCTTTGATTGCTGACGTTCATCATCTCCCAAGGGACACCGTACACTGCATCAATCAATTTCACGCTCTAATGACAAACAAATCAGATAAGTTAAAGTTACTAATGTATGTACACTCTTACACAAAATCTTGGACGATAGATACTGTCATAGGTACGATAATTTGGGATTAATGAAGAATTTGCTGCAATCATTTGGTTGGCAATCGTTTTGATACCGTATGGTCGTATTATTCGGAGCAGAAACCATTCTCTCTGGAATAAGAGGCTCAAAAGCTAAAAGAATAAGAATACTAGAAACTCTACACTAGAGCGTAACATATTATCCAAATGAACTATGTGTATACTTTGACAAAAGAATTGATCAAAATTCACTTCTATCGAACTGTACTTTGATTATGCTAAAGCGGTACTTAATGGTGCGTGATGTGTGTGAAGACCTGATAAAAATTAAGTGTAATGGCTAACTTTTAGCACCTCAATCGTACTTATTACAAACTTATGTATGGTAATATTGAGTTTCATTATTACTATCGGGCAAGTTTATGAGATAAATTAACATTTTTATTGATGCTTACTACAGTATTTACAACTTCAAATACAACGGAAATCTGTATGAGCTGACCGAATACTAAAATTGTTAGAGGCCCAAATCTAGCCAGTGCTTCTGGATCCTGAAAAAAATTATAGTAATTATACTACCACTTTGAAATTAGATTGACAATAACGTGAATTCTTGTTTAGCTCATAAGAGATGGAGTAGCTATAAAAGAGTACCACCATTTTTAATTTTCCGTTACAAAACACCTTCTATGTGCCTATTTGTCAGTTAAAACACGAATCTTGCCATAACCACAAGTTAAACTTAGTCTGCAGATAACTTATCCCTTGTTACTTATATCTCTTGCTTATATACTTTTACTCCGCGTTTCTGAGGGAATCTTACTTTTTTTTTAACACACACTTATAAAATGGTAAAATGGTAGATAACGTAATAAAAAAAACAGACATATTCTTAACAAATTCGCTGGTACTTATGGCACGGGTACTCCCAATTTAAGTACCAGTTATAAAATTCAAGTAAAAATTAGAATATATGTAGGATATATTTATGTAGGTCACATTGTAAGCCTAAATGAAAGTTAAGATTATTATTATTATACTTGTCCGTAAAGAGACTCTTATTGCACTGTTTTTAGCTTCGTAATAAAGCTTAATAAGCACTTGCTTTGTACTCACCACGGTAATTTAAATACCGCAATAGCGCTTTTAAATTAATAGTTCCCATTCTTTCAATCTCAGTAATTAGCAGTTTTTTATTTTATGTCATCGATATACTTGATTTTATGGTACAACCTAATTTTTATATATGTTTTGTCATTGATATACTAACTTCCTTTTTTACCTATTTCATGTACATTATCCTCGTAAATGTATCGGATAAAACGCGTGAACATTGGTAATTTGTATCATAACGTACTTCTTATTAATACATGTGACATAACTTACGCCTCTAAAGCATTCCAGGAGTAACAAACAGCAGCTGACTGAATGGAATAAGTAAGAAAAAGCCAGTGTTGGTCCAAAAAAAGAAGACATGTCATCTGCAAAACTACAAAGAAGAGTTTGTAAACTTTTTTTAATTTGGTGGTTTATCTACTAAGTAAATAGTAACGTACATTACATCTTTAAGTACATAATATATCCTATGAAGATGAAGACGATCATGAGTGAGAATAAAAAAATCAATGCAGGAAATATGAGAGGTCCACTGTCAGGCAATGACAACACACAATTGGTCTTTCGTTACTGTTATCCAACTGGCCCCTATAATATGATTCTAGATACATAATACTAACATAACTTTCGCTTTAACTAGGGACTCGAGGGACCCAACAAAACCCAAAATAATTTATATTAAAAAAATAAAGTTAAAAGTCAAACCTCGAATACGCAAACGAAGAATTAGGTAAGTACCTATAAAATGGTAGTTTTTATTTTTTTAATTCCGAAATTTGAAATTAATGGGTAATCTCTGAAACTGAAATAATTTCACTGGTAGCTACAGTATCTCTAAGTGTCATAATATACTTTTTATCTCGACACAAAGATATTTTGGTGTTTAGGTACGATTTAGTTAGGTTTTGTAACTTGAGATGGCTGGTACTTCCCTCTTAGCTGACATAGAGAGTTCCTATTGGAACTCCGAAATTGAGGCGGGCAAAATCGCAAGAGTCAACTACCTATTAGACAAAATAACTACTAGGTATTCAAATAAAGTTCAAACAAAACACGTACTTAACAATCTGTTTATGATGCATAATGCTCTCCTTCAGTTTCTCATGTATGATGATATTCTCGTCTCTATCGTACACTTGAAATTTGAACTGCCCAAAACTGGAGACCTGACCTTTCGGCAGAGGCAGATTCTCCAAATTATTCCTCAGTATTTCAATATGGCCTATTATTTGGAATACCATCAGCGATAGATACAAATCAATCATGCACGCAGAGATACCACATTCTATCGACATTAAACAATTGAAGAGCGTCACAATATAGAAATGATCGTTGGGATCGAACCCAGGGAACTTGTAGAATATGGAGAAGTCTAACGTGGCGTTCTCTGGGACGTTTCCTGTGAACACGCCAATCTTAATGTTGTTATAGAGCGGAGATATGTTGAAGAGTGCCGCACCAAAGACCATCATTGACGATAAGTACAGTGAGAAGTAGTAGGACACTTTTTCTACGCGTTCATATATCTGAAACGAAAACTGGTGATCAGATTAGTTCTGGAATCGTTAAGGAGAGTATTCTATAGGTATGCCTTTATCATTTTGTACAATGCCTGCGTTCGATATAAAATAACCTAACCTAACCCAGCACGTCGGGGTGCAACCAAATACAAACCAGCTTTTTTGTCCCCGGTATTATTCGAAAATCGAAATGGTTAGGTTAAGTTAGTAGGGTCGGAATATGACTGCTCTCTGCTTCGTACCTACCTCCTTATAATATATTCCTTTGTGTTTGTGATGTATCAGATGGAACTCCATCAGGAAATATCTTGATACCTCACCGTACTTTCCCAAGTTTGCCAAAATATAGCGACCCTAAAATATGAAGAAAAAAATGAGTAAGTATTTTACACTAATATTACAAAAAGGTAAAGTTTGTTTTTAATGTCTGGAACCGATTTTAAGAATTATTTCACTGGTACAGAGTTACTACAGTATCATCGAGTGACAAAGGATACTTTTTGTCCTGGAACGAAGAGCGGAAATACCAAATTTCCACAGATAGTAACTTTGTAAGTAATTAAGCAGTTCTCCAGCACCCATAGTACAAGCTCTGCTTATCGTTAGTTTAAAACCAGGTGGAGCTGTGCGGTTAAGTGGAGGTGATGACAAAGCATTATAGATTTTATTAAAAGATGAGTAAAATATAAAAGATACTTAAGAAAGCCAGAACGGATATGAAATTCGTTATGTAAATGTGTCCAAGATCGAAGAAAGAAAGCGAATGGAACATATCTATCAGATAATATGTTTCACCGCCGATAACAATCCCATTTTGGAGCACTAAAAATTTCCTCCAGCACTCCGAGAACCAAGACCTCTGCTGTCCTAGCGCCTCGCCGGGCCACGCCCCGATGAGGGCCAGGAATGTACTCAAGATCCTGGTGGACCTTAAAACCAGTGCATCTTCTTTGCTGAAAATATTTATGAAAATAACTATTAAGTACCTATAATTATAACAGATCGACTTGATCCCACACTTGGCTATGCTTGCTTATCGTGGAAATCAAACTTGGTAGGTATATATGCCACCGTGAAATTGTAAAAACCGTTAGATTGTAAACGATTGGCATTGAAGAGGTATTTATGTGCACCCTGACATACTAGGTTAGGTTAGGTTTGAACTGTGACCACAACACAATCGAATGGTACCGACAGTACCGATCTATCACGTGCGAGCACCCACCACCACGCATTTTCTGTCCTCAGAATTTCACAATATTACCGTTATTTTAAAAACTAACGTCAATTAGCCTGTTTAATATTTTTTTAGTAAATTTCAGTAAATTATTTTACCCGAAACAACATACAGACGAATTCTGATCCTCATGTTTTGGAAGTCTGTTAAAAACTAGCTGTGCCTGGCGATTACACCCACGCGAATTTCGGAATTCCCGCAGGAACTCGAAATTAAAATTTTGTCCAAATAAAATGTGGGTAGCTACCCTTGTCATAGATGATAAGTGTGGCTACCTAAAGAAGGGAATATAAAATACCCTACGAACTTATTCTCAGTCCTAACAAATATACATAGAAAATTTCATAAAAATCAGTCATTTAAGCGTTTCGGAGGAGATCGATAACAAATACTGTGATACGAGATTTTTATACAACGTGCTAGAGAATTAACTGAAAACCTGATACACTCCATTTAAAAAATAAACAATATTATCATAAAAATATATTTTATGTCGAATAAATTTATACTTTAAAAGTTATTCAACATTAGTTTGGAGGTGACTTATCTACGAAATTCCAAGCGCTACGCCCCCGGCTACCAGATCGAATTGTTTTGCTGCGGGCGGCGTACGCGCCTAATGTTGTATTATAAATAATTTAGACATTGGCTAGTAAAAATGAAAAAAAAAAAACCTATATTCTAGCTAGTCGATTCTGAATAAACTACTTTCTAGTTTTCAGTTAATTCATTAACACGTTGTGTATTCGTTAATAATTATGAATATACTCGTTCCTTTTACTAATAACATTTAAAACTACAAATACATACGCGGGTATATTCATCTCCATGTTAACTCGCTGTGACCAACCGTCTGTCATGTGAATAACTCGTGAACTGATTGCTTTAACTTTTTGCGCTCATCAATCAGTAACTTGAGATGTATAATTTTATAAACATAGAGGTCGGTTCATGAATGAAATAACCATCCGGTACAAGCCGGGTACAATCCTATGCAATTCATAAAAACCAATTACTTACTTTGTAAAATCAGCTGCCAGGTTCACATAGGTCCATTGTTTGTATAAGTATAATATGAAACAACATGTTTTGTTTCGCATCATAATTACTTTAAGAATCTAATATGCAGAAAAAAAAATTTTTTTTAAGTCTCAGAAACTGTACGTGCTAAGATTAGATTCTTGGTTTTGGGATACCTATAATAATATGTACAAACTAGCCGGTGCCTGTGATTTCAACCGCGTGAATGTACGACCTTTGCAATGACAGATTACCTTTTGACTTACGTTACTGAAACATGGTCGCTCACTATGGACTTCATGAGCTTAATGGTTAACTAAAAGGCTATGGAGAGGGCTATACTCGGAGTTTCGTTGCGTGATCGAATCAGAAATAAGGAAATAAGGGAATCACAAGCGAAACAGAATTTTGATGATCATCAGTGAGTCAGTGACGAAATCAGGGTTTTTTAGGTATAAATAAAATCTATAGTATAAGAGCTATGCAATTAAAACTTTGTATGTTTCGTCCGCTATCGAGAACATATCCCAAAAATTTTGTTTATCTAGTATAATCCAAACCTAAGTTATAAGGGTTCAAAAAAACGACGAAGCACTTCTAGAAAAGATAGGTAGTACCTCCGCTTCGCTTGGCTCGTCTTGGCGGGGGCACTACCGTGCCCCCAGATCATTGCGTTTTTAAACAAACTGGTAAAATCTATTTTCAGGAACAGGATATTAACCGCTTTTTAAACAAACTGATTAAACTCTATTTGAAAAATATTTCGTCGTTCACTTTCCAGGTTTGCTATCTCTTCTTCTTATCTTCAACTAACTGTTCCCCGCGGTTTCGCCCGCGTAATTTCGGAGTTCCCGCGGGACTTCCGGATTATAATATTATAGCCTATGTTACTCAACTAAAGACTTCAGCGCAATGCAATGCAAATGCAAAGCTTCGATATAATGTTGCATAACGAACATTATAAAACCTTTTTATTTTAGAGACATGCATTCTTTTCTTTTGAATTGATTTTTCGCGAAGTGACAGTTTTAAGGCTCGGAGGAGCTTGGAGACTGGAGAGACAGATGTACCTAGTGATTATAATTCTCTTTTTTCAAAATGTATCGGTTTTTTTTTTTTTAAATTCAATCGCATTGCTTTGTCTATCAAGTCACACATTGTCATTGGCACAATTTCTTAAAAGTTGCCATTTAATAAAAAAGAAGGAAGAAGAAGATAATTCTCTTTGAGACAGAAAAGAGTGAGAAAATCTAACGTCATTGGCGGTTGGGTATAAACGTTTTCATTAGCAAAATTAAATGCGATAAATCTAGATAAGTAGATACCATATAATCTATACTAATATTAAGAGGAAAGATTTGGTTTTTTGTTTGTTTGTTTGTTACTATTTGACTCAAAAACTTCTGGACCGATTTCAAAATTTCTTTCACCATTAGAAAGCTACATTATCCCTGAGTAACATAGGCTATATTGTAATGCGGAATTCCCGCGGGAACTCTGAAATTGCCACGGGTGAAACCGCGGGGAACATCTAGTTGTGTAATCAAGTGTGCCTTCAATTTAATTCTACAAAAGTTGAAACCTATCAAAGTGTATTATTAAAGCTAAAATTTCCTTTGTATGACTTTCAATTTTTAGTGATCTACACATTACCAAAAATATCAGTTAGAAATGGGAACTTCAAAGAAACCATATTTGTGAAGATAGGTACCTATATTAATTTATTTCTTAAGAATAACTTAATACGAGTAGTTCATCGGGCGCTTTAGTTTTGAACGAATCATTTTCATTAGATTACGGTTACAGTACTCCTTTACTATTAGAACAAAGCATATTACAATATAAAATTTAGAAGAACCCTTGAGATTTCAATGACTTCGAGAGTACTTATTCACTCATAGATCTCAGGAGCATGAAATAAGAAAAGGTAGTTTTCAGGATCTGAAACAGTCAATATTCCAAGATTACTCGATTTACAACGACAAAAATATGCATGATATCAAAGAATTTGTTTAAAGGTTCCTCATGTTTTATCGATAGAACGTTCTCACCCCAGCCATGGTCTGAACACCTACAGGCACCATACCCATAGCCGTCACTTGTATAGGACTCTGCATCCGATGCAACATGATGCTCACTGATCTTTGATTGCTGACGTTCATGACCTCCCAAGGGGCACCGTACACTGCATCAATCAATTTCACGCTCTAATGACAAACAAATCAGATAAGTTACTAATGTATGTACACTCTTAAACAAAATCTTGGTCGATTGATAATACTGTCATAAGTACGATAATTTGGGATTAATGAAGAATTTGCGGTCAATCATTTGGTTGGCAATCGTTTTGATAGTAAGATCGAATTATTCGGAGCAGAAACCGATTTATCTGGAATAAGAGGCTCAAAAGCTAAAAGAATAAGAATACTAGAAACTCCACACTAGAGCTTTAAACATGTTACATGGACGTTACTACTCCGGAGCTTTAAAACAAAAATAACACGAATGAAGAAAATTATCCAAATGAACTGATTCTAGTGTCGAATACTTTGTCAAAGAGGTACTTATTATTATGTAAAAAATATCAAGTTTCATTATTACTATCGGGCAAGTTTATGTGATAAACCATTATTGAATCAGAAACATTTGTGTTGATGCTTACCACAGTATTGACAACTTCAAATACAACGGAAATCTGTATGAGCTGGCCAAATACTAAAACTGTTAGAGGCCCATATCTAGCCAGTGCTTCTGGATCCTGAAAAAAATTATAGTTATTAAACTACCACTTTGAATTTAGATTGACAATAATATCCCATCAAAAACAAACTTGTAAAAAAGTCCAAGTCTCGCAACTCAGTTCTTCTACAGTAAAAAGTTGTGAGATCAATGTAATACCAAGTCGGTTAATTTATTCAGTGCCTACTTAAGGGTCCTTCTATCTAAAGTTATCATGTTATAAGCTAATCTAATAACATTTTATAGTGACCATATCAAATTTAAAAATCCTTTATGTTTTAAATAGATTGATTGGCTTGGCGATTACGTGAAAACACAATACCTATATCTCACATGTAATACATAATTATGGTTCTAAACAATCTAATTTAATTATAATATGTATTACTTGTGAGATACATTGTGTTTTCACGTAATCGCCAAGCCAATCAATCTATTTAAAACATAAAGGATTTTTAAATTTGATATGGTCACTATAAAATGTTATTAGATTAGCTTATAACATGATAACTTTAGATAGAAGGACCCTTAAGTAGGCACTGAATAAATTAACCGACTTGGTATTACATTGATCTCACAACTTTTTACTGTAGAAGAACTGAGTTGCGAGACTTGGACTTTTTTACAAGTTTGTTTTTGATGGGATCTCATTTCTTTTTGTAAATGGTCTTCCTCCTTTGAGCAATTTAGTCTACTTTAATAACTTGAAAGATTTTGGTACAACTTTATAATATAAACACATGCCCCATTCTTGCTTTTTCATTCCGTTGACCATTGTACCTTTGAACATAATTATGTCTAGGTAACTATGTATCTACACTTTATATCTAGGTAGGTAACTAGCTACACTTATTATTATTATTTATTAATATCTGGGCAACGGCTTAAATAGCTGTTCCCCGCGGTTTAACCCACGTTAATTTCGGAGATCCCGCGGGTATTCTGAGATAAAAGTACTACCCTATGACCTTTCCTGTACCCTTGACAACGTGTAGTATGCAATAATTAATTCACCCGCGTTGATATCAGAGTTCGCGCGGGAATTCCAGAAATGAATCCTAGCTAGATCGATTTATGGCCCCCGAAATCCCCTGTATACAAAATTTCATGAAAATCGTTGGAGCATTCAGATTAGGGTAATTTTATCTCGGAATTCCCGAAGGATCTCCGAAATTAACGCTGGTGAAATCTCATGAAATTTTGCATGCACGTTGTCAGGGGTAAAGAAAACCTAGGGATATAGAGTACTAACTACTTTGCATCTCTGAATTCCCGCGGGATCTCCGAAATTAACGCGGGTGAAACCGCAGGGAACAGCTAGTCTCATATATTTATATGGGATTACAAAGTTATTTGTGCAGTTGGTACATATAACTGCATATATAACTTTGTAATTCCATACATTTATATGGGATTACAAAGTTATTTATGCAGTTGGTGTATCTAGAAAACTGGACCGAAATTGCAAAATATTTTAGTTTTTCCTTGATTTATACAATAAACACTAATTGTGTTCTAAATTTCAAACTTCTATGTCTGCTAGAAGTGCCTTAGAGTTTTGATGATCGGTCAGTGAGTGAGTGAGTGAGTGACCTACAAAATTAAGAAACTTTGACTAGTTATAATTCTTAAACTACTGGTTCAAATCGAATGAAATTTAAATTATACCGTCTTTATACAATACCTGCTTGTTTACTAAAAATTCAGGCTTCTAGTTTTATCCACAACGAAGTTATAGGGGGTCGAAAATGGCCTGAATTGCTTCGAGAAAAGGATAGTACGGCCGTGCCGCTTTTGTTGCTCGACTTGGCGGGGGCACTGCCGTGCCCCCAAATGAATTCTTGTTTAGCTCATAAGAGATGGAGTGGCTATAAAAATGTACCACCACTTCTGATTTTCCGTTACAAAACACCTATGTGCCCATTGGTCAATTAAAACACGAATCATACCATAACCACAAGTTAAACTTAGTCTTCAGATAACTCATCACTTGTTACTTATATCCCTTACTTATATACTTTTACTCCGCGTTTCTCAGGGGATCTTTAAAAATATTTTTAACACATACTTACATAATGGCAGATTTTGTGTGCATTATCCTCGTAAATGTATCGGATAAAACGCGTGAACATTGGTAATTTGTATCATAACGTACTTCTCATATTTTTAATACATGTGACATAACTTACGCCTCTAAAGCATTCTAGGAGTAACAAACAGCAGCTGACTGAATGGAATAAGTAAGAAAAAGCCAGTGTTGGTCCAAAAAAAGAAGACATGTCATCTGCAAAACTACAAAGAAGAGTTTGTAAACTTTTTTGTAATTTGGTGGTTTATCTACTAAGTAAATAGTAACGTACATTACATCCATATGTACATAATATATCCTATGAAGACGAAGACGATCATGAGTGAGAATGAGTGAGAATAAATAATCGATGCAGCAAATATGAGAGGTCGACTGTTAGGCAATGACAACACACAATTGGTCTTTCGTTACTATTATTCAACTGGGCCCTTTAGATTTGATTTAAGGTAAATATTACTAATACATTAACTAGAGACTCGAAGGATCCAACCAAACCCAAAATAATTTACATGAAAAAATAAAGTTAAAAGTCGAACCTCAATCACTCAAAACTAAATCAATTAAGTACCTATAAAATGGTAGTTTTTATGTTTTTAATTCAGAAAATTATTATTCAATTTTCTGAATTTGTGGGTGGGTAATGGGTAATGGGTAATCTCTGAAACTGAAATTATTTCACTGATAGGAAGCTACATCATCTCTGAGTGTCATAATATACTTTTAATCTCGACACAAAGATATTTTGGTGTTTAGTTACGATTTATTTAGATTTTGTAACTAGAGATGGCTGGTACTTCCCTCTTAGCTGACATAGAGAGTTCCTGCTGGAACTCCGAAATTGAGGCGGGCAAAACCGCAATAGTCAACTACTAGGCAAATAACTATCTACTAGGTATACAAATAGAGTTCAATCAAAACACGTACTTAACAATCATTTTATGATGGATCACGCACTCTTTTAGTTTCTCGTGTATCATTATGTTCTCGTCTCTATCGTACACTTGAAATTTGAACTGCCCAAAACTGGAGACCTGACCTTTCGGCAGAGGCAGATTCTCCAAATTATTCCTCAGTATTTCAATATGGCCTATTAGGTATTTGGAATACCATCAGCGATAGATACAAATCAATCATGCACGCAGAGATACCACATTCTATCGACATTAAGCAGTTGTAGAGCGTCACAATATAGAAATGATCGTTGGGATCGAACCCAGGGAACTTGTAGAATATGGAGAAGTCAAACGTAGCGTTCTCTGGGACGTTTCCTGTGAACACGCCAATCTTAATGTTGTTGTAGAGCGGCGATATGTTGAAGAGTGCCGCACCAAAGACCATCATTGACGACAAATACAGTGAGAAGTAGTAAGACACTTTTTCTACGCGTTCATACATCTGAAACGAAAACTGGTGATCAGATTAGTTCTGGAATCGTTAAGGGGAGTAATCCTTCATCATTTTGTACAATGCCTGTGTTCAAGCATATAAAATAACCTAACCTAACCCAGCACATCAAAGCACCAAACACCGAATACAAAGCAGCGTAATTTTTTGTCCTCTGTATTATTCGAAAATCGAAAAGAACAAATTATATTATTATTTGTTATATTTGCCTACAATACAGTATAATAAAGTAATACATTTATATGAAATATTTGTGACAACAACTAGCTAAGTTCCTCAAGTGGTTAGGTTGGGTTCGGAATTTGACTGCTCTCTGCTTCGTACCCACCTTCTTATAATATGATCCTTTATGTTTGTGATGTATCAGATGGAACTCCATCATGAAATATCTTGACATCTTGCCGTACTTTCCCAAATTTCCTATAATATAGCGACACTAAAATATGAAGAAAAAAAAATGACTACCTAGGTAAGTATTCTACACTAATATTACAAAAAGGTAAATTTTGTTTTCAATGTCATCTCTAATCTCTGGAACTACTGAACCGATTCTAAGAATTATTTTATTGATTAAAAGTTCCTACAGTATCTTCGAGTGACATAGGATACTTTTTGTCCTGGAACGAAGAGCGGAAATACCAAAGCTCAACCGATAGTAACTTGGTAAGTAATTCAGCAGATCTTCAGCACTCATAGTACAAGCTCTGCTTATCATTAGTTTAGAACCAGGTGGCACTGCTGTATGGTAAAAGCCAAGCATTATAAATTTGATTGCAAGGTGAATAAAATATAAAAGATACTTAAGAAAGCCAACACGGATAGGAAATTCGTTATGTAAATGTGTCCAAGATCGAAGAACGCAAGCGAATGGAACATATTTATCAGGTAATATGTTTCACCGCCGATTACAATCCCATTCTGGAACACTAAAAATTTCCTCCAGCACTCCGAGAACCAAGACCTCTGCTGTCCCAGAGCCTCGCCGGGCCACGCCCCGATGAGGGCCAGGAATGTACTCAAGATCCTGGTGGACCTTAAAACCAGTGCATCTTCTTTGCTGAAAATATTTATGAAAATAGCTATTATATAACACCTAATAACACTTCACAACACACAGATCTACTTGATCATATTCTGCTTTTAATCACAGTAAATTAGAAATCATCTGTGATGTTTTGGAACAATCTTTAATACGCAATATGATATTCTGTCAGTACCTAGGATTTTATTCAAATACATTCATTTAAAATTATGAATTACCTCGTTTATTTTACTTATAATAATTTTATACCACAAATACATACGCGGGTATAATTATCTCCATGTTAACTTGCTGGTATCTAACCGTCTGTCATATGAATAACTATTAAACAAATTAATCAGTAACTTGAGATATTATACTATAATTTAATAAACATAGAGGTCGGCTCATGAATAAATTACCATTGTTTGTGTATAGGATACAACATGTTTTCTTTCGCATCATAATTACTTTAAGAATGCAAAAAAAATGTTTTTTTAATCATGGAAGTTTATGCTGTATATGTAATAATGTACGTCAGTACCAACATAATATACTTCAATGTTTTTAAGTCTCAGAAACCTATACGTGATTAGGTTCTTGGTTTTGGGATATTATAATTATGTACAAATATTATTTGAAAAATATTCGCAAATAGTCTCTTTTTATTTCAGAGTTCTTGTGAATTATAAAAAATGATTTACATAAATTCGTAACTCAATTTATTCAAAAAGGAAATGGTATTTACTAAATAATGACACAGACATATCACTTGTTGTTGGTTAAATAATATAATCACAATGTTTGTTTTTGCGTTTTGTTTCTCCTTTTACTTCGTCGTGCACGCAAGCAGCCATCATTCATTCATCACCATTAAAAATTCACCATTTAACTACTTTTCGATATATTATAGCCCCTTAAAACTATTGCTGCTAACATAATATATAGGCACAGCATGCTATGCGAAAGGCTGTTTGAAATTGTAGGTCAATTTTATTTTAATGTCTAATCCACATTGAGCGTTCTGAAAGTGCCCGCTATCCCCATGGCCTCGTCTGTGACGTCATCAGATAGCCTGTATGCCTCGTCCGTGGTGGCGCCACTCATCATCTTCAGATACTCGACGTGTTCCTTAGAACTGATCGCGTCTAGCATATCATCTGTAATAGAAGATTTCATTGGTGACACATTTCTCAATTCGACAGCACTGTGGGCGCAAACGATCTATAGCCTCGTAACGTCCGAATGATGAAAATATGTCGACATTACGGTCCAACACAATTTTTAAAATCATTAGCCTAACCTAACCCAACCCATGGACCCAGTGACATGATGTTTAGTAAAACTTTAAACCTATTTTAGCTTAAACCTGCACCTATCACAATACTAATGCACGATGTGAGCAAGTACGGCGGCCAGCGCATGACTAAAATATCCGAACTAGACTGGACTGAACCAATCGTCTCGATTTGCATGCAGGGGACATTCTGGGACATGCTTTTTTTCCTTGCGTGACCCATGAAGATTTCTACCAATTAACTCCTGCCACAAGCTCCATTAAAGAAAAAATATGACAACGGTACATACCGCAAATCGTCTTCATGGATCTCTCCTCGCCCCCGTATTCTGATGGCAACAATTTTTTGTCCACAACTTCGAAGAGTTTCTCTACCGAGTCCAGCACTCGGATCCTCTCGCCTATCTTGGCTGATAGCGCTTTCTTGAATAGTGTGATCACAACGTCAACTAATTTGGAATTTGATATAATATTGATGGAGTTAATTCTCATACCGAAGCCCTCCTGGAAAACAAAATTTGAATGATCAGCTAGTAAATATTTAAAATCACCCACTAAATCTAGGAAACCACTTGACCTAGATTGGTGAAAATTAAAACTCTGAAACTAAACTTTGGATAAAAATCCAGTAAATTAAATTATTTCTTAAAGAGGTAGTGATAGTCCATCAAGTAAGTGCTATTCCTAAATTCTTACAAGTCTTGGTGAATCAATGGATTCGATTGGATTTATTTCTGTTGGATTCACTTTCTGATCCAATTTCTTTAAATATTACTGTCATTTCTCTTCCTAGACCTTCAAATCTTATAAATGAGTTATTACTACTTGCGTCTACGCCACATAGATTTTAACGTGCGTCGTGTTTTCGTAGTCTAATTACTATACTTGTACATGTACATACTTACAGTGAACCATGAGAACCACTGAGTCATGTCGGTCAAATTGACCTTTGGGATCAACTCCATCAGGTTAGCATCGATGTAGTCGATGATGAAGATGAACCCGTTCGAGTAGTCGTGGACTTTTAAATACTCAATCAACTGAAAATATGCAATATGGACTTTTACAGGATATAGCTGCTATACAACGTGTTAATGAATTAACTGAAAACCTGATACAACCCATTTAAAAAAATAAACAATAATATGATTAAAATATATTTTATGTCGAAAAAATTTATACTTTAAAAGTTATTCAACATTAGTTTGGAGGTGACCTATCTACAAAATTCCAAGCGCTACGCCCGCGCCTACCGGTTCGAATTTTTTTGCTGCGGGCGGCGTACGCGCCAAATATTGTATTATAAATAATTTGGACATGGGCTAGTAAAAATAATTAACAAAAAAATTAAAACCGACTTCCAAAAACACAAATCTAAAAAAGCTAAAAATAATAAAATACCGATTTAATCCAAAAGACAAAAACACACGTAATATTATTATTGGTTTGTGCTACCACTAATCGGTTTGAATTCGGTGACAAGCCCGCTGGTGTCTGCCCACTTGAGTTGTTTTGCTCACGAAGAGCTGGTGGCAGGAGTCGACTTAACCCCCTCCATATTTGGCTTGTCACCGACTTCATACCGATCAGTAGTAGCACAAACCAATAATAATATTACGTGTGTTTTTGTCTTTTGGATTAAATCGGTATTTTATTATTTTTAGCTTTTTTAGATTTGTGTTTTTGGAAGTCGGTTTTAATTTTTTTGTTAAAAATTTGTTTATTTCTTTCTTTTTAGTGAGTTGGTTTGTAATTTATCTAAGTTACAATAGCCTACTGTCAACTGCTCATAACCTTTTACAAAATATTGCTTTTCCCGATGCAGGAACGTTAATTTTTGAGGAGTTCTGCTGGTACACCACCATCAGTTCCACTTCACCATATACATTGTGACGAACATAAATTGTTTAGAAACCACATTAAAGTTAACGAATCGGAATCTGTGAAATACCTATTATTTAGTAGTTCCGATGACCATCTGCGGTCTTCATCATCAGTTCCACTTCTTCAAATTTTACTTTCCAAAAGCAAATAAACGATTTACTATAAAAAATACCCAAATCGCCATAGGTGTGCCTATAAATTTTGAAGAGTTACCTCGATTTCTCCAAGATCCCACCATCAGATCCTGACTTGGTGACAATGTGACCAATTCGGAAGTATCCCCTTTCAAACAAAAAACAATTTTCCAAATCGCTCTAATTAGAACCCCTAAAATACGTATTATTGTTGAGTAGTTCCGATGACCATCTGTGGTCTTCATCATCAGTTCCACTTCTTCAAATTTTGCTTTTCGAAAGCAAATGAACGATTTACTATAAAAAATACCCAAATCGCTATAGGTGTGCCTATAAATTTTGAAGAGTTCCCTCGATTTCTCCAAGATCACATCATCAGATCTGGACTTGGTGGCAATGGGACCTAATTGGGAGTATACCCTTTCAAACAAAAAAAGAATTTTTGAAATCGGTCCAACTGTCTTCGAGTAATCGGTGAACATACATAAAAAAAAAAAAAAAAAACACATACAATCGAACATAGAACCTCCTCCTTTTTGGAAGTCGGTTAAAAAAATATAACCTATATTAAAACACAGTGCGATCGATTCGCTAGTTGGTTCTGAGCAAACTACTTTCCAGTTTTCAGTTAATTCATTAACACGTTGTATATTATAGTACATCCTCAAGTTCAAGCTTTCTATAGGAGATATTATAATGCTTACATGTCATAGTCATAGACAGCTCTATCGGTCTAACGAATTGAGTGGAATTGAATGGAATTGAATGAAATGTGATGGGATCAGATCAGATAGGATGGGATGGGATGGCATTGATAATTGTCTGCCCTGGGCTCCCCCACTGAGACCTCCCCACATTCTTAAATGGTGTAGCCTTGGGGAACAGTAAGTTAATCTATACTCCTAATATTAAAACAGGTAAAATTTGTGAGTTTGTGCGGTTGTATCTCTGGATCTACTGAACCGAATTGGAAAATTCTTTTACCAATAGAGAGTCACGTTACTTGTGAGTGTTATAGGCTATATTGTAAACCCGAATTCCTACGGGAACTCTGAAATCACCGCGAGTGAAATGGCGGGGGAACAGCTAGTAGACTATGTATAAAATAACGTAGCATCTCGCTCACCATGCACGCGTATTTATACACGTCGGCCATTGAACTTTCCGTCACGGTCGGTTGCGTGTGCAGCGCCACCAATATCACTCGGTGATAATCTTCTGTCATTTTGGGTAGAACAGTTAGTTCACTGAAAACACAAAAGTGACCATCTAAAATTTGGCTTTGGGCCTTTTGGGCTGGTAGCCCCACGAGTTTTCCATCTAGCCGGGGGATCCACGGGTCGTGCGTCCTCAGTTTGTATGACGGTTTTAGCGGTTAGTGACGTCACGACACCATAAACTTTAACCCGCTCTATATCTGTATAATTTAAATTTATTTGAAAAAGCAAAAAATACGTGTCTATTGTTCTTTATTTTCTAACTGACGGACTATAATTAGAATTTTGATTTTCAAAAGTAGTTAACATCCCCATTATGTGGTTACTAACACTGCGAGTTAAATAAAAGCTTGTAATAAAATAAATAGAAAGTTTACAAATTCTCAAAGCAGTGGCTCGCACTCAGGTCGTTCTTGGCATCGTATCTGTCGAAGAACTTGGGAACGTGCGTCCGGATGGTGCAGTACTTGTCGATCTTCGACTTGGCTCGCTCCACGGAGCCCTTGCACGCGACGACCGTCGCTTCCAAATATCTCTTACCTGGCGACAAGGGAGTATGCCATAAATTAACAAAGGAAAAAAGATGTATAGTAAGTTCACACCTGAGACACTGCATATGAGCGAACCGATTCAACTGCCCACTATCACTGCAACTCAGACCAAATAAAAACTAAAGACGGAACGCGTAGAACAAACAAGTGAAGCCCGGAAAAAGACACCATCGCCGTGCACGTACACAGAAACACGCGCACACTTACAAGAAAAAGACACCATAGCTTTTAATTTGAGCTTCTCCCGCTAATAGAGGTGACGCAATAAAAAAATGCCATATTGTGTCCTCAACGGTCAAAAAATAAAAAACAGCATGGATTCACTTATCACCAGCAACTAAACTTAGCAAATCCATACACTTTCCTAATCACCACATGCATACGCAACCGGCTTCACTTCGATGTTCGAGACGTTCCGTCTTTAGTTTTTATTTGGTCTGAGCACTGCAAGCGGGCGGCTGTGTGTGGGGGGGACATTCAAGTTGATATTTATTTTAATTTTCTATTTGTTCAAGCTTCTTGCACAACAGGGTACAAAAGGCGGCATTCTCGCATTCTCTGGCATTGGCATTCTCTGCCAGTCAACCTTCACGATGTTCAGAAAGTGTGCTTGGTGCTTAGTGGATGATATTGTCCGACACTCACAAAGCAGCGACAGCACACACCGCTATCACCTATATAGACTCGCCGCTACGTCGTGGCGGGTGTGGGGGGACACGGAGTCGGCGGGTGGCGTGGCTTCTATACCTATTCTTTATTGTTTGGCATTAGTTAGTATCATTTCTATAGACTTAACATAGGTTCAATACGGTTATAGGTCTCTCTCTCTCCATAGCAAAAAGAGGCAAATAGGCAATTCAGTCGGAGTATATTCGAAACGGTTACGAGCAAATGCTCATAACTTCCCAAAACATTGTTAGCTTGCATTCCGAATTTTTCGAAAACAGCCTAAGAAAATAATATGAGTAGGTACATAATTATACGATAAGCTTTGTGTGCGAAAAACTTATGGCGACACCAGCTTTCATTTGTTTTCATGCTCTATTGAGTCGATGCCCTTTCTATGTGCTTTGTGGTCGCTACCTCCCCGCTCCGCTCCTCGCACCCGATTGCCCTGTCTCTGACCTCTGACGGCTTTATCGAACTTCTATATTACCACAAACTAAAATAACTAACCTCACATAGCGACTACGGACAGTGTTTTGATAAATAGGTAAATATCTATACTAATATTATACAGAGGTAAAGTTTGTGAGTTTGTGACGTTGTAGGGGGTTTTCACCCGCGTCAATGTCAGTATCTCCGCGGAAACTCTTTGCTCCGAGATAAAAGTATTCTACGTCACAGCAGCTTCCATCAGTGAAAGAATTTTTGCAATCAGGTCCCTTATTCACTACGACCATAACGCGTCGCGCTAAGATAAGGCGCCACTTAAATTGCTTTTCCCTCGTGTTCAAAGAAGGTTCACTTTAAGAAAATACATTCGCAACGTTTCTTTTGTCATGAAGAGTATAAATTTCTTATATTTTTGCACCTGGAGCATTTGGGATTGTGGTTTTGGGACGCGCGTTATGGGCAAGGAATGTTGTTTGTCGTAGTGAATAAGGGCCCAGTACTTGTCCCTTTCGGCAGAGCATGCAAGATAACTATGGGTTTAGATTAAGCACTTATTCAATGTTTGTTTATTATTCTTGTGTGTTGGGCAAAAATAAAAGTTAATCTATTCTATTCTTCTTTCAGAGAACATAACAACATCCAAAGTTACAATTTGCGTTAATTTCAGAATTCCCGCGGGAATTTAGGGATTAAAAGTACCTTATGTCCTTTTTTGTACCCCTGGCAATATGTGTGCAAAATTTTATGATAATCGGTTGAGCCGTCAAGGCGTGAAAACGTAACAAACAAAAAAATAGAATAGAAATAGAATAGAAGTAGAATAGAAACAGTTTATTTGATACCATAAAAATAAAATAAGTACAAGCGTGAGTCTTAAACTAGAACACCTACTTACATTCGCATTTATAATAGGGTAATCCCTACTAATATTATAAATGCGAAAGGAACTCTGTCGGTCTATCTATCTGTATGTCTGTCTGTTACGCTTTCACACCTTAACGGCTCAACCGGTAATCACGAAATTTTGCATACACATTCTCAGGGGTACAGAGAAGGACATAGGGTACTTTTTATCCCGGAATTCCCGCGGAAACTCCAAAATTAACGCGGGTGAAACCACGGGGAACAGCTAGTAATCAAATCACGTGTCACGTTGTTTGTCCGCGATGGACTCCGAAACTAATGAATCGATCGTGATGAAATTTGGTCAATATGTTTTATTTGGCCCAACTTAAAAGATAGTTTAGTTTTTATCCCGGAATTCCCGCTGGAACTCCGGAATTATTGCGGGAACAGCTAATCACCGTAAACTACTGGCAGGGGTACAAAGAAGGACATAGAGTACTTTTTCCCGGAATTCCCGTGGGAACTCCGAAATTACCGCGGATGAAATCGCGGGGGACAGCTAGTATTATATATAGGGTGATTAATATTAATTTTTTATATGTTTTATGTAGGCTTATGTGTTTTAATTTTTAAATTATTGAGGATAAAAACAAACTTAAAAAAAGCGGGCAACGAGATGCGAAGGTTAATATTCAAAGGTAAAAACAACAAGTTTGAAGGTTATCAACACTGCGGTGACCTGATAAAAATAAACCGACCAAATGCGAGTATAGGGCTAGCGCGATGAGGGTTCCCTACAAACTTGTAGATGATATTATTTATATAATCTACTAGCTGTTCTCCGCTGATTTACCCGCGGTAATTTCAGAGTTCCCGCGGGAATTCTGGGATAAAAAGTTCCTTATGTCCTTCTCTGTACCCTCGAGAACGTGTATGCAAAATTTCATGATGATCGGTTGAGCCGTTAAGCTGCAACAAACAAAAAACAAACAAGCTCACTTTCGGATTTATGATATAAGTAAGGACTAACTGTTCCCCGCGGTTTCACTCGCGTAAATTTTGGAGATCCCGCGGGAATTCTGGGATAAAAAATGTGACCCTATGTCCTTCTCTGTACCCCTGACAACGTGCATGCCAAATCTCGTCCAAATCCGTTCAGCCGTTTTTGCGTGATTGAGTAACAATCATTTCACACTTTCACATTTGGACGCAGATAAGCAATAACATGTTTACCCACAAAATAAAGTTATCTATTCAGAACGATTTATTGAGAGTTAGGGAACGTTTTTTAATTATGTGTTTACTTTATTACATTGTTTAACTATGTAACTAAATATTGAACCTAAAAAATGCTGACAGAAAATGGCGCTATAATTTTAAAACACGATTTACTCAAAATATATACACAATAGTGTGTTAACCCACATTGGAGAAATTTTGAATAAATCGTGTTTTAAAATCATATCGTGATTTTGTTTCAGCATTTTTTTATGTTTCAATGTTTTTTGGTATTTAAATAATGTAATAAGGTAAACATATAATTATAAAACGCTATATAACTCGCAATAAAGCGTTTTGAATCAATAACTTAATATTGTGGGTTAACATGTTATTGCTTATCTGCGTCCATTTATAATATTAGCAGGATTAATCGCTATTTGCCTTTTCCACCAATTTTCTTGTTTTGTTGTGTTTGTTATTGTAAGGAAAAGGTTTTTGTGAAAGAAGTTTGGAGTTCCCGCGAGAATTCCGCAAGTCACGCGGGTGAATCTCCGACACGGTTGACCCGGGATTTTGACGGGATTTTCAATGATAATAATTAGCTGATGTTATAAGAAGTAAATTAGGCTTCTTTGGAGTTCCTGCGGGATTTCCGCAATTCGCGAGGGTAAAACCGCGGGGAATAGCTAATATTGTGTATATATATAGTTGTGGTATGATGCTGCAAACGATGCTATCTCACAATCTCAGAAATGAACACCGTAAGTAGATGCGATTTTGTTAATTGCTTACTGAAATCTTTCTTCTTGAAATGCGGCTGCATCCGGACCCAGTCGTCCAGTATGCGGACGGCCTCCGCCATCCGGCCCGGCCCGTCCAGGCCGTACATCGCGCGCACCGCACGCACCGTGTCCGGGCGGAACTCCAGCACCGGGTCCGACAGCACCGGCTCCATTTTAATACAAATATACTGATTATAATGTGCCTCCGAAAGTCCACTACACTGCCGCAAAGTTAAAAACAAACTGAGCCTCAAACACCTTTTTAAAACTAAAAGGTACTAAGTGCGCCTACCTACTGATGGAAACCAGTTTTATAGCACATTTGCGATCTGCGGTTGATACATTGAATGGCGATTTCTTCGTGGAATTATTTTGAAAATCTCATCTTTGTGATAATCCTAGGACGACGAGGACACCCGGTTTCGCCTACGTTATATTTTTTTATTTTATTTTTTTATTTACTAGTTGTTAAAAGAAACAAAGTATAAAAGTAAACATGTAGGTACAGGGGTCAGCTTATTCCATACTATTGGAATTTCTTCCAGCAGAACCGCAACAGGAGAACCGGTTAGAATAGGCTGATCTGGTGTGCCTCAGTTCGGTAAGATATAATATGCACTATAAAAAAATAGTTAAAACGAAGAATGATATTAATATTACCTAACTATACGTACATATCATTCAATAAGATCATATCACACACACACACACACACACACACACACGCATACACAGAACATTTACTAATAAATACGCCAATCTAGAGTCTAATATTGTACCTAAGTGTGATACACTATTTTTGGCTGTCATATTCATTGAGCATCAGCGCAGCGAGTGACCACTGACCCTCATCTCACAGGTTTTTACCTAGTTTGAGAGTCAGGGGACATAATCTCATGTTGACCCAATACAGCCATGTAGAATTAAGTTTAATGTCTGTATGCTGCCTTTTTGTACTGGCTTTTGCAAATAAATATATTATTATTATTATTATATTATAGTAACATTTTGCGGTGTTCCGGCGGGAATTCCAGAATAAAAAGTAGGTAGGTACACTATGTCCGTATTTTGACACCGTGTATGCAAAATTTTATGATGATCGGTTGAGTAGTTAAGGCGTCGAAGCATAACAAACAAAGTTACATTCGCGTATTTAATATGGGAATCACCTATGTTAGGTGTAGATTGTTAGGTTTATACAGAATGTTGCAGAAAGATGTTGTCTATTGTAAACTATCGTTCGAAATCGTCGCTTGGTAACGGGGTGTAGCCCGATAAATGATGTAAAATAGTTATTTGTGCAATTTAAAGTACCTATTTAAAATTGAAATGTTGTCAATTTATCATCAATTGCAGGTAAAAGTTACAAAAGGACACTCACCGACTTACCTATTATCTCGTCGCACCAGTCTCGTAGGTATAAAATAAGCTGACACCGTGCTAGTTAAACAAATTGCTGATAGATAGCGTTTCCTACATGTCAGTTCCAATCCCAATTTGTGGTTTTATGGCACCGCCCGTTTTGACGGTGATTCTGCCAATGTCAAGTTTGAAGAGACACGGTATGTAAGGCTTTTGACTTTTGAGAAAAAAAAATTTATGGATACCTATTAGAACCTTCTACCGGTTAACATTGAAATAAATAAAAAATTTAAATAATTTTTATTTTATACAAAAATACCATAATAAACAGTTAAACATAAATATGTTGAACATAAACATAAATGGGTAGAGTCAACCTCCACGTCTTCACGTCCACACTGGTTGGAAATACATAATATATAAAACGTAGTGATTACCTTCTCTCTGATATTAGGTAGAACAATCAACAAAATAACTGAGATGCCACGTCGATAGTTTTGTACTATCGATATTTAATGGAAGCCATGGAAGTTATAAGTACTACGTACATGGAAGCTTAAAAGTTCTTTTGTTTTGTTTAGTTTTTTTTTTTTCATTTTGAAAACATTACAAATTAACTTAATAGTGCTAGTTCGATGAATAAATTCTATACTAAATAAAAGTATTTAGTCCGTCGCGTCGTCCTGTAGATTAATAAAAAAATATTTGACACTTATTTTTCCTTTTTACGTGATAAAAGTAACGGCGATACGTTGAGTCAAAACGCGCGCCGTCACGCCTTGGTACACTTTATACGTAATGGGGATGTGGACTACTTTTGAAAATCAAAATTCTAATTAGTCCGTCAGTTAGAAAATAAAAAAAACAATAGACACGTATTTTTTGCTTTTTCAAATAAATTAAAATATACAGAGATAAAGCGCATTAAAGTTTAGGGCGAGGGGGTCGTGACGTCACTAGCCACTAAAACCGCCATACAAACTGTCAGAATAGTGACATCACGCGGAATTTCAACTCAATATATCGCCGTTATTTTTTGATTACGTAGAAAAAGAAAAAATACGTGTCCAATATTTTTTAATAATCTACAAGATTATTATTATTAATAATAAAAATTAGTCAACATGCCCATTGTGACGTAAAGAGACTCCTGAACTCTAAGTATTTTTTTCAATAATTTGGAAAAGAACAAAAAAAGAAGTGTCATCTATTTTTCGTTATCTAACTGACGTACTAAAATATACAAGATTGATTTTCACACACCGGCCTTATGACTATTAGAAATAATACCTACAGGCTTTCTTAGTGAAATAAATATATTTAATTAAAATAATACAACGGTATTTTATATTACAAACATTAATTAACGTTACCGCCCTCGGCACGTTACACTTCCCTATTACCTATATTTAATGCACGATTTTGCAATTATTTTGAAATACTTCTACAGGTGCCTTAATTTTGTACTTCCTCACTATTTATTATGAATGTGGAAGTGAGTTTGTTTGTTTGTTACGCTGTCACGCCTTAACGGCTCGACCGATCATCATTAAATTTTGGTGCTGCTGTTTCACCCGCGTTAATTTCGGAGATCCCGCGGGAATTCCGAGACATAAAGTACCCTATCTCCTTTTATGTACCCCTGACGACGTATTTACGCAGCATTTCATGATGATCGGTTGAGCCGTAAGCCGTTAAGGCAGGAAAGCGTAACAAACTAACAAACAAACTCTCTTTCGCGTCTAATCCACACTGAGTGTTCTGAAGGTGCCCGCTATCCCCATTGCCTCGTCCGTGACGTCATCAGATAGCCTGTACGCCTCGTCCGTGGTGGCGCCACTCATCATCTTCAGATACTCGACATTTTCTTTAGAACTGATCGCCTCGACTAATTCAGCTGTAAAAAAATAAGAAATATACGTTGGAAGCGTTCAAAAGAAAAAAAAACCGGTAATTTCCGTAAAGAAATATTAGACATTGCTGCTTTTCCTATGGGCTATTATTCTATAGGTTAACGGAAAGTACCCTACGGGTTTTAATTCTTTTGTCAAAACATGTGGCACCTATCATAAACGGCCGTTAATCATTTGATTGCGTTGACTAAGATTTTTTTTCACAGCTCGGATTGATCCAGGCTTACTGGAAGAGATTTACCTAATACTTTCTGTTATATAAGTTTTAAGTTTAACGGCTCAACCGATCATCATGAAATTGTTTACACGTTCTCAGAGGTACAGAAAAGGACATAATGTACGGGTTAACGGCTTGGGACAGCTAGTCTATAAATGAAACAATAGCACATACCGCAAAGCGACTTGTAAGGCCGCTCCTCGCCCCCAAATTCCTTAGGCAACACCTTCCGGTCCAACACTTCGGAGAGTCTCTCCACCGAGTCCAGAACTCGGATCCTATCGCCTATCTTGGCCGAGAGCACTTTCTTGAAGATCGAGACCATAACATCCACCATTTTGGACGTCGATATGATGTTGATCGATTGGATTCTCATGCCGAAGCCCTCCTGGAAAATGGAGTTGGGGTTTTGAATGACTTATACTAGTAACAGACGATCCAACTTGGTTGGATCCAACCGCCCGATCCCGACCAAATCGGAACGTGTATAGGGTAGTTGGTCCAACATTATTATTATTAATACCGGTTGGACGTGGTCGGCTCGCCGACGCACCCGACAGGTCAACCGTCCAACCAAATTGGTACGTGTGGAGGCAAACGATCCAACCGATGTGTCTCAGTCGCATTCGAAACGCCGCCGAGCGCTGACGAAAAGTAGGAAAAAAGTAAATGATAAGTACTACGTACAACTTACAACTACGTAATACTTATTATTTCGATGTTAAACAAACTTAATATACACACCGGCAGAATTAGCGGAACATAAAAAGGCAGAGTATAGAAATAATTACGTATATATATTAAAACAAATAATAATTAGACTTGAAGTAATAAATTAATATACATCTTTCAACACTTTAAAAGTTTGTAATTAAATTATTAAATTTTATTTAAAATAATAATAAAAAAAACACTTTTTCTCTAATTTGTGGGCACACAAATAATGTTGCAAATTAAAGATTACTGTGATTTTAACACTAAATAAATGAACGATAAATAACGTGTGTTTCCCCTATGTCATTCAACTTTTATTTGCAACATTGTCTGTGTTCTCACAAACTAGAGATTTTTTTTTAATTTTGATTACTTTTAATAAAATTTAACTAAAAACTTCTTAAAGTCGATGTTATAAGATGCATATTAGTTTATTACTTCATGCCTGATAATAATTTGTTTTAATATATGTATATACGTAATTATTTCTATACTCTGCCTTTTTATGTTCCGCTAATTCTGCCGGTGTATATATATAAATCACGTGTCACGCTGTTTGTCCGCGATGGACTCCCAAACTGCTGAACTAATTTTGATAAAATTTTGTAACCTTTTATAATATGGTCAAACTTAAAAGGTAGGATAGTTTTTATCCCGGAATTCCCGCGGGAACTCCGGCACTAATGCGGGGAACAGTTAATCACTGTGAACTACTGTCACGGGTACAAAGAAGGACATAGAGTACCTACTATTTCCCGGAATTCCTGCGGGAACTCCGAAATTACGGCGGATGAAATCGCGGGGGACAGCTAGTATTATTATAAATAAGTACGACGCGACGACGATGGAGCAAAACTCTGAACGCGACATAACTGTGAAGTTATTAGAACTATATAAAGACTTTCCCTGTTTGTGGGATTTAACAAATAAAGATTACTTGAGAAATCAAGCTTATACAATTTTGTTTGAAAGTTTTAAGAGCAGGCGGCATGACGTCCGTACACTTCTTCAGTGCATAGGCAAATGACGGTTGGATGCCCAACCGTCGGTACGTCTGTAGCAATGTCGGAACGGTTGGCACGACGGCGGTAATTGGGTTGGATCCAACCAAGTTGGATCGTCTGTTACTAGTTTTAGCCACTGAAAGGTTTATTTTCCCAGTGATAAAGCATGCGTCCAATGAGATCCCCGGTTCAAATCTTAAATCAAAAAATCTTATTTGGATTCTTCGTTTACACTGATCTCCTAATAAAAAAAACTGGCTCTCACTTAGCCGGTTAGATAGTAGGTGTGTAAATAGTTTGTCCATCATGATTCGAGTCTTTGTGATAATTCGATTCGATATTGTTAGTTTTGCTCGGAGTGCCAATAGATGTGAAATAAAAAAAAAAAACAAAAATTATGAAATTTTAATGATTGATACAATAATTGGACGTAGATAAGCAATAACATGTTAACCCACAAAATTAAGTTACCTATTCAGAACGATTTTATGAGAGTTTTTTTAGTTTTTTAACTATGTCTACCTTATTACATTGTTTAAGTATGTAACTAAATATTGAACATAAAAAATGATGACAGAAAATGGCGCTATAATTTTAAAACACGATTTACTCAAAATTTCTCCAATGTGGGTTAACACACTATTGCTTATCTATGTCCTTATCTGATTCCAATTAATTTTAAAAAGGAGCATGTTCAAAAGTTTTAAGTCTTCGCACTTCTGTTGACAGTCCTCATGATTGCCTATTTTCTATTTTATTTTTTCATCTTTCACTTGTTATGACTTCATTTTGAATATTGGACGGAGTCTTCAGTCTACTAAACCAGCGTGCAGCGGTGCTGCATTTCGGTATAATATCTACTCACAGTGCACAGTTTGAACCATTGCGCCAAGATTGTCAGGTTCACTTTGGGGATCACCTCCATGAGGTTGATATCAGTGTAGTCGAGAACGATCAAGAGACCATTGCAGTAGTCTTGAGCTTTCAAATATTCCAAAATCTAAAAACACATCAACATGCATTCTTTATTATCTGTGGCTCGCCGCGCCGCTCAGGATATTTTTGTAAATGTGCTATAAAAATTGTCATATAGTATTTTAAACATCGAATGTTAAATTAACAATGGAGACACCATAGACGTACCAACAAGGTTTTGTAAACTTAAATCTTATTTTTTTTTGTTAGATATTTAATAGTCGTAGAAGTTTCCTCATTGACTAGTGACTCATTAACGCGCAACCGAAGCTAGAAACATGAAATTTGTGGACATATTTTATAGTAGTTTAGACTAAAAATATAATATCGCTAAAAATATTTTCTCGCAAGCACTACCGCTGAGGGTTTGCGTAGAAGTACCATTAGTTTTGAGGTTAGAGCAATGGAAACTGCCACTTGGGCTGTTCTTTTCAAACAATTGAACACTATTCTTTTTCTCGGTAGATCGCTTAAAGCCAAGTATCAAATCGTAAAATTGATTCTGGATAAATACATAGTTCTTAATAACAAGGACCACACTCTCACCATGTAAGCGTATCGGTACACGTCAGCTATGAACTCCTCTGTAACGGGCGGATGGTTATGTAGCACTGTCATCAACACCCGATGATAATCTCCTGTCATTTTGGGCAGAATTGCTATTTCGCTGTAAACGCAAATAAGTATGAACGCGTCAAGTCTTGAAACTGACCGCAGGAAACCCAAAAATCTTGGCGAAATGGTGCTAACTGCTAAGGGCCCTATGTTATTTCTGCATCTGCAGTCTGTAAGATACTTTTCATTACTCATACTCGGAAAGTAGGTCTGAAGTTGCCTGAGAAGCGGGTTGAAAGTAACCCTTTTCAGCCCTAGGGAGAATCGCTTTCAACTGACAACTGTCAAATTATTAAAAAAAAACTAGGTCTATTTTCACATTTCTATTGACCCATGTTTCAACTTTCTATACAGCCAGCGCGATGTAAAATTGAAATAACGTAAAGTTTAAGTAGGTATTAATTAAAATAAAATTCACTCACTTTTTCTTAAGCTAATTCCTATTTATATTTTTTTATTTTCTTTAATTAATACTTAATAATTAAAGATAATATTTTTTTTAGGTCGCCACAATGTAAATAAAAAATACTGGCTGAATAGCTAGCCGGCCAAAGAAAAAGAAATAGGTGGGAAAGTGTCAAGCGACTATCCGATCTTCACTCATTTTTTCTTTAGCTAATTCCTATTTTTATTTTGACTTTCCTTGCATTCGTAATGAAAAGCACAGTGTTACCCTCGGGAGAAAGACCCTTTCACCCCTAGGATAACAATGTACTATTTATCCCGTAATTAGAAAGAATGATAATTCTCGCGGGAACTCCGATATCAATGTGGTTGACAGGGTACATACGTGCTAAAGAATATTGAAAAAAGGTTCTATAAGTAAACTCGACTTGTTTTAACACGATTATGTTAGGTGCTTTTGTGACTGACAATGTAACAAAATCTTAGAAGTCAATTTTAAGTTTACTTTATAATTTGTAACGAAGTTATAATACCTATATAGTTCGGATGACAATGCAATATTATTATGACAGAAGATATTGTATATAATGTCGGAAGATGGCCATGGGAACTTTGTAATGCAACGACGCAACCACATCTAGTTCGGGCTCGTTTAATTGGCCTTGACTAGAAAGAGTCTTAGATTGAATTGAAATGAATATATAGGAAATATATTGAAAAGATGATTAAATTACTTTCAGTTTACTCTTGGAGCATGTTATTTTAGTTGTTTTAACTTTTAAACAAGAAAGAAAGAAAGAAAAAATATTGAATTACTGAAAAAATACTTAGATAAATCGCACAGAGCTGCTCGTGATATCATAGCTACGTTCGTGTATAATCTCAACTCAATGTGGGTATTTTTTGATTATTTTCGGAGATCCCACGGGAATTCCGGGATAAAAAGTAGCCTAAGTAGCATCAGCTATCTGCTAGCTAAATCGGTTCAGCCGTTTCAGAGATTATCCGGAACAAACAGACAGACAGTCCGACAGACAGACAGACCGAGAAAAAAATTATAAATTGATTTTTGATATATGCATTTAGTGAAAAGCTGTTAATTTGCAATTACAAACAGAACTTCAAATTTTATTTATACGTATATCTAGTTTAAACTACAATGCGGACTACAAATTAAAATGTTGTCATCTAGCTCAATTATTGTTCTTCCTCTCTTTCCAACTTACCAAATCTCAAAGCAGCAGCTCGCACTGAGATCTTTTTTGGCGTCGTATTTATCGAAGAAGTATGGGACGAGCGTGCGGATAGTGCAGTACTGGTTCAGCTTCGACTTGGCTCGCTCCACGGAGCCCTTGCAAGCGATGATCGTCGCTTCCAAATACCTCTTACCTGACGACAAGAGAGTGGAACACCCACATCAGGTTCAGGATGTAGAGAATCTAAATATTCTTTCACTGATAGGAATCTACGAAATCCCACCTAATTGATATAGGATAGGTCCTTTTTATCACGGAACAATGAGTTCCCGCAGAGATATCGAAATGCATGCGGGTAAAACCGCAGGGGACAGCTATTCGTTTTTAATTCATTAAGTTATAGAATACTAGCTGTGCCCTGCGGTTTCACCCGCGGTAATTTTGAAGTTACCACGGGAATTCCGGGATAAAAAGTACCCTATGTCCATCTCTGTACCCCTGACAACGTGCATGCCAAATTTCATCCAAATCCGTTCAGCCGTTTTTGCGTGATTGAGTAACAAACATCCAAACATCCACACTTTCACATTTATAATATTAGTAGGATAGACGCTTGCTGTTTTAAATTATTTTTCCCACAACCATTTTTTTGTAGTTTTTAGGGTTCCGTATCCGAAGAGTTCAAGCGGAGCCCTGTAGCTGTCACTCGCGCGTCCGTCTGTCCGTCGTCTGTCATACGGGTTTCACCGCCAAACTGTAAAAGCCTTTAAGTTTGTACAGTAGGTACACGTATATTAAAAAAAAAAATTATATATTTTTAAGGGGGGCTCAAAAACTTTTTGTTATCTACCGAATCGAATGAGGCGTCGTTGAATAGAGCTCATTGAGTAGATAACTTTTATCGTTTTTTGATTTTTGAAAACATCGGAAAACAAAAGCATGAAAAGCCGCCAAAGTCAGCTTTTTTACAATATTTTGTACCAAAGTATTTGCCAACTTTCCGTTGACCTGTAAACTTCAAACTTGGTGATAATATTTTTTATTACGTATATTTTACTAACAAATACAAACATATTGATAACTCGATGTTTTTCTTTGTAATTATATAATTTTCTTTGTTAAAATCAACTGTATTTTGCTGTTAAACCTGTAGCATACGGAAGCGATGCGGGTGGCTGCGGCGGCAAGCCACTGCTGTTAACGTAGTAATCTGTAACATCTAACTTAAGAGACTCCTCATTATTCAGCCTCTGCTAATGCACGCACAGACGGCTCTTATATTCTACATTTCGTACGGAACCCTAAATGTGTGAAATCCGACATGCACTTGGCCGGTTTTATTAAAAAATATCTGTCTAGAACTTAAAGTGCCAAGGTTGTAATGACACGTTAGCAGGTTAATGATTACCTATTTCTAATTTAAAAATACTGGTTAACCTTCAAACAGTCATTTTTTATAGCATAATTAATATGAAATTGTAAATTAATGAATTTGAATTCAGTGGGTTCCCAACAGAGCCTTAGAAGTCATAATATAATATGTAGTTAGTATATTTTTGTGAGTTATATGCAGGCTTGCCATTATAGACGGACATTCACTGGGTTTAAGCCCGATTTAAGCCCAGTTTAAGCCGGTAAACTAAGGTCGTATGGTGGTATGGCGCTTTCTAGTGCCCGGCTGGCTAGCTACCACCTTCAAGTTGCAAATCTGTCGCCAAGCACCTAACGGTGTGTTCCGGCAGCCCCACTTGAAAGCCATTTCCCATCCCCATTCCACAGGTTGGCAACGCACCTGCATGCCTTTTGGTGTTGCAAATGTCTATGGGCGGCGGTGATCACTTACCATCAGGACAGGTGTACCACTTGCCCGTTTGCCCCCTATGACATAAAAAAAAAACGCAGCGTTTAAAATGGCTGCTGAATGGTGATTGAAATATCGAACAACGCAACAGGCGTGCATTCGTTACGACCTCCACCACTGTGACCTCCATCGGTCAACAGTAATTACCTCAGAAGAATATGCTTTAGTTATTCTTCTGAGGTAATTTATTCTTCTGAGGTAATTACCAAGCATGGACCAATAAAACTAGAAGACTGACAATCGCCATACTATCGAGCGTGACTCGAAAAAAAACGAAAATACTGTATTAAATCTAGATGGCGTGGCAAACAGCTGAGCTGTCTTATAGGATGCAATTTTTTTCCGCTAGGTTCGCTAGTCAATGACAAGTTTCTTTTTATAGTTTCTACAAATTGCGAACAGATGGCGTTAGAAAAAATAAATATTTCTTTGGAAACATGAATGAAATGACTTGTCGATACGTCAGCTGTTACTATTCAGCCGTATCACTACAATATTAATCCTCCTACTCAATGAAAAACTGTGCAACTGTTTATTTAGGTTCACCGATGCTTGATTTTCTCAATTTTGGCGCAATTTGGCGCCATCTAGAGCTCTAATTTAGAACTAGTATCGAAATTACGCTCGATAGCATGGCGATTGTCAAGCCTCTAGTTTTATTGGTCCATGATACCAAGGAATAATTTCTGGTAGGTACCTCTGAGTCGTTCCTAAAAAATATTTCTCTGGTAGGAAGGTACAATATCCCTGAGTGAAATCCCTACATAATATTGTAAGTACGAAAGTAACTCTGTCTGTCTGTCTGTCTTTCACACCTTAACGGCTCAACCGATTATCATGAAATTTTGTACAAACGTTGTCGGTGGTACAAAGAAGGACATAGGGATTTTTATCGCGGAATTCCCGCGGAAACTCTGAATTTACCACGGAGGAAATCTCATAAAATTTTTCATAAACGATGTCAGGGGCACAGAAAAGCACATTGAATAGGTAGTAGGTACTCTTTACGCGGGTGAAACCGCGGGTAACAGCTAGTAACATAATATACACTGACTATCTGCGAGTGGTAAACGCGAGCGGGAGCTGACAGCAAACTTAAAACAATTGAACGCGTAGCATTTTTATAAGCGTGTTTAATTACGCATCTGTTCAAGGGTAAATCAATGTATTTTATCTGCTGAGTTAAATTGAGGTTATTTTCTTAGAGCCATACATATTATTATAATTGAACTCTCGCATAATGTGTTGCGTGTCCTAAGTAACAGGCGGACAAGAGTTACTTTCGCAATTTTCACATTTATAACAATACTAGCTGACCCTCGCAGTTTCACCCGCGGTTCTTTCGGAGTTCCCGCGGGAATGCCGGGATGAAAAGTACCCTATGTCCCTCAGGATCACTGTAGCTACCTATAAGTGAAATAATTTTCAAAATCGGTTCAGTAAATCCAGCG
Source organism: Zygaena filipendulae (assembly GCA_907165275.2). Lineage (NCBI taxonomy): Eukaryota > Metazoa > Arthropoda > Insecta > Lepidoptera > Zygaenidae > Zygaena > Zygaena filipendulae. Next base: position 9,345,740 of record OU015670.1, on the reverse strand, counting down.
ATTACCCCCTAAAACCTCACAAACTCACAATCTCCGAAGTTCCCGCGGGAACTCCAGGATAAAAAGTACCATACGTAAGTGAAATAATTTTTAGAATAGGTTCACTAGATCCAGAGATTACCCTCTACAACCTCGCAAACTCACAAAGTCTGGAGTTCTCGCGGGAAATCCGGGACAAAAAATATCTTATGTCACTAAGTATCACTGTAGCTTCTTATAGGTGAACGAATTTTCAAAATCGGTTTATTAGATACAGAGATTGCCCCTAAAACCTCACAAACTTAGCTCTTTATAATATTAGTAAAGATAATAAATATGTGAGCGTCCACGTAAAAAGATACCAGTAATGGGGTATTGAGTTAAGACTAGATTCGGTATCTAGAATAGTCAATTGATAGTAAGGATTGAAAAAAATATTCAAAAAATAGCACAGTTTTTTTTTACAGACATTTGAAGTTGAAACTCTGAAATGCTTGATTGGAGAAAAGGCATTTTAAAAGTTTATGAGAAATAAAAAAAAACACACTTCTACTTGCTTTTTACATAGATTTTTTTATTGATATATGAAATTGAAGAAAACTGAGCATCAATCAATCAATTAAAATCGCGGACCGCTCTCGGATCTCGGAAACTTAATGTCGAGAACTGGTACCTTTTAGCTTGGACGCCCACATATTAGTATAGATAGACAAGCCTGTTGTTCGTTTTAAAATATGGAAACTATTTTTCAACCTCCTGCCGGTATCTGATTGATATGAAAGGCATATTTACTCGGTGACAATGCTGAAAAACGAACAACGAACAAACAAATACATGAAATTTAACATACACGTTGTCAGGGATACAGAGAAGGAACTGGGGTACTTTTATCTCGGAACTCCTGTGGGAACTTCGAAGTTAACGCGGGTATAAGCTAGTAGAAATGCGAACGTGTTTGTTACGCTTTCACGCCATAACTACTCAACCGATCCTCATGAAGTCACGTACACTCGTCGTCAAGGGCAAGAAAAGTACTTTTCATCCAGAAAAATGTACCTACTGCTCCTGAGGGATAGACAATTTATTTGCAAAATCACATTAAAACTAGTGGGTACTTAGTTGATAGACTTAACGAAATCTTTCATTCCACTTCTTCTTTTCACACTATTCCTCTATCACAGTCGTAACAAAAGTCAAATCTATCATAGTTGGTTCTATAGTTGCTTACTGAAGTCTTTCTTCTTGAAATGCGGCTGCATCTGGACCCAGTCGCCCAGTATGCGGACGGCCTCCGCCATCCGGCCCGGCCCGTCCAGGCCGTACATCGCGCGCACCGCACGCACCGTGTCCGGGCGGAACTGCAGCACCGGGTCCGATAGCACCGGCTCCATTGTACACTAGTTTTAATACGACCGCACCACTCTAAAGATGAATAGATACTAAAAGTTGACTGAGCGGCGTAGCTCTCGAGTCTCGACTATGAAGGCAACGCCGGTTGCGTTTGTTGTGGATTTCTTCCTTTTTAGGATTCCGTACCCAAAGGGTAAAAAAGAACCCTCCCTTTTATGTTTATGACTATGTTACTCCTTCGTGCTGAAACGGATGGACGAATTTTGATGAAATTTGGCACACAGAATATTTTCGGAAGAGTTACCTTTTACACATACCTAGAGCCTAGAGCGTTATCTATATAATAAAAATGAATCGCCAAATATGTTGCTAAGCGCATAACTTCCAAACGACTGCACCAAATTGGATAATGTTTTTTTTTGTGTTCGTTATTGTCAAGACAAGGTTTATATAAAAGAAGTTTGGAGTTCCTGAGGGAATTCCGAAACTCACGCGGGTGAATCTCCGAAACGGTTGGACCGACATTGCGGGACTTTCAGTGCTAATTAGCTGATGTTATAAGGAATACATTAGGCTACTTTGGAGTTTCTGCGGGAATTCCGCAACTTGCGCGAGTGAAACCGCGGGGCACAGCTAGTACTTAATTAAAAATACAGTTCGAAATAGAAGCAAAAATAGTAGATGTGTGAAATATCACCTGTAATATCACAATAGTGAGAGAGCTGGTTCCACCACCTGTGAATTTCGATCAGGCTGTGCGTGCGGTCAATGTGGTTGTATGCCAAATAATTCTTTGTGTTTGGGTTGGGATTAATACATTATGTTGTAACTATCCATGTGTTGTGTCAAATAAAGTTCTTTCAATTCAATTCAATTCAATTCAATTCAAAACACCTTTTTTTTGTTTTTACACACTTTTTTATCCAATTTTTTATCAAATTCGTAATTCCAAATTAACAGCTTTTTACTCAATGCGTAATGGCAGTACGGTACGTCCTACTTACATAAAAAAAATTATTTTTGTCTGTCTTAGCTACTCTAATCTCTGGAACGGCTGGACAGATTTTAACGGAACTTTCAATGGTAGATAAATGATGTTAAAAGGAGTAACTTAGGCTAATTTTATTTTAGAAGAAAATAGTTCCTGCGGGAATTCCGAAATTTACGCGGCTGATACTCCGAAACGGTTGGACCAAATTTGACGGGACTTTCAAAGCTAGTTAGCTGATGTTTTAAGGAGAAAATTAGACTGTTTTGGAGTTCCTGCGGGAATTCCGAAACTCACGCGGGTGAAATAATGTATTTCAACCACATTGTGTGGTTTGAATATTTGATGCTTTCTCAAAGGTTTCGATGTGTATCTAAGGAATCATAACTTCACTGAAAATATGTATAGTAAGTATAATAAATTTTTCATATTTTTTTTTATCGACTCAAAAATGACGTAGGTGACCTAACCGCGGCACTTTCGATTTCCGCCAAAAAGTTCCGCCAAAGTTTTTATTTCAAATTACACATCCGCATTTGCTATATCGTGTAGTTACCTATACAGGAAAAACATTTGCTAGATATAATTTTTTATGTACGATTTGATTTAGATGTTGACCTTGCATAATTATACTGGATGTTAATTAGTTACAAATGAGCTCTTATACACTTAATTAGTGAGCCGGCTCTCGTCAAAGCTTTTGCTTCCGGTTCCCCAAAACGGTCAGCAAATAAAATTATTATCGTTAACGCATAGAATACTTGCAAAGGCACGAAATATCACGTGGTGGCGTAAAACCGTCCAATCAAAAGTCCCGTTTTGGGTGACCGCGTGACGTGACGATTCGTTCCTTAGTTTTCTATACGTAACGATTGTAGATTGTCAACTTGGCTAAGGGGGCAGGGTCCCGTGACACCGTGACAAACGAACAAACTCATGTTTCCATTTATAATATTAGATGGGATTTACTTATTAATTACTTTGTGTGTAAGTATAGGTAATATCACTACACAGTAAAACAAAGCCGCTTCCCGCTGTCTGTCTGTTAGGGTATGCTTAGATCTTTAAAACTACGCAACGGATTGCGATGCGTTTTTTTTTAATACATAGAGTGATTCAACAGAAAGGTTCATACGTATATTTTATCCTGGAATTCCCGCGGGAACTCCGCGAAAAACCGCGGGAGACAGCTAGTTAGGTAGGTATTTGCAATGCAATAAGATTATTCCAGTGCTTAGTTGTACAAGCCTACAGTGTTATTTTTGTTTCCAATCTAAGTATATCACATGACTGTGAAAACGTGTAATTAGCTAGGTAAGTGTTTGTTTCATCTTCTTAATCTTCTTAACATATATAAATCACGTGTCACGTTGTTTGTCCGCGATGGACTCCGAAACTACTGAACGGATTTTGACAAAATTTTGTAACCATTTATAATATGGTCCAACTTAAAAGATAGGATAGTGTACTACTGTACTACCTGAAGGTTGACTGGCAGAGAATGCCACTGTGGCATTAAGTCCGCCTTTTGTACCATGAAGTGCATAAAGTTTAAATAAATAAATAAATAATTCCCGCGGGAACTCCGGAATTAATACGGGAAACCGCTAATCACCGTAAGCTACTGTCAAGGGTACAAAGAAGGACAGAGTACTTTTTCCCGGAGTTCCCGCGGGGACTCCGAATTACCGCGGATGAAATCGCGGGGGACAGCTAGTATTATTATAGATTTTATGATTATACACTAAGTAGGACGTAGGTACATACTTATAATAAAAGATTAGAATTCCCGTGTCCGTACATCTATACTATCTTATATCTACCTATTATAAAGAGCAAGTTTGTGGGTTTGTGACGTTGTAGGGGGTAATCTCTGGATCTACTGCTGTCTAGAAGGGGCATCAATTCAGAACATTAAAAAAATTAATACTAAAATTGTTCTAATTTTTTTTGACTGATTTTTTTATTCGAAACGTTGCGCCTACGACGCGCGACGTCACTATGGTTTAATATTTTAAGATTTTTAAATGAAATACCTAATACTCATATTAAAAAGACCAACAGATGGAATATACGAACCATTGGCTTCTTGTGGTTATTAAATTGGCCGAGGTAGAAGACACGTTTTTCAACTTTTTGTTCCTTTTATGACCACACCAAATAAAATAAGTTTTTAATATAGAAGAAACTCATTATTAATCCAATTATTATACCTAAAAATAAAGGTGAGGTACGCACCTACACATTGTTTAAATTATCTACATTATTTGAATTTTAAATTGAACGATTACATAATCATTAAAATTTTAAAATTATATCTGTATGTCTCTTATTTGACGTCATCATTGGTGTAGTGGTGCTTGGGAGTTAATGAGCAGTGCTGGGGTCGCGGGTTCAGCCAACCCTCTATTCGCGCTTGAGCATTATTCTTAGGGACCGTCCGTTAACGTCCTGCGGAGCTAAGATGCGCAACACGATAAAATTTTAACGCGCCATTTTATCGATTCTCGTCGACATATTACATATATCGTTTTGTCTACCAGTGGTAAAAAATGTTTAACCGACCTAGTCTTATCTCAATACCCCACTACTGCGCTTTTTTGCTTGGACGCCCACAAATATTTGTCGTGTCGACAATTTTATCTTTCGTTCGATAAACATATCGTGGCGCGCATCTTAGCTATGCTGGGCCCTTTTTCACTACTAACTGACCTCCGCGGTTTTACCCGCGGTAATTTCGGAGTTCCCACGGGAATTCCGGGATAAAAAGCACCCTATGTCACTCAGGATCACTTTAGCTTCCTATCTATAATAAATAGATAACCTCACAAACTCCGGAGTTCCCGCGGGATTTCCGGGATATACCTAAAGTAAAAGTACCTACTTACCCTATAAATGAAAGAATTTTCAAAATCGGTTCAGTAGATCCAGAGAGTACCCCCTACAACGTGTCACAAGCTCACAAACTTTTGCTCTTTATAATATTAGCATAGAAGATATAACCATAACACGCCGCGTTAAGATAAGACGCCACAAAAAATGTCTTTCCCTCGTTCTCAAAAAAAGTTTTACTTCCAAAAACATACATATTTACAACGTTTGTTATGGCATAGGTACAGAACATTAATTTCTAGTATTTTCTCACCTGAACCGTTTGGGTTTTGGGACGCGCGTTATGGGCGAGGAATTTTGTTGGTCATACTGAATAAGGGTCCTGCCCTGAATTTACCAAAAGTTCATTGGTAGAAAGGTTTTATTTTAAAGTGTGAAGACTTAGATAACGGCCGTACTCAGAGTCTTTTTAATGATTACTTAATTTTAAGTAAAGATTTTAAAAACAAAGCTGCTCTTTCATTCATCCTTATCATGGACCAATTAAACTCCATGTCCTTATCTAACGACTGAGTGCATTTGCGAACCAAACTGAAAGCTGAAAGATAGTATAGGTAATATCCTTATGATAAAAATTGCAGCTAATTTTAATACTGTTAATTTGAAAAAAACTTAGTTTTTTTTTACAAAAAGTTATCCAAAAAAATTGAGATTAGTCACTTTCCTTAAAAAAAATACAAAGTTACCTATTGGTTTTATGTGTAATTCAGAGAGCGGAGCCTTACTCGAGATTTTTTTTTTATCTCCATACATCAATGAGATTCCGCGGGAATCCTGAGATCCAGTGAAACCGATTAGGTATAATGCGAAAGTGAATTTGTTTGTTTGTTACGCTTTCACGCCTTAACGGCTCAACCGATCATCATAAAATTTTGCAATACACGTTGTCAGGGGTATGGAGAAGAACATAGTCCCGGAATTCTCGCGGGAACTCCGAAATTAACGCGGATGGAACGTCGGGGAATAACTATAAAATACTATAGGTAATCTTATCCTACGCTACTCGCACCCTCACGGCCAGTTGGTAGGTTCAAGTGCCCAAAGACAAAACGTGTGAAATCTCTGTATACCTACTATTCTATTCATATCACCCATAGATGTAAAAACCTTTTTTACGTTATTTATAACATAACACCTCGTTGTTAGATACATGTACAAGGTTATACCTAGTCGAAAAGGGTGTTTTAAAAAATTAGTCAGCTGTACATATTATCTGTGGTTGTACCTACCTAGTGTCACTGATAGAATTCGACTAGCGGCCGCACTCGGAGTCGTTTTAAAGATTACTTAATTTTAAGTAAAGATTTCAAAAATTAAAACCGACTTCCAAAAACACAAAACTAAAAAACTAAAAATAACAAAATACCGATTTAATCCAAAAGAACAAAACACACGTAATATTATTATTGGTTTGTGCTACCAATGATCGGTTTGAATTCGGTGACATGCCCGCTGGTGTCTGCCCACTTGGGTTGTTCTGCTCACGAAGAGCTGGTGGCGGGAGTCGACTTATCCCATCTTCCCCTTTTATATTTGACTTGTCACCGACTTCATACCGATCAGTGGTAGCACAAACCAATAATAATATTACGTGTGTTTTTGTCTTTTGGATTAAATCGGTATTTTGTTATTTTTAGTTTTGTGTTTTTGGAAGTCGGTTTTAATTTTGTTTATTTCTCGCTTTTAAGTGATTTAGTTCGTAATTTCTCTAAGTTACAATAGCCTAATGTCAACTGCTCATCACCTTTTACAAAATATTGCTTTTCCCGACGCAGGGACGTTAATTGTTGAGGAGTTCTCCTAGTACATCACCATCAGTTCCACTTCACCATATACATTGTGACGGGCATAAATTGTTTAGAAACTATATTAAAGTAAACGATTCGGAACCCGTGAAATACCCATTATTGAGTAGTTCCGATGACCTTCTGTGGTCTTCATCATCAGTTCTACTTCTTCAAATTTTTCTTTCCAAAAGCAAAGAAACGATTTACTATAAAAAATACAAAAATCGCTATAGGTGTACCCATAATTTTTGAAGTTCCCTCGATTACTCCAAGATCCCATCATCAGATCTCGACTTGGTGGCAATGGGACCTAATTGGGAGTAAACCCTTCCAAACAAAAAAAGAATTTTTCAAATCGGTCCAACCGTCTTCGAGTAATCGGTGAACATACCTACATAAAAAATAAATAAAAAAATAAAAAAAAATAAAACATACAATCGAACATAGAACCTCCTCCTTTTTGGAAGTCGGTTAAAAAATGAGTCAGCTGTACATATTATCTGTGGTTGTACCTACCTAGTGTCACTGATAGAATTAATCATTATCACCGTATACTAATAGGAACCTATAGGTTCAGCAATAGGAAATGTAAACTAGTTCTTAGTAGTGCGATGATCGAACTGTTTGGACATTTCTTTTTTTCCCAAATTTTTAGACTGACTGAGGTAATCTGTTTGGATATAAATATTCCAAGCTGTTATAGGATATGCAGCGCAGTGTGAAAACTTCGTTAGCGCGATTCAGGACTTCCATATAGCCGCTAGCCAATACTCGTCGCTCCGTTGTAGTTCGTGACTTGTGCCGTAGAGGTCGCAACAGTATTACTGTCAGATTGATTAATTGACAAACTGGATTTATTTTTTCCAAATTGTTAGTCTGCAAAAAGGGTTAAGGGAACCACCGGGCAGAGCGGGATCGTGATGCAATAAAACAAAAACTCCAATCATATTATCATTATTTATTCTCAAAAAATTCGAGTGATTTGCTTTTTTTTATATTCATGTTATCAACACAGCACGTACCTACATTCATTTCATTACAATTTTTCTGAAAAAAAAAAAATCGTTGAAAGAATCGAATTATTTTCAAATCGCAAACATTAAAACCAAAAAAGAACTGGAAAACTGTTCATAAAAAATTTATAATTTTCAAACATTAATTATTGTAATAATATCAATTACAATAAATAAAATAAATGTATTAAATACATAGAATACTTGTATAAATGCTTGACAAATAACTTTGCCCCGAAATATGTTATTAGGGATATTATGTCACCTTTAAAAAGGTACCGAGCAAATTTGACAGCTCGAATCTTATTGCAGCAGGAATGAAAATGAACAACTCATGCCTTCAGAATAAAAGTGACCTTTTTTATGTCAGGAGGCAAACGAGCAAGTGGTACACCTGATGGTAAGTGATTACCGCCGCCCATGGACATCCGCAACACCCGAAGGCGTGCAGGTGCGTTGCCAAATTAAATATACCAACTTGTGGGAGATGAGCCAGAACGTCTCTTTAATACAATACGTGGGTGAAATAGCGCGATCAACGAAAGTGACCGCTGTCCTTTTCTTACAATTCGGGCTTATTAGAGTAGGAATTTTAAGGTCATTTTACACAAATTTTGAGTTCATTATTCGAGGTTATTTTACAAAAAACAGATTCTAACAATAAGGCCGCCTTTTTGCCATGCATGTAATCTACATAAATACGGTGAATATCTTTGGTGCAATATAAAGTATATTGTATTGTAAATTTTGTATGGATATGGTTACAAAGTGTCCCATTTGTCACTGGTAACGGGGACAACTGAGGATGACCCCCCATACGCTCTGGTGACCATTCAACACATAATATATGTACATAATATATTATACACTGTGTAAGTTTGCATTCTCATCATAACTATATTTACGAATGTTACTTTCTGTCTGTTTATTGAAAATAGTTTTTTTCTAAACTATGATATTTAATTTTTAAGATCATTATAGTGACAATATTATAACCTCAACTCCCAATAAGTTGGTATATTTATTTTTTTGGTAAAAATTTCTATTTCTTTCTTACTATCTTTATTTATATTCCTTATTTAGTGTTATTACTTTCATGTTTTCTGGAATATTTACATGACTATTTCATCGGTAGATTTGCCGACGTTTTTCTTGTTGTCTATATCCACTACTCACTGACATTTCTCTTTTCGATTTCCAAAATGGTTCCAGTTATTTTTGTGTATACTGCAGTAGCTACATGCTATCAGCTTAAGGCGCTTAGTGGACTCATTCATACTGTCGGGACATGCTAAAATTTCCAAAGTATAAAAAAAAAACTTTTTTTTTTCGTTATTCTCCTATAGATTTCTGTCTGCATGAAATGTATTGGAAGATTGGAAGATATGTTTCACTGTAAGGTTCACATGAGCTGAAAACGGCATTGGAAAATAATTATTTTTAAAAATAAAAATATTATGCTGAAGGCATATTAAATTCACAATGGATATGTGAATATGAACGTACAAACTACAAATTGATTTTTATTATATTTTACCTACTAAAGTTAGTACCTACACTCATGAGATCACCTTTTTTTGTAGATTTTTTTTCTAACATAGAAAATTTGTAATTTTTTTGTCGTTTATCTTTAATTCTCTTATCTAGCGTAAAGGTAAATGTACAAAATATTTTAATTATTTAAAATATGTTCAAAATATTATATTTAGATATTATTATTTAAAGTATTATATCAATAAGACTAGGAAAAGGTTTGCTTAGAAAGTATTTAATGATCGTTTTTATATTTTTAAATGATAATTTTGTTTTTTCCGCGATATACCTAATTACTTTACCCATTTTAATGCATTTTGATTTTTAATGTACTCCTAAGTTACGGAGAGTCAAAACTTATTAAAATAATAAATAAAATACATATTAGTAAAATCATTCACATATTACATAAATAAAGTAGCCGTGTAAAAATAGATACAATTATATACTTAAGTATATTAAAAATATATAGAAAATTTACGATACGAATAAAGAACAAGTTACTTGAAAAATTGATTGAAATCGGTGGACTTTTTTTTACATTTTTTTTTTACATTTAAACTTTTTTTTTATTTTTTCAATACATTCACACGACAAACATTCATTTTCTTAAATTAATTCATTAGCTTAAATTTAACCACGAAAGATACAAAAAGGACAAGTGAACTTAAAAATCAATATTAATCGGTTTCTTTTTATACCTACTAGGTATTAATAAGTTTTAATAAAAGGGTAAAAAAAAAAAAAACATTTTTTTTTATCCGTAATCAAATGTCCCTTTTAAATCTTGAGGCCTATAATATCACGAATCAATTAAAAATTATAAAAAAAAAACAAACAAAAAAAAACTCTTAAGTAGTTAATCTTATAAATTTTTTTATAACCTAAAACAAAGGTACGGGAATTTTATTATTTTTATATATTTTTTTGTCACTTTTCTTATTTTAGTCATCACAGTACATAAGCTTAGTTTTTTTAAGACAAAAAAGGACAACGGTTATTCCTTAAGAATGTTTTTAAGTTTTAGGTTTTTGAAACCTGAAAAATATAATTTACAATAATTCATTTATAATAGAATTACATAAAGATAATAAAGCTTCATTTTAAAATTTATTAATTAAATAACAATAATGTTCAAATTTAAGAAAAACCCGTTGCCCTTTCAAAATTAAAGAAAAAAACATTACAACAAAACCTTACAAAGATATTTATTCAAATAATAACTGTTTATAACGTATTCGATAAACACGAATTAGTATTTTCAAATACTTATAATTATCCTCTTTACTTCTTCAAAGTAAATTACGGAAACTGAGAAAAATTATATATTTTTTTAGAATATTTTTCCTCAATTTCCTGAATTTCTAAACTTAAAAAATAAATATGCATTAACTTAATGATAAGTTTTCGCTTAAAAATACAACTTTTAACTGGCACCAAAATGCTTGAACGCCCAATCGGTTTTTTTCTAAGAGTATCTCGGAATTTTTGATTTTTTCAAAAGTGGGGATTCTCTACAGTCAAAAAACTGTTTTTCTTTTTGTGATAATTTTGGTTTTTTTTTCAAGACTAATTAAAGTCAATTACAATATTCAATACCTCACTGGGACCTCGAAAGGTTAGGTTTTTAAGTTGAACGGACCACATTTTCTTTTCCAAACAAAGGAATATATATTCCCACGGATATACATATGTACATACTAAATTGCAGTTTGCCATTCTGTTTTGACTGACGAAGCCATATTATATTCGAGAATTGCACAAAAACACAGAGTTTCAGAAGTGAACTTCTTTGGGCTGGAGAGGATAGAAATGATGCTTGAAATATTAATATTATTAATAATTTTATACATAGAAAAATATGTATAAAAGTATATGTATGTATGAATGTTTTTATACCCGAAGCTATCCATTCGATTTAGGGATGGGTGAATAAAAAGCTGAGAAGTTTAAACATGTTGTTTGAAAACTGAAATATTCGTACCATTTTCAATTTTTTCCACTGGCAACTCTCAAAATCGAATGGATAATTAGTTTCGGAAGGTGATTTGGCCCATCATCATTAACTAAATAAAAAAAAAACTTGACTCAAACAAATAACAATTTCAACACTTTTATGTATTTTATGAACCATAGACACGCTTCACTGTAAACGGGCAAAGGCAAGTCGTTCAGCCAAAATTGTGTGATACGTTCCTTTGTTACTGATTTTTTTTAGGGTGACTTTTTTTTTCAGTTACTGCAATATACGGGCAGGACGGGGCTGCGGGGCCAGTCCGATGTTTCACTCTCACTGCTCTCGCTGCCTGATCTGTGGTTTAAAAAATGATATTTTTTTATCGTTTTTTTTTTGTGCATGTTGTAAGATCCGAGGGGGTTTTTTGGCGGGAATCAAAACTCTGGCGGTTCTCTAATTTATTTTCATGTTTATTAAAAATTGATTGTGTTGTGTTATAAGGTACTGGACAATAAATTTCACAGTGATGGTTTTTTATGTGTGTCCAAGAAGATATGACATTTCGAGCTGACTTCTCTAGTATAAGCTAAGGCTAGGTAAAACGTTAAATACGAATTTGAGTTTTATTTGATTGTTACGCTTTCACGCCTCAACCGACCATCATAAAAATTTTGCATACACGTTGTCAGGCATGCAGAGAAGGACCTAGGGTAATTTTTTAACGGAATTCCTGCGGGAACTCCGTAATTAACGCGAGTAAAGCCGTGGGGCACTATAAATACATATGTATGTGCACGTGTTTACCTGTTCCTGGCAGGCGCGCCGTCGCCCGCCAAGTGTTGCTCCTCGATGGTGGGCAGCACCGTCGTCAGCTTGTCCGTGGGCCGCAGCACCTGCAACCGCCGCGTTGCTCTACTTTACTACTTCTCTAGTTTATGGCTTCGGATATACCTAATGTGGCAACACAGCGCACTCCGCCGATGCCACACAGGTGACAAGGTCACAGTTGGTCCGTAGGGCTTGGCTTTTTTTGCAGATAATAAGGTTACCGTTCGTGACCGCGTTATGATACAGTTGCAGCGGAATTCGCATGAGCTAACAATTTAGTGCTCAATTAGTGCTGCCATTGTAGCGGAGGATTTTTGAAAAATAATCTTTTTTTAATTTTTTTTTTTTCAATAACTTTTACTTAAGTAAAAAGTTTTCAAGTTCTCAAAAACGCGGTCACGAACGGTACACTGCTAGCTTAATAAAAAGTTAGCAGTGTTCTCATTTTTGATCCATCTATCACAGCACCAAAATATTTTTTTTCAGCACTAAATTAGCACTAAATGAGCACTAAATTTTGACCTAAAAAACACTCGATTCTGCCGGCTTGACCTTTCTAGCTTGACAGACGTTATTCTATTATATTGTATAGTACCTTGAGCGTCCGCTCGGAGAGGCGCCACACGAGCCGCTGGCGGTGCGGCGCGCCCGCCCGCGCCTCGTAGCGCGCCAGCACGCCGCGCGCCCGCTCCCGGCACGACACCAGCGACCAGGGGCACATCTGCACACGCGCACACGCACACACATACAATACCTAACTATAGTATATATAGATCGTATAATGGGCATGTTGCCTAATTTTTATTTTTTAGTCCGTCTTGTAGACTATTAAAAAATATTGGACACGTATTTTTTCTCTTTTTACGTAATCAAAAAATAACGGCGATACATTGAGTTGAAATTTCGCGTGACGTCACTATTCTGACATTAAGTATTGGCAGATATACAAGTTCCGACGCGTAACGTTCAGTGGCCGGCGTGTTAGGCGAGAGGGGGGCACTCACGCGGCAGTGCGCCTGCAGCTGCGCGCCGAAGTCGAGCAGCCGGCACGCCGCCTCGGTCGGGGCGCGCGACGACAGCGTGCGCTCTGCGACACCACATTATAATATAACAACAATTACACGTCATCAAGCCAGATGTCATCAAAACGATTATCCATACTACTCCATACTTACTAATATTATAAATGTGAATATAACTCTGTCTGTCTGTTACGCTTTCACGCCTTGACGGCTGAACCGATCGTCATGAAATTTTGCATTCACATTGTCAGGGGTACAGAGGAGACATAGGTTACTTTCTATCCCGGAATTCCCGCGGGATCTTCGAAACTGCCGCGGGGGACAGGTAGCACAGTGCAAGACTCACCGAGCTGGTCGTATATGAGTACCAGGGCCAGCTCGCAGCCGCGCGCGTTCGCGCACGCCGCGTCGCACACCGCCAGCTCCAGCGAGTGCGCCAGCTCGCCCTCCTGCGGCAGCCGAGAATGATATACTGTTACATACTGTTACATACTGTTACACTACGCCGAGGGGCAGAGAGAGAGAGAGTAGGGGGAAGGGAGAGGCAGAGAGTTAGAGAGAGAGGACGAGTGTAAGAGAGTTAGACAGAGAGAGGGGGAGCGAAAATGATAGATCATTCATAACCGCGATGTTTTTATGGCTTCACCACACTAAATTTAAATTTTTAATATCACTTTCTTTTTGTTTTTCATCTTAGGCATTTTATTAATTTTTTCAAAAGAATTTTAGAACAACTCTGAAATTAATATCTAAATTTAAAAAAATAGCGATGCTCCACCCGAAGGCGACACAACAATAATAGCAATAGGGTATTCCACCTTTTTTGAAAACTGTTTTAAATTAATCCTGAGATCGTTATGGATTCAGTGGAGAATTTTTATTAAAATTTTATAAAATGCCTTAAAAACGATATTTCAAAATCTATAAATTCAAAATCATGAGATATTGAATTTACGCGCGGAAACTCCGATAATGATAATGTCACTCCGATAGTAAACAATACGACAGCGAAAGACAGTGTATGTTAAGATTTACACAGCGAGCACTGTTCAATGCTCTTACAGAGGAGAAATTCCTCATAATATGACATACCTTACAGTGCTCGCAGTGCATATCGGAACACACCCTAGATTGTTTACTAACGGAGTGACGTCGTAATCTGTTTTTCTAATGACTAAAACGGCATTGGCCATATTGGTGACGTCACTCCGTTAGTAAACAACCTAGGGAGTGTTCCGATATGCACTGCGAGCACTGTAACTTATAACGTCAAAGCTGTTCGTTTGTAGTTAGCTATACCAACTGAACAGTGCTCGCAGTGTGTATCGGAAAAGACTATCTCTTTCGCAGACGTATAGTTAACTACTGGAGAGACGTCACAAGCTGAAAGCATGGCGGCTATCGTGAATAAAAAATCGTTTTAAGGTATTTTTCGGTTTTATAAAATTTTAATAAAAATTCTCCACTGAATCCATAACGATCTCAGGATTAATTTAAAGGACTTTCAAAAAAAACAAAGGGTGTAATAACCCCATTGCCGGCCCGCTCCGAGCGACGGGCGATTGAAATGAATGAAAATGAAATAAACTTGGATTATTGGTTGTTTTTGGTTGCTGGCTGGTTAGTTGTTTTTTTTTTTTGATTGCTGGTGGGTATTTTTTTTCTTTTTTGTTTTTTTTTCCCCAATGCGCGCTCACCCCGGCGACGGTGTGCGGCGGCAGGCCGAGCGCGCCGGCGGCGGCGGCGGCGAGCGCGCGCAGCAGCCGCAGCCAGTGCAGCGGCGTGACGCTCGCGCCGCCGCCCACCAGCGCCAGCTTGTCCTGCACCACCGCCGACAGGCGCGCCACGTCGCGCGCGGTGCACGCCGACTGCGATATCGACACTGCAATGTGCACGATCATAATTAATTACCTATTGGTTAGCGGGTAGCTAATTGGGTATTTTGTGAAAAATCGAAAAATTCCAATTGGTCCGTCTGTGACAAAATAAAAAAATAATAGACACGTATTTTTTTGCTTTCTCCAAACCTAGATAGAGCACAAGTTTAGGCTGGGGGACTCGTGACGTCATTATCTATACTAATATTATAAAGAGGGAAGATTAGATTATTTATTTGTATGTTTGTTACTATTTAACTCAAATACTACTGGACCGATTTCGAAAATTCTTTCACCACTAGAAAGCTGCATTATCCCTGAGTAACATAGGTTCTATTGTAATCCGGAATTCCCGCGGGAACTACGAAATTACCGCTGGTGAAACCGCGCGGGTCAGCCAGTTAATAATAAAGCGAGAATGATAATAATTATAATAATGATAATGATAATCCACGACACAAGCTTATAGCTTAGTGTGGGATCAAGTAGATCTGTGTGTTGTGTTTTGAAGTGGATAATCACCCAGCTCGTTGACGGTGACCTTCCTTGGCTCGCGCGTGGCGCGCGCGTACTCTTCAATGGCGATGTCCATGCACGAGACCGTGATGCAGGGCACGTGGCACGGGCGGACCTTCATCTTGGTGAGGAACCTGCGGCCATGGCGAAAAATATGTTAATCAGAGAGGCCATGCAACTTAACCACCGGATTTTAGTAGCGCACTAACAGTAGTAGCGAAGAATGGGGATCTATACTAATATTATATAGAGCTGAAGTTAGTGAGTTTGTGAATTTGTGACGTTTTATTTTATTTTATTTTATTTTATTTTATTTTCTTTATTTGGATTACCAACGATCATACAATAACAAAAAATATTAAACTTTAAGACAATAACTTAAGGCTAATTGTACAATCTATTACAGGTAAACACAGCATGCTTATAGTAGGTATAGGGGCATTTCACGTGAAGCGGGCAGGCCAAAACAGGTTCACACTTCCGATTTCAGTTATATTTGAGAATGTTATACCTGTACATGTTCTCAACACAGATACAAAATATTTTTAAAGTGGCGAACCTAGTTTACGAGATATCGGTCTTTGAAGATTTCAGTTACGGTGAGTTATGGACTACTTCAAATGCCATTATGCGGCTTAAAAAAGATGCAGAAAAATATTTTTGCTACTGGATTCCATACTTTGTTATATGACTTTTTAAACCTTATAATTGAATTTACAATATTTTTATTAAATAGCTGAAAAAAAAAGAAAATAATTTTTATTTTTTATTTTTTACTATCTCGGCATTTTTTTATATTTTTTTTAGTATATCAGAAATAAAGCTTATATCATATTCATAATCCATGCCAAGTTTCATAATGGGCCGCGCAGTCGTTTAGGAGCTATTTGTGTTTAAAACCGAAAGGAGGCGGCGGCGGCTCCTTACTCGCGTGTAGTCAGTCACCGCTACTTACATGGTAGGTCATATAAATGTTTTTTTTTTTTGGTTTGATAGAGATCTTAGGGTATCTAATAATTATAACAAAGAATTATAGGTATCTAATTCATCAGGTTTATTTGAAAATCTTTACAGTTTTATGAGTGGAAGAGTCACTTGTTCGTTTGATGATGATACCGTCACGCGTCAGTGCTTGTAATGAAAGCGTGGATTTTTTTTGTGCCAGGTATAGTTATTGCAGAATCAAAACGGCTCTTGAGTTTGTTTCTGTATTGATCGATTTCATTTATATCAGCATAATAAATTGCAGTGTGTGGCAATGATGCTTTTGCCCAATCATATAAACCTTTTGGTGTAATAATCGCTTTATCTGGACCTGACTGTAAACTAGCTCGTGTCGCCAAGCGTTTTATATTGCCACCAAGACCATCACAAGGCCCTTTTCCGTGAGAAGTAGCATGGAAATGGATTTCTGCTTCTGTTCCAAAATCATGATTGAAGTAGAAAAGGTTTATAAAATTAAATCTATTTTTAAAATATTGTGATGCGCCGTCGGTTATAAAGATATATTTCTTAGTAATAACGTTATTTTCTTGGAGATACTGATGCAGAATATTTTGAAAGTTGAAAAAAGTGGCTGTATCGTGTTTTAAGTCATCTGATATGATTATCATACTTCCATGTTTTATATCTTGTCCTTGGCGATAATAATAAACCGACGTCAGAAGAGTAGCCTGGTCATTGTTCCAGTGGAAAGACTGAGCAGCATCTTGTATTACAAAGCTGTAGTTCTCAGCAAATATCTCGTGAGTCCCACCCTTGTCTCAGGGTATTCTAATTTGAACTGTCGGTACAACTCATCGATGTTGCACATTAAGAGCTTATATTAAGAACAGAAGCAGAAATCCATTTCCATGCTACTTCTCACGGAAAAGGGCCTTGTGATGGTCTTGGTGGCAATATAAAATGCTTGGCGACACGAGCTAGTTTACAGTCAGGTCCAGATAAAGCGATTATTACACCAAAAGGTTTATATGATTGGGCAAAAGCATCATTGCCACACACTGCAATTTATTATGCTGATATAAATGAAATCGATCAATACAGAAACAAACTCAAGAGCCGTTTTGATTCTGCAATAACTATACCTGGCACAAAAAAAATCCACGCTTTCATTACAAGCACTGACGCGTGACGGTATCATCATCAAACGAACAAGTGACTCTTCCACTCATAAAACTGTAAAGATTTTCAAATAAACCTGATGAATTAGGTACCTATAATTCTTGGTTATAATTATTAGATACCCTAAGATCTCTATCAAACCAAAAAAAAACCATTTATATGACCTACCATGTAAGTAGCGGTGACTGACTACACGCGAGTAAGGAGCCGCCGCCGCCTCCTTTCGGTTTTAAACACAAATAGCTCCTAAACGACTGCGCGGCCCATTATGAAACTTGGCATGGATTATGAATATGATATAAGCTTTATTTCTGATATACTAAAAAAAATATAAAAAAATGCCGAGATAGTAAAAAATAAAAAATAAAAATTATTTTCTTTTTTTTTCAGCTATTTAATAAAAATATTGTAAATTCAATTATAAGGTTTAAAAAGTCATATAACAAAGTATAGAATCCAGTGGCAAAAATATTTTTCTCCATCTTTTTTAAGCCGCATAATGGCATTTGAAGTAGTCCATAACTCACCGTAACTGAAATCTTCAAAGACCGATATCTCGTAAACTAGGTTCGCCACTTTAAAAATATTTTGTATCTGTGTTGAGAACATGTACAGGTATAACATTCTCAAATATAACTGAAATCGGAAGTGTGAACCTGTTTTGGCCTGCCCGCTTCACGTGAAATGCCCCTATAGTCTTAATTTTAAGGATTAATTTTGGATTAGTTTTAGGGGGTAATCTCTGGATCTACTGAACCGATTTTGAAAATTCTTTCACTTATAGGAAGCTGCGGTAGTCCTGAGGGACATAGGATACTTTTTATCCCGAAATGGGCTGGTCAACCAAATTTT
This sequence comes from Zygaena filipendulae, assembly GCA_907165275.2. Lineage (NCBI taxonomy): Eukaryota > Metazoa > Arthropoda > Insecta > Lepidoptera > Zygaenidae > Zygaena > Zygaena filipendulae. The sequence goes on along the minus strand of OU015670.1, from coordinate 9,327,022 downwards.
AATTTTTAGTCCGTCTTGTAGATTAATGTATTTTTTATTTTCATTAAGTTGAAATGTCGCGTGACGTCACGCCGTGCTGTATAGTGTATGGCACGTTCCGACGTCAAGAGCGCCCCCCCCCCCCTCCTCCTCCTAAACTTTAACGCGTTTCATCTTAGTTATTTATTCAATAATTTGAAAAAGCAAAAAAATACGGGTTCATTATTTTTTATTTATCTACAAGACGGACTAAATAGAATTTTGATTTTCATACCCCGGAAATATATTACAAGCCTATTCTCGCGGGGACTGCGAAATAACCGCGGGCGAAACCGCGGGGCACGGCTAGTATAAAATATAGTATATAATATGTATAATGCGCTAACCTGTCGAACAGGTTGATGGCGTGTATGAGCACGTCGGCGGGCAGGTCGAACCATATCTTGAGCGAGCGCAGCACGTGGGCGGCGCCGTCGCGCGCGCCCGTCGTCACCTCGGCCGCGCCGCTCTGCGACCACGGACGCACGCTACTTTAGCCATACGACTTTTTTTTTTGTTAAATTTACCCCTTATGCGGAAGGCGAAGGAATCTATGCCCATACAGCCAGTTCATTTTTATTTCTTTTCTTCTGACATTGAAATACATCGGTGAGATGCATTTCGATGCTTTACCAGGACTCCTGGAAGCAATTCTTCACAGTCGGACCTTAATGGGATGCTCTACAGGAAGTTGTATAGTAAAATTTCTTTTTTGTTTCACTTTATTCTATCCAAATTAAAAGCTGTTTTACTAAATGCATATAAAAATATATACGGTACTTACATTAAAAAAAAAAACATTTTCTGTCTGTTGTATTGAATCAAAATTGAATAGATACATATTTTAGAAAATATTGATAATTTTTTAACAATCTTACTCGAGTATGCTTTTCACGGATCCTCCTTTTGAAATATTGACTCAATTTCAAATTATTGTATAAAAGTCACCAAAGTTCCCCAATTTTATTACATTCTATGTTACAAGTGAAGCTAATAATATAAAGAGTGTCAAAAGTAGCCAACTTTGAATAAATTTAACTTTGGGTGATGGTTGGCGACCGGCAACACTCGACCCACCCACCTCTGACTCGTCGGGCAGACAGAGCCGCGGCTGGAACTTGTGCTCCAGCTGCAGGTACTCGTTGAGCGTGGCGTACAGCTGGGGCAGGGTGGGCGCGCCGGCGGCGGCGGCCGGCGCGGACGTGGAGGGTGACGCTGAGGGTGAGGGTGTGGCGGCGGAGGCCGAGTCGCGGATCGCAGCATCCGGGTGGCACGCGCCCGCGCCCGGTCGCAGCATGACTATGGGCTCGTGTCGCGAGTTGTGGGTGAATCGGCACCTGGACGGGAAGACATTTACATTATACCACAGATAATATACTCATTATACACATACTACAAGCTGGTGTCCCCCCCCCTACCACGGAATTTGCACGATAAAAGTGCCCTATGTCCTTTTTAGGTTGAGTAGTTGAGGCGCGAAAGGGTAACAGACAGACAGTTATAATATTAGTATAGAGTATACACTAGTTGTTCCCACCAGCGATTTCATCAGCATCAACGTCGGTATTCCCGCGATTAAAGTATTCTATGGTAGTAGGAATGCTGTACTTTCTATCAGTGAAAGAAATTTTAGAATCAGTTAATCCATTAGTGTACATACCACCAAGCAACAAAAAAATTTATTTATATTAAATTATTAGCAGACCCTCTCACTCACCCGGCTCAATTTCGGAATTCCCGTAGCAACTCTTTATAACAGAATGAAAGAATCTCCTCGTCCAAGACCTAAATTTCTGGTCACTACACCAAATAGCTGTTCCCCCGTCGGCTTCACCCGCTTGAACGGCAAATCAGCTTACGTGTATGCTATGGAATCCTAACGTGGGCGGTCTCGCTTGGCTTGTAGACAAAGAGCACGGAACACTCACCGAAGCGTCTGCACAGCAAGGCAAGCGGCGGCTTCGACGTCGTTGTCTTAGGTTGCTCGCACCGATCCCCCCGCAGCTCGTCGTCCCGTCTGCTTCAGCGGCCGGGCGCGAGGCCCTAGTACCTTACCAACAGAGAGGGCTTTGTGAACAACGCGGGGCAGCGCGCAACAATGGGCCGCCGGGCGATGCTGGGACGGGAAACGGGATCCAAGGAATCGGACTCGGGGAATATTTCGAGGAAATTTCGGAGAGTGAGGGCCAAAGCAATCAGGTTCAGAGGAATCGGGTTCAAAGGACTACGTTTCAGGGGAATTCTGAGGAAATTTTAAGGGTAAAGATCAGACGTTTAAGAACCGTCGAACGATTTTATTAAGGGTATAAATAAATTGAGGATTTCTCAGTAGATAAGGTCCGAACTTTTCAGGTCAGGGACAACAGATTGAGCAAGAGCCAGTGAGGAGTGATCGGGAACGATTCTGGGAAATTCTAAACGTCGCCGGGTCTGATCGGGAGAATCCAGGGAGTTTGAAAGGAATATCTACAGTAAAGGTTACCGGGTACAATGTCTTGTTGAAAGACAATTGCCCAGCCGCCTTAATGCCTCTAGTTAGTGCAAAGGTTAGGTACACGTACAGAGTGTGGTTGAGCACACCTGCAGGCCCGTGACTGGTCTAGCGCGACCGCCAACGACACAACACACAAACGCCACGGCCTCAATCCCAGGACCCTATTAGCACACACCGGGCGTTCGGAAAACACCCTTAGTACTATATTTATAAGGCCTCGTCTCGCAACGAGATATAGGGTCTGTTCACTGGGATTTGCAGAGCAAGATTTGCAGCTTGTTTTTTTTTTAAATAGATTTCAAATGTACCTGTAAAATGAATTTTATGAGTGACAAAAACAACAAGATGAGTAAGCACAATGAGTTTGCGAAAATGTATTGTTTACTAACTGTGCCCCGCGGTTTCACCCGTGAACTCCAAAATAGCCTAATTTACTTCTTAAACCTTCCTTGAACATCCACAAATATTTCAAGATCAAAATTTGCCAAATCGGTCCAGCCATTCTCGATAAGATAAAAATAAAATATAGGATCCAGGGTATGTCTGTTCACTACGATTAGTCACTCGGCGAGTAACTTGGCTATTAGCAATAAGCAAAGCTCTTTGTAGTGTAGCCTTAGCCTTAACCATAGAGCAGAAAATAACAGATAAAAAGAAAAAATAACAGACATCAACTTAGTTTAATATGAAAACCAGTGTCGCCGGGTGATTTTCGCACAAAAGCATGCACGAAAGTTAGCACAAATGCTCTAACTTGCCCAAAACTTCTTTTACTGCCATCTCAAGTATATTTACACACAAATACACAATATTCCCAAAACTGAATTTTGAAAACAGTGACTAAGTAAAAAAATAACCGTAAAGCGTTTAATACATTTCTTTACGTTCATGAATGTTTTTGTGCGCGATGAATAGTTTTGTGTGTGACACTGGTTTTCTCTGTTTTCATACTAAACTAAGTTGATGTCCCTTCTATCTGTTATTTTCTGTTCTGTGACATAAACTTTCCTCTTGAATCACTCTATCTATTGGTGAAAACCGCATGAAAAACCGTTCAGTAGTTTTTGTGTTTATCGCGAACAGACAGACAGACAGACAGACGCGGCGGAGAACTTTGTTAACTTTATTTTATAATATGAAAAGATACCTTACTAGCAAAATGATACTGCTTTTTCGATACCTTCAATACCAACGTATTTACTATATTTTTTTAACAATTGGGTGGTGCATGACCTCCAATAACCCATAGACATTATAAACTAACCCCTCGAGGTTTATGACCGGATGAGCCGCAGATATAGAATGTAAAGCGGTACGTTGACCTTGCCACTCGACAGGTCGCATTACGTTACGTACTACGCGCGGATGACTGAGCGACAGTATTCAACAAATTTTTATTTTTTTAATATGTAATTTTTAAATATTTTACGACGGTGCGTGCCCTTTGAAGGCTTTAGGAGGTAGATATTTATCGTTAAATGTTAATTCAGTGTTTTTAACTAAAAATACAGAAGTCAAAACTGTGCCAGTATCATGCATGTCTGTATAAAATAACTGTTATTTTCGTATTTTGAAAATATTACTAGAAGATTAATATTTAAAAGGAAAGGATTGTATAGATGACAATGATGATATGAAATCTCTCTAAAGGGGCCGCACCACCATTTTATTGTTATTTTAATCTTACTTCGAAATTTTGTCAAATGAAATTTTATCTTGCACACTGTACGTAAAGTCGTACATACATACCTACAACAGACAAAATTTAAATATATGTTTATTTAGACTGTTAGGTACTTGATATGGGCCTCAGACAGCCGATAAGCAGTTAGCGAGTTTTGCGACACTGGTGCGTAGTTTATACGATACCTACTGAAACGGTTCTAATATTATAATCAACGATAAATTGTAAACAAAGATGTTTTTATGTTCCCTATCTGTAATATTAAAAGTGCAATTTAATAATATGTTATAAATTAAAATTGAACGATAAGCTTAGAACTAATGAACTCCGATTTTGATTCGATATGCCGAAAGACAGACATAAACGCGTGTCTTTACACGCATTTATGTCTGTCTGACTTTGTTTGATACTATCCCTACTTATAGGTAATATTATAAATGCGAAAGTAACTCGTGTCTGTTTGTTACGCTTTCACGGCTCACGCCTCAACCGATAATCATGAAATTTATAAACACACGTTGTCAGAGGTACAGCGGATGACATAGCCTGACATAGGGTTGCCAAAACTTTTGTGTATTTCTTAGATTAAAAAGTATGAATCAACTAAAGAACAACATTTTAATAGATTAGTATACAAAACCCAATTGAACGTTGACTGTTCTCATTCGTGTGACAGAAATGTATGAATAGATTAGTGTAGGTATATCTTTCATTTCAGTAGGTAGCAAATTTTATTATTGCTGATGGATATTTTTTTGTAATGTAAAGATTACCTACCTATAGTACTTTAGTAAGCAAATCACTAATAAAATTGAAAATAGTATATCATAATAGTACAACTGAAAGTAAATTTTATCTGCGAGATTTTTGTAAAAATGAATTTAGGCATAAAGCCTGTCGAGTCAGTTTAGGGTTAAATAAAATAGATAGTCTTTTTTTATTACTCATGGCAGGTAGATACATCGGGCTTGCGTTACTCTGAGACCCTAGACACGCCACTGCGTCAACACGCCTCGGTGGGAACGCGGGGAATGTGGCGGGGGCGAGGGGGAGGTGCCGCAGCCGCCCGCCGGCGCTGATGCCAGTTACATTACAACCCAGTCTGCCACCCATAGTCGCGGCTATTGCACGTGCGTTGTTTCTGCGCTAAAATGGATCGATCGTTCACTGGATTAACCAATAGTGAAATTTACGATTTATTGAGTATTTACTTTCGTAATCGCGAAGATGAAGTGAATAGTGTGGCTGAGTGGAGTGCGACGTTTCCAACTCGTCCAAGTGTAACTCGTTACACCATAAGGACTATTGTTTTCAATCTCAGAGAATGGGGAACATTCGCTACACCTCGTCACACAACAGGTAGAGGTCAATCTGGGTTCTCTGTTAATGTTCAAGATGCAGTCCTTGAATTCTTCCGTGCGCAGCCGCGCGCGAGTACTCGGGATGCTGGGCGACGGTTTGGCATGGACCACACAGCCGTCTGGAGATTACTTCATAATGAAAGGATGCATCCGTTTCATTTCAGAAGGGTTCAGGACCTAATGCCTACAGACTACGTGTGTCGTGTTACGTTTTGTGAATGGCTCGTGAATAACATAGACAGTAACATTTTATGGACAGACGAAGCATTGTTTACTAGAGTGGGACTATTTAACGTTCACAATGAACATTGGTGGGAAGTTCGTAGTGATCGTTCGGTGGAAAACCCACATCCAACCGTGAGAGACTCGCACCAAAAGATAAACGATAATCGATTACGATTTTCGGTAAATGTTTGGGCAGGTATCCTCGGCACCCGCATCCTCGGACCGTATTTTATTGCGGGAAGTTTAACTGGACAATCTTATTTGGATCTTCTCCGTAATCAAGTGAGCGAGATGTTGGACGATGTTCCACTTGCTCTTCTTAATGGACTTTACTTTCAGCAAGACGGTGCCCCCCCGCATTACGCCCTCGCTGTACGTGAGCATTTAACGTCGGAGTTCGGTGATCGTTGGATAGGAAGAGGTGGCCCCGTACCGTGGCCACCACGTTCACCCGATCTGACTCCATTGGACTTTTATTTGTGGGGTGACGTAAAGCGCATAGTGTACGGTACGCACGACGAATACACCGACCGTGAAACATTAGAGCAAGCGATACTGAACGCTTTTAAAGTGATAAAGAATAATGAAACTGTTTTACCGCGATTAAAAGACAATATGCGACGTCGCGCTTCCTTGTGCATCGCGCAACGCGGTAGACACTTCGAACAGATTCTTAGGTTAACGTAAAATCAGTATAAATAAAAAAAGACTTTTAGACTTCGTGTTGTGTAATTAATAATTTGTAAATTACGTTTTTAATAATCTATAGGTAGGTACATATGATAAAATTGTAACAGGTCGATGTCTGTACATGGGAGATAAATAAGAAAAAATAAATTTAGGCGACTCTATGAGTGATAGAAGCCAAAAATACCGTTTTTAGAATTTTTGTCTGTCTGTCTGTATGTTTGTATTCGTGCTACGCAAAAACTGCTGCACCAAATTGAATGCGGTTTTTTTTTGTATTGTTACGGGTCTAACTTAGATAGGTACTCATGTATCGATTTTTTCGAAATTCCATCTGGAACTCGAGACATTAAAAAAAAATACTAATATTATAAATGTGAAAGTGTGGATTTGGATGAAATTTGGCATGCACGGTGTCAGGGGTACAGAGAAGGACATAGCGTACTTTTTATCCCGGAATTCCCGCGGGAACTCCAAAATTAACGCGGGTGAAACCGCGGGGCATAGCTAGTTGTAAATAGTTTGATTCACCTTTTTAAATACGCCAAAGGCACTTAATAACAGCGCGATAAAACTTTAATCTAAGAATATTAAAATGTCATTTCTGATTTAATAATTTCTAAATTATTCAGTGCCTTTGCCGGTCCTAAGCCCGGTAAAGTATGAAGGGAAAGGGAGTCAAAAGAGTTTTTCACTTCTCATGCTCTGAAAGTGCTTTTTAACCGACTTCCAAAAAGGAGGTTCTATGTTCGATTGTATGTATGTTTTTTTTTTTATGTATGTTCACCGATTACTCGAAGACGGTTGGACCGATTTGGATTTTTTTTTTGTTTGAAAGGGTATACTCCCAATTAGGTCCCATTGCCACCAAGTCGGGATCTGATGCTGGGATCTTGGAGAAATCGAGGGAACTCTTCAAAAATTATAGGCACACCTATAGCGATTTGAGTATTTTTTATAGCAAATCGTTCATTTGCTTCTGAAAAGCAAAATTTGAAGAAGTGGAACTGATGATGAAGACCACAGATGGTCATCGGAACTACTTAACAATAATATGTATTTCACGGATTCCGATTGGAGCGATTTCAAAAATTGATTTTTTGTTTGAAAGGGGATACTCCCAAATTGATTCCATTGTCACCAAATCGAGATCTGATGATGGGATCTTGGAATAATCGAGGGAACTCTTCAAAAATTATACCTTTAGCGATTTTTGGATGTTTTATAGTAAATCGTTTATTTGCTTTCGGAAAGTAAAATTTGAAGAAGTGGAACTGATGATGAAGACCACAGATGGTCATCAGAACTACTAAATAATAGGTATTTCACAGATTTCGATTCGTTAACTTTAATGTGTTTGTAAACAATTTATGCTCGTCACAATGTATATGGTGAAGTGGAACTGATGGTGATGTACCAGGAGAACTCCTCAACAATTAACGTCCCTGCATCGGGAAAAGCAATATTTTGTAAAAGTTGATGAGCAGTTGACATTAGGCTATTGTGACTTAGATAAATTACAAACCAACCCACTGAAAAGCGAGAAATAAAATAACGATTTAATCCAAAAGACCAAAATACACGTAATATTATTATTGGTTACTGCTACCACTGATACAACATTTTACTGAAAGAAGACATTATTTGAATTTAAAAAACAATTGAAACTGCATACATAGATAGATATTTAAATACTGACAATTTAGAATCAGTGAGTGAAAGAAAGAGAGCGAGTGATCACACTACATTAAAATGTAACAATTTAGTTAAGTGTGATTACTCGCTCTCGCTCTCTCTCTCACACACACACACACTGATTCTAAATTGTATCCGATTACGAGCGTCGAGCGTGGATACGATACGGGTAGCGGTAGCGGGGTACGAGGGGTATCACAGGTAGCTTGCCAAAATGGCTGCGCGCTATAGCCTCCTTCATACTAATATTATAAAGAAGAAAGGTTTGATTTTTTGTTTGTTTGTTACGATTTAACTCAAAAATTATAGGAACGATTTCAAAAATTCTTTCACCATTAGAAAGTTACATTATCTCTGAGTAACATAGGCTATATAGTATATTGTAATCCGTAATTTCCGCGGGAACTTCGTAATTACCGCGGTTGAAACCGCGAGACACAGCTATTATAATAATTATGATAAGCATTGATAACCTTAATAGAGGTCGTCCACATAAGGGTTTCGGACGGAGCTCATATATTACAGCGCAATCTCCTTTTGCCATACTACACGTCAGGGGTACAGAGAAGGACATACGGTACTTTTTGTTCCGGAGTTGCTGCGGTAACGCGGGTGAAACCGCGGGAAACAGCTAGTACAATATAAACTAACAATAAGATGTGAAAAATTTTTGAAAACACAATTAAAAAAATCTGTAATCGCTGCGAAATTACTGGTATTCGACTATTGTGAAATAAAGAAACACCTGCGTATGCGCAGCGCAACGATAGCCAACTGTGTGCATGTTTTCGTCAGAAATTAAAGTTTTTTTTTTTTAATGGCGCATTGTCTCGATACGCAATCGTCTCTGACGTACCTACCTACAGCCAATTTGAACATCGAAATTCATACTTATTACCACGGACCTATGTCTGTGCTTATTGCGGTCTACTAGCCGTTTTATTTTAGCTAGGTGTTGTTTTCCGTTGTTTGCCGCCGTATGATTTTCGCAATTTTTCGCCGTATGATTTCGGGATGAACTATTTCTTGAGGGAAGTTTAAATTTTTCAGCTTTATAGGTCACAACTCACAAGGTTCACGAAACATGACTAATCATGTTAGAAAGAGCTTTCATATAAAAAAATATCATTCAAACCGACTGTTCCTTTGGATTTAAATCTTTCATACAAATTATACAAACTTACATACGGATACAAACCGTCCCGAACATTACGAACACAACGAAAAAGGAAACCCGCCAACGGACCGAACTAGTATATTTATTATTATACTTCCATAAAAAAGGAGTTTTAGTTTAGTGTAGTGTTTAAAACGATAACTTTTTTTTTTTTTGACAAGTGATGACGACCGGATTGGTGCAGTAGGTATGCCTACCCACTAAGCCGCAGCCCAAGCGCGTGAAGTGGCAGTAATCGGTAGAGCCATGCTCCGTCATACATCCCCGTCCATCCGTCATGCTCCGTCATACAATTGATTTTTATATATATTGACTAGCTAGCTGTTCCCTGCTGCGGTATCACCCGCGTTAATTTCGGAGTTCTCGCGGTAATTCCGATATAAAAAGTACCTACCTACCCTATGTCCTTTTCTATACCTTTAACAACGTAGGCGGCTTGACATTTTCCATCATTTCCGAAAATTATCGTTATATTGTACCCAATTCACACAAAACTTTGACATTAGGTACCTACCTAAACCTTCCTCATGAATCACTACCATGTACTGGTGAAAATCGCATGAAAATCCGCTCAGTAGTAATTTGAGTTTATCGCGAACAGAATAATAGCCATGGATGTTTAAATTTTAAAAGTTCAAGCCAACGTCAAGCGCATTGTTTACAAATACGAATTTTAAATACAAATTGAAATTCGAAAAACAAAACCGTTACCGAACGTAAACAATAACGGCGTCACAATCATGGCTGGCTCCTAGTAACGACATTCATAATTCGAACGCGTCTATTTGGGTCGCTGTAATGGCGGGAAAGTGGGTTGCGTCATGTATCTACCAACCACAAGCTACATAGAGAAACTAAATATTTGGTTAATTAACATTTTGGCTACACATAAGTTAAGTATATCTATACTAATCAATATTATATAGAGGTAAAGTTTGCGAGTTTGTGACGTTGTGGGGGTAATCTCTCGATCTATTGGAAAATTCTTTCACTTATAGGAAGCTACGGTAGTCTTGAGTGACATAGGGCACTTTAAATACTTTTATCCCGAAATTCCCACGGGAACTCCGAAATTACCGCGGGTGTAACCGCGAGGGGCAGCTAGTATATTATACTGTATCTATCTAAGAGCAATTAAGAAAAAAACAACTGTGACGTCACCACGCCACAGTAAAGCCGATCAAGTTCGCAACCGTGAGGCCGTTAAATATAGCTGTGCGGTGTCGTCAAGTACCTACCCAACCTTGATATCTTCGATCACGCCTCAGACGAAATAAAAACTCTTCGTCTGAGGATCACGCATCTCGTAATACTACTCCTTACTCCTTACTACAACATCTACTACCTTTAAACGGACAAGACTTATATAATGGGGATGTGGACTACTTTTGAAAATCAAAATTCTAATTAGTCCGTCAGTTAGAAAATAAAAAAACAAAAGACACGTATTTTTTTTTGCTTTTTCAAATAAATTAAAATATACAGAGATAAAGCGCATTAAAGTTTAGGGTGAGGGGCTCGTGACGTCACTAACCGATAAAACTGCCATACAAACTATCCGAATAGTGACGTCACGCGAAATTTCAACTCAATAACAATAATAACAATAACAATAATAATCCACTTCACAACACACAGATCTACTTGATCCCACACTAAGTTATAAGCTTGTTTCGTGGAAACCAAGCAAACGTGGTATATACTACATAGAATTAGTTATCAATGTATCGCCGTTATTTTTTGATTGCGTAAAAAAATAAAAAATACGTGTCCAATATTTTTTATTGATCTACAAGACGGACTAAAGAAAAAAAATGAGTCAACATGCCCATTATAAATGTATTTATGTATAATTTGAATCTCGGAAACGGCTGCAACGATTTTCATGAAATTTAGTATCGATTAATCGATCTAGCTAGGTTTCATTTTGAGAAAACGTCGTTTTTTGCATTTTTTCAGGCAATGAAAAAAAAAGCACTGCTTTTCTACTTAACAACAGATGGCGCTACGAGCGAAGCTCGGTCACCCAGATATTAATTTTCATAAATACGAATGTGCGCATAGAAGACAGTAACGAACCGTCAGGTCACGTCGTCGTGGCCACGCAATACTAGAGTTTAATTGGACGATTTTACATGACCAAGCGACTACTCAGTTACTCAGTTTTCTATGCGTAATGCTACTGCTCCACCTGCGTTAACGTTAACGTTGATGTTAATGTCTAACGTGGTAATGTTAGTAAGTTAACGCGTTAAAATGTTGGACACATCTAAATTAGCGCACTAATTTACGCGTTAACACGCAGGTGGAGCAGTAGCATTAACGATTGTTGAATGTCAATTTGGTGGTGCATTGTGATTTGTAAACCTACCACTTTCACGAATCTTATTTTCAACGTGGGCTTTGATGGCAGAAGTAGTAGTTAGGTAGTTGGTACATTCTCCCCCTTTCATTCAAACTTCCCAATCGGATCTGCGCAAGCTCAGTGCAATGAAAACAAAAGACCGACGCAACGCGACCTAGTTTCCCCTCTCAAACTGGGGCCACGGACGAATTTGTTTATCAAACATTTCGTATACCTAAGCACCGAATCGATTGGAAGTTAGCTTTGTCGGAAGCTCGCTCGGCCCGTAACGTAAACCACCGCTTGCTTTTGGTATCCTTAAGTTTAACATAAACAACCAGAGTTTATAAAAAACAAAACAAAAAAGCCAAAAATAAAAAGCTAAAAATAACAAAATACCGATTTAATCTAAAAGAAAAAAACACACGTAATATTATTATTGGTTTGTGCTACCACTGATCGGTTTGAATTCGGTGACAAGCCCGCTGGTGTTTTCCCACTTGGGTTGTTATGCTCACGAAGAGCTGGTGGCGGGAGTCGACTTAGCCCATCTACCACCTCCATATTTGGCTTGTCACCGACTTCATACCGATCAGTGGTAGCACAAACCAATAATAATATTACGTGTGTTTTTTTCTTTTAGATTAAATCGGTATTTTGTTATTTTTAGCTTTTTATTTTTGGCTTTTTTGTTTTGTGTTTTTGGAAGTCGGTTTTAATTTTTTTGTTAAAAATTTGTTTATTTCTCGCTTTTAAGTGACTTAGTTCGTAATTTCTCTAAGTTACAATAGCCTAATGTCAACTGCTCATCACCTTTTACAAAATATTGCTTTTCCCGACGCAGAGACGTTAATTGTTGAGGAGTTCTCCTAGTACATCACCATCAGTTCCACTTCACCATACACATTGTAACGAGCATAAATTGTTTAGAAACCACATTAAAGTTAACGAATCGGAACCCGTAAAATACCTTTTATTGAGTAGTTCCGATGACCATCTGTGGTCTTCATCATCAGTTCCACTTCTTCAAATTTTGCTTTTCGAAAGCAAATAAACGATTTACTTTAAAAAATACAAAAATCGCTATAGGTGTACCAATAATTTTTGAAGAGTTCCCTCGATTACTCCAAGATCCCATCATCAGATCTCGAGTTGGTGACAATGGAATCAATTTCGGAGTATCTCCTTTCAAACAAAAAAACAATTTTCCAAATCGCTCCTATCGGAAACCGTGAAATACGTATTATTGTTGAGTAGTTCCGATGACCATTTGTGGTCTTCATCATCAGTTCCACTTCTTCAATTTTTGCTTTCCGGTAGCAAATGAACGATTTACTTTAAAAAATACCGAAATCGCTATAGGTGTGCCTATAATTTTTGAAGAGTTCCCTCGATTTCTCCAAGATCCCATCATCAGATCCCGACTTGGTGGCAATGGGACCTAATTGGGAGTATACCCTTTCAAACAAAAAAAGAATTTTCCAAATCGGTTCAACCGTCTTCGAGTAATCGGTGAACATAAAAAAAAAAAAAAAAAAAAAAAAAAAAAAAAAAACATACATACAATCGAACATAGAACCTCCTCCTTTTTGGAAGTCGGTTAACTAAGTAGATACAAAGCCAAAAGCTAGCCAAAAGCTTCCAACGTGACGAGTGGTGGTGTTACAAGAGATGTTATTTTACGAGTAAACTTACGTTGAAAGTTCTCTCATTGAAATTTCGACCATATTGATTTGTGTGTTGAGTGTGAATTAGAAATTACTATAGTACACCGTTAAAGGTATGGTTAAAGGAACAAAGATTGAAGACAAATTGCTTTGAAGAGTTAGCTATTTTATATCTTATGGCAAATGAACCAGCAGGCAGAAGTCAATTCTGCTCAAGGAAAACACAAAATTTCCTGCGTCTTAATGACATATACATATCTTTATTCGGCATCACAGAAAATGAGATCACATCATCACAGAAATGAACGTCCTTCCACTCATATACCTACCTAACAATCGGCATGCGAGTAGGCGAGTGGGCCGGTTGTGTCCTCAGTCTTTCTCGTACATATCAAATTAAAAAAAAGACTGGTCATAGCCTTGAAGACAACAAATCGACCGTCACGAAACCTACAGATGTGCGAGACACCTTGACCAAGTGTGAGAGTAGTCAAAGCCATGGGCGTTTGCGGACCCGCCTTATGCCTCTAACGACACACTCGAAGCGTTTCGTTTCCCGCTCGCGCAAGCGTCATGGCGCACATAGTAACAACCTCAGAAGAATAACTTATTCTTCTGAGGTAACAACTAGCAAACACGGCGACGTCTGTCAAGTAAACGACATTTTCATCTATCTATCTACTACATTGAAATACATATCTATAAGATAAGATAAGATAAGATAAGATAAGATAAGATAAGATAAACTTTATTCAGCAAGAACATACATATATAAAATGCTTTGTCCTGAACGACTGATGGATCAACGCACAGCCTAAACCGCTGATTGTAGAGACTTGAAACTTCGAGGATGTGTTCTTTGTATGACGTAGGCATCCGATCAGAAGGGATTTTTGAAAATTCAACCCTTAAGGGGATGAAAAGGGGTTGCAAAGTTTGTATGGAACAATGCCGCGGGAACTTCGAAATTATCGCGGATGAAACCGCGCGGGACAGCTTATCTGTACTAATATTATAAAGAGCAAAAGTTTGTGAGTTTGTGAGGTTGTAGGGGGTTATCCCTGGATCTACTGAACCGATTTTGAAAATTCTTACACTTATAGGAAGCTGCAGTGACCCTGAGTGTCATTGGGTACTTTTTATCCCGGGATTCCCGCGGAAACTCTGGAATTGGTGATGCTATAATCTCTGGATCTACTGAACCGATTTTGAAAATTCTTTCAGTTATAGGAAGCTAAAGTGATCCTGAGTGACATAGGGTACTTTTTATCTCGGAATTCCCGCAAGTACTCCGCAATTACCGCGATTGAAACCGCGGGGGTCAGCTAGTCTTAAATAATATTCCAGTAACTAATAATTAATTTATTGTCTTTCGTCTGCAAACGCCTATGACTTAAATGTATGTCAATGACGCAATATTTACAAGATTGAACGCAGCTGTTCATAACGTTTAATTTTTAACAAAATGAAAACCGACTCGGCCAGTTTGATCACATTTCCATATCAACAGCTGCTACCTGCGGTTCCGCTTTCGTGAATTCGGTACTCTCTAGGGAACTCTTTTGGACCAGGCTCCCACACGCTACATATTAAGTTTTGTTTCAATCGTTCCAATAGAATTCCGATAAAAATTAAACACTACAATTTAGAAGAAGAAGAAAATACATTTATTTCAGCACAACACACAAGAAAAAGAAACAAACATAACCTACCTACCTACCTAATCAAAGTTTCTAGACATTAATATCTCTTGCATGCGCTGCCGAAAGGGTCACCAACTCAGCATTAGCTAGTGTGGGTACATCCAGCGCTAGCGCACTCACCAGCCTCGATCGACAAAGATCGGCTAGCTTATAGCTTTTGATTAAAACTACCTAACATTTGCTTTTTGACACACATTGACATTGACTTTTCACATCGATTTCAAGCGATAAGTTGATCCTCAGCTAATGCACACGGTGATGTGCACGAGTTTTCTACGTAGGCTTGTATCGGCACGCGCGACGTTGATACACTAGGGGTGCCAGAAATAAACTCACAAGAAGAGTGCGCGTTGCATTTAGGTATTTCTTAAAACGGCCATTATTAATATCACATTGAGCGTATATGTATTTTTTTTTTTGCAATTACGATGAAGTAGAGATAATGCGCAAAGGGGCCAGGGCCCAATATGGATTTCATAAAAGCTAGCGTTCTAGTGTTTTGCAACATATTTTATTTTTATTTATTTATTAATAAAAACGGTACAGAAATCACAATATCAATACCGCTAAACTTGGATAAGTTTGTAATGACATTACAGAGTCGCCGAGATAGTAGGCGTACACAGGAATGCCCTCTCGAGGAATAACACCTGTAGTAGATATATACAATAGCTAACCTTCGAGCTATGAAGCTTTTTTAAAACTATAACTTGCAACAGCAAAACATATTATTTTTTAAAAAATACAATAAAATTAATAAAAGTTACTTATAAAACATATTTAAAATTCAAACCCTTACTAAATATGAGTTTGTTTGAGCAGAAATTTTGCATACAACGCGTATCAAGGGTAGGTACCTACTCAGACAGACAGAGAAGGATATAGGGTACTTTTTATCACAAAATTCCCGCGGGAACTCCGAATTTAAGGCGGGTGAAACCACGAAGGACATCTACTACATAGTAGCTGCTAATATAAAACAAACATGAAGTTGAAACATTATATGATAATGATATTTTTTCGTCATCATTTATTTTTCCGCAGTCCAAAAACACTGTTCATTTATACAAAAGTTGACAACCCTTGTCACAACTGGGATGCGCACACGCACAAGGCTTGCGCGAGCCCAAGGTCGTGTTATCACGTTACACACGGACAAAGCGTGTGTACGTGACACTCGACATTTACACCAATACTTAATAAGAGGAAAATATTCTTTTCATTACTCATACTCGGAAAGTAGGTCTGAAGTTGCCTGAGAAGCGGGTTGAAAGTAACCCTTTTCAGCCCTAGGGAGAATCGCTTTCAACTGACAACTGTCAAATTATTAAAAAAAAAACTAGGTCTATTTTCACATTTCTATTGAACCATGTTTCAACTTTCTATACAGCCAGCGCGATGTAAAATTGAAATAACGTAAAGTTTAATTAGGTATTAATTAAAATAAAATTCACTCACTTTTTCTTAAGCTAATTCCTATTTATATTTTTTTATTTTCTTTAATTAATACTTAATAATTAAAGAAAATATTTTTTTTAGGTCGCCACAATGTAAATAAAAAATACTGGCTGAATAGCTACCCGGCCAAAGAAAAAGAATAGGTGGGAAAGTGTCAAGCGACTATCCGATCTTCACTCATTTTTTCTTTAGCTAATTCCTATTTTTATTTTGACTTTCCTTGCATTCGTAATGAAAAGCACAGTGTTACCCTCGGGAGAAAGACTTATTTAGTCCCTCGATCTATTGGCGCCCTCGCCAATAGATCGAGCCAAGTTACTTTCACCCCTAGGATAACAATGTACTATTGTAAGCAGGTACTAAGGTAATCTCTGGATGAACAGTACTATAACTATACTACTTACTATAACTATACCTAGAGAGCGATTTTAGTCAAATATTTGTCAGATAAGACGGTGAATTTATGCCTATATTAACAAAAAAATTAAAACCGACTTCCAAAAACACAAAACTAAAAAGCTAAAAATAAAAAGCTAATAATGACAAAATACCGATTTACTTAATCCAGAAGACAAAAACACACGAAATATTATTATTGGTTTGTGCTACTACAACTGATCAGTTTGAATTCGGTGACAAGCCTGCTGGTGTCTGCCTACTTAGGTTGTTCTTCACGAAGAGCTGGTGGCTAGAGTCGACTTAGCCCATCTACCCCCTCCATATTTGGCTTTAATCTACCTATAAGGGCCGAAACTTTTTGGGTTTGGACTTTGGATCCTTGTACTTTTTTTACATCCATGTTTCTTATTTATTTAAATTTATAGCGCGCAGTTCAGTGTTTGGAAGGTATGAGTCATACTCATAGCCATACCGTATGACGAACTTTAAATTGAACTACGCAATAAAAATTATATTATTAATAAAAAGCGAATACAAGCGATTTAAAGTCGATTGTGCATATTAAGGTCATCCCATCTCATACCTACGTATTTCATCTATCTAATGTTAAAAATATACTAATGATAAAAGAGTAGAATCCGCGATTCTGTACATTGAATATTTTTACCAAAAATTAGGGGCGATAAAAGAGTAACCAACCACAAAAAAAAGTTTTCAAAATCCTTTTCTGTCTTTCTGTCTGTTCGCGATAATCTCTACTGAACGGATTGTCATGCGGTTTTAACAGGTAGATTAAGCTTAACCTGGAGCTACATATAGGCTTTGTTTCATTTAAATCGGATGTCGGGAAAAAAAGTTGTTATACAAAAACGTTTCACGCGAGTGAAACCGCGGGGCACAGCTAGTATTAATAGAAAGAGGTAAAGTTTGTGAGTTGGTAGTGTAGTTTTTCTGTAGGGGGTAATCTCTGGATCTCTGAACCGATTTTGTAAATTCTTTCACTTATATGAAGCCTCGGTAATCCTGAGTGACAGGGTACTTTTTTATCCTGATATTCCCACGGGAAGGGACCTCCGAAATTACCGCGGGTGAAACCGCGGGGGGCAGCTAGTAGTCTATATATCGTAGATAACGTGTATTCAAAATTTCATGCGATTTCGACCGCATTAATTTCGGAGTTCCCTAGGGAATTCCGGGTTAAAAAATCTTCTTCTGTACCCCTGACGTGTATATGCAAAATTTCGTGATAAACGGTTGAGCAGTTAAGGCGTGAAATGGTAACAGACCGAGACGGTAACTTTTGCATTTTAATATTAGTAGGTATTGATTAAATTCTATACAGCACTATGTATATACAAAGTGTTTCTATGTAAAATCGTAGTCTACAATGAACAATAGACTGGATTGAGAATAGAACCCTTACTGCGTGCCCCTAAATAAAATGTTTGACGATTTTTTATTCAGACACCCTTTTGACTTTAGAACAGCTGGCAGCAGCTGGTCATTGCCCTTGTAACATGGTCAAAGTTGTCACTGGTAAGTGGCAACACTTTCGTAGCTGCTATATGAATGTCATTGCTTTGTTTTTTCACACTTATTTTGCCCGTGGTTTTACTTAAACTAATTTTTTTTCTGGATGAAATCCCTTACCCGTACCCTTTCTTGTAGGTTCCTGTTTTGATTTTTGTACCTCTGACAATGTGTATGAGAAATTTTACGATTATCTGTTTGATAGTTAAGGAATGAAACTATATAACAAACACCCGCATTATTTTGCGAGTTTCCACAGGAATTCCAGAGTAAAAAGTACTGGGATAATTTGTCCTTTTCTGCACCTACCTCTCTCTGACAACATCTATGCACCATTTCATCATGGTCAGTAAAGTAGTTAAGGAGTAAAAGTATAACAAAAACACATCACTTGTATTAAATTCAAAGATTCGAAGATTCTGGGAAAATGTACCCTATACCCTGATATGTAGTGTAAAATTATAATGAAATCTCTTCTGTATTAATTTCAGAGTTCCCACAGGAATACAGGGATAAAAAGTAGCTCTTGTCTTTTTCTGTAACCCCGACAATGTGTATGCAAAATTTCATGACAATCGGTTGAGCCGTTAAGCATAACAAACCAACTCAAGGATAGGATTTATGAATGATTTTTTAAATCCCTGATATTGAGTTGTATTTTTCTATCTAGATGTAAAATAGTAAAAGCAAATCCTTACATACTATAGTATATGATTGGCCATATGTTATAACACACTACAGTTTATCCAATGATAATTTGGTATAGCCATTGATAAGATATGCTATCACCCAATTACACAATGCAATATGGACGCAGATAAGCAATAACATATTAACCCACAAAATGAAGTTATTGATTCAGAACGTTTTATTGAGAGTTAGAGAACGTTATTTAATTATGTGTTTACCTTATTACATCGTTTAAATATGTAACTAAATATTGAACATAAAAAATTTGACACAAAATGGCGCTATAATTTTAAAACTTTAATTTAATCAAAATTTCTCCAGTGTGGGTTAACACACTATTGCTTATCTATGTCCATATATACAATACATATCACCAGCCAGTTTATCATTTATCAGACAAAATATACCTATCCTGTAGAAAAATCTATGGTTCATAGATCAGTAACCTATGTAACTTACTACTTACAAGGGTTGCCAACTGATGAAAAAAAAACATTTATGTGATTTCAACTATCAAGTCACAAACTCACAATACTTTATGAGAAGACAATATTGGACAAGTTGAAACATGTTCAAACATCCATACTAATATTATAAATGCGAAAGTAACTCTATCTGTCTGTTACGCTTTCACACCTTAATGGCTCAACCGATCATAATGAAATTTTGTACACACATTAGCTGGGGTGCAGAAAAGGACATAGGGTACTTGTATCACAGAGTTCCTGTGGGATCTCCGAAATTGAAACCGCAGGGAACAGCTAGTGGGGAATTATTTAAAACAAGTTACTCAACTGTATGGAAGCTGTAAACTGGATGGATGTGGTTCAGAATTGAGATCTCAACAGACAAAAAAAGTCTGAAACTTCATGACAATAGCCACATCATAAATGTTGAAAAAGGTCATGTCAGGTGACAAATGGGAAATTTTGTGTGGATATTGTGTTATATTGTGTCACCAGTCACAGCGACAACTGGGAAACATGATGCAACAAGAATTAAGTACAAGAAAATCCTAAAGTTAGTTGTTCTAAATAAAGCACGGACAAAGCAGTATACAGTAAAAATACAAATAAATTACTCTTCACAATTAAATCACAAAACAGACCAATTTCTAAGTAAAACGGCTCAAAATTATCTTCGGTGACAAGCACACAAGAGCACAAATATATCATATGTATACGACATAGGTACTCAGCCTGTTTAGCCTAACTTGAAGTGGCTTCACTCTCTTGCGCTTGTTGTCGTTTAATGCTTATTAAATCTATGACCCTGAGTTTTGTGATATTGAGCCTAACTAGACGTTGCGATACGCATAGAAAGAATAAATAGGGAAATAGGTGATTGGTGAAAACATTAACTTTCTCAAATCACAACTGTGAACAATACTGTGATTTCACACTCGTCGTACGAACATATTCGGTTACGCAAATATATGTATGTAATATCAAGTATGCAAATACGAAATGTAGGCATCGGTACAGAAGTAAGACCGAAGAAGCCATAAATCTGAGAGCCCTAAAAATCTTCTTTATAACAATGGTCAATGTTCGAAATTAATTTGATATTATTTTTATGTTCAACAGCAATTAAAACTCACCCGGATGCCTCCGTGGTGGGAAGACGCGTTAAAACTCACTTATTTATGAGAATTTTATTTTACAGCCCACAAACGAACAAATCCAACTGGAATTTGACAGAAGACTGGCTGTCCCATTGAAAAGATGGCTTCTTCAATTACGTCATTCAGCGGGAAAATTCAAATTACCGTTACACTACTTATTTAATTTTTTTTTATGTTGATGCATTAAATATGTTATAAAGGAAATATTACAATAAAACTCACCTCATAAAACGAGTTGTGATGTGAAAAAATTCAATACTTTATTTGAAGTTTGTTAGAACATTAGTGTATTGTTCATTCGGAGTCCGCGCGTTGTTGCCAAGTCGTTATTGCGTCAGAAAACAAATATCGTTCAATATCACACATTACAAAGATAAAATACATAACTTTATTAAATTTTTACTCGAACTTCCAACACAGAATCTAATTATAAACATTTCAAATAACAAACAGATCGCAATTAAAAGTGATTTATTTCGTAAAACTTTCAGGTAAGAGCGGCAACGTCGCGTCTATTCCAAACAAATTTCTGAAATTTTAAAATAGTTTCTATTCTAACGTACACGAACTTTTTTTTACTAAATTATAGTTGTATTGGATTATTTAATAATCTTTAGCCAAGACGCACAATGCCACTACGGTTTCCAGTCAAGTTTTCAACTGATTTCTTTCTTTATCGTAAATTCGTTTCGTTTGCCCTACTAAAACAAGTTACTAAAGTACTAGTTGCCAGTAAGAAAATGTTATGTGTAAACTGTAAAAGTTACTATTTTGCAACAAAATTAGAAAAAACGAGCAGTTGTAAGTGCAACGAGATAATTCTAAATATCAAATTGAATATTATAGTCTTCATTCCTTAAAAATATTTTTATAGTTTTTAAATAATAATAAGTATTGTAAGTTTAAACTGAAGGCCTAGTTTCCAAGGCTTATTAAATTAAAAAAAAAAACAAGTGTGAGTCCTCGCGTCGAGGGTTCCGTACGTTGACGGAGAGTGAAACATAAGTCTAGTTAATTTGTGGAATGAAATTGGGAACACAAATTAACTAGACATGTCTAATTGGGAATAAGCTCAGACGAAATAATAGTAGATTATTAACCAAGGGGATAAAGCAGTGTCTTCTGTCACGGATAACGATTTAAATCGCGTGCATAACGAAGGACTCGAGGTTTACTCCCGAGCGTAGTGAGGGTGTTAAAAACGAGTCCTGAGTGTAGCGAGGGATTTAAGTTCACCCATCGACCACAGTTCACCCAAGACTAAGACAGCTTTATCCCCTTGGAAAATACTCTTCTTTACGTACCATTTGCGAAAAAATTAACACAATAATAATATGAGATAAGCATTTATTAAAAATAATGACAATGGGCATGTTGACTAATTTTTATTTTTTAGTCCGTCTTGTAGATTATTAAAAAATATTGGACACGTATTTTTTCTTTTTTTACGTAATCAAAAAATAACGGCGATATATTGAGTTGAAATTTCGCGTGACGTCACTATTCTGACAGTTTGTATGGCGGTTTTGTGGTTAGTGACGTCACGACCTCCTCATCCTAAATTTTAATGCGCTTTATCTTTGTATATTTTAATTTATTTAAAAAAGCAAAAAATACGTGTCTATTGTTTTTTTATTTTCTAACTGACGGACTAATTAGAATTTTGATTTTCAATAGTAGTCAACATCCCTTTTCGAAACATTGGTCCAACTAAATCAATGCTTTTAAACTGTTGGTTTATAAAGAATCGTGCGCGTAATTTTTTAAAAGGCAGCATTCCATTTGCAAACAGCCTTTGCCCACGAACGCCGCATATGATTCGAAGCGTGCAAATGGTCGAATGTATGTAAAATGCTTTTCACACCACATGCTCGACAATGCCGAATTATATGTCATGTAAACCTTACCGAAAGCAAGACATTATATCTCTTGGCTTTAGCCGGGTTATAATGTTCTATTGAATTTCATTATAACCCGCTGGTCAATAATGTGATTTTCACTTTCATAATTCTTATTGCTATGTCCATAACGTCTCATTTCGCTAAACAGAATGTGTTCTCAGCGGGCGCGGCCAACTCGATTTTCGAAGACCGAAGCCGTGGCCCACTAGATTCGCAGTGAGACGAACTTCATTTGTTTGTCAAATCGAGTAGGCCACGCCAGCTGAAAGAAGTAGCTATATAGGATCTACTAAGCCTGGTTTTTTATTGTCTCGCATTATGTGAGAAAAGTAGAGTATACACCACAGGGATAAAACTGTTTTTTTCTTGGGCGCTTGAATCCCTCACTTGCACTCAGGACTCAATCTTAATTCCCTCCCTTTGGTCGGGAATTAA
This sequence comes from Zygaena filipendulae, assembly GCA_907165275.2. NCBI lineage: Eukaryota > Metazoa > Arthropoda > Insecta > Lepidoptera > Zygaenidae > Zygaena > Zygaena filipendulae. Next base: position 9,303,930 of record OU015670.1, on the reverse strand, counting down.
CTTATAACACCCTCGCTGCGCTCGGGAGTTAAATTTGGAGTCCTTCGTTATGTTCAGGATTCAATGTAGCGCCCGTGACATAAAACAGTGCTTTATCCCCTTGGTGTATAATCTACTATTATATAGGTACAAACTCAATGGTGTAAACACAGATGTAGTTCCGTATAAATTTCGGTAAGTATTCCAAATTTAAATCACATTCTCCCCCTAGAGGATGAATGCAATAAAATTCAGTACAATTTTCTTTCCGTTTCAGATTAAAATATGTTCGCACAAAAAGATATATTCTATGATAGAATGTCACTTTTTTGAGCAAGTGGTACGAAAAAAGTATTTCGTCTGAGAGAATAAGTTGGAAATTGGGAATAACTTATTTAGTGGCAATACTGGTAGTTCACATGTGTGCATAGCATGGACCAATTAAAGATTAATTGGTCCATGAGGCATAGGAAGAATATCACTTTCTCTTAAGCTGTACGCGAATACCTCGTCTATTTCATTCTCCGTCTACGGTTCCGTACATTCAATTATTATTACTTATTCTTTGTGTTGCAACTACTTACGGATTCGGATTAATTTTCCCTTGTTATGAATCTGGGGGAATCAAGAACACATTTAAATAAATAAACACTATTAAATCAGGACAAAGTATATTATGGTGCCTTGTCGGGAAAACTCGATAGGTACCTATAATTAAAACGGAAAGACAAACGCATAAAATATTTTATTAGGTCATTTATTTGCATTTTTAAACTGGGATGCCATGAAATGAAATAACTTTATTGTATACCCACAATATTATAGTGCTAAATAATAATACTAGTATTTATAAAATGATAATTTATAGTAAAAAATACTCTAAACGGGTATTTTATTTTAACACTGCCGATTTAAATGCGACACTTTATTTTTACTTTCTTTTCTATCTGTATACCTAACTTAAAATAAATTTTTTTTAATGACTTAATAATTTATTTATTAATAATGTAAAATTAAAAAAACAATGTGCTTAACCTGAAAGTAAAACCTTTTTAGATATTAATGATTTTTTACTCCCATCCGTACCGTGCTATAAAGAACTTCGTTCTAAAAAAAAATCTACAAGAGCTGATAGTAGATATCTGTCATATCTGTAATAAATAAAATAGTGGGAAAATCAAAATACGTTTTTTTGATATGTAACTTCTTACGAAGTTCGAGGCTCCAAACATATTGTGTCAAGGTTTTAAATCTATCTCATGATAGATGGCAATTGGCACTAGTGTTAAAGAGTATAATATAACCACTACGTTACTAGTGATATGAAAATAATAATAATAATTATGCTAGCTACAGTATAAATAAGAAATCTAAAATCACTTTATACATAGTAATTTTTTTAAAGTTCTTGTAGGTACCGTACCGTATGATATACGAATTCAAATAAGTTTCTGCCATTTTACAAAAGATGGCTCTACCAGAAGCTTTACTGTAAAAGGCACAAAATTAGAATTAAAAGTACCTATTTAGCCCATGATCGGAGCAAAATTCGCGACAAACGCAAAAAGAACAGGTACCTACATATATAATCAAGTTAGTGTCACATCGTTCAAGATCGTAGGGAACTGTTCAAAAACAAAGGAAATGGGTCTCATGTATAGATGGGCAATCGACCCGGTGCTTCGGATTAAAATCGATAAAAGCCTGCCATTTTCGGACCGTTAAAGGCTAGCTTTATCGGGTTTAACCTCAAGCACCGGGTTGATTGTCCATGAACGGACTCCCATGTGAACTGAAACCAAGAGACGTTGAACGCCGATTATGAACGGGCGTAATGCTGCTTGCAAAGCATAACGCGTCGTATCCGCACTGCTGATTAAAAATGGATGCACTACAATCTAAAGATAAAATCATGGGGACCATCCGACCATTCATACTCCAACATCGACGCCAGTTCACCCACTGAGCAAATAATCACTACGCTTAAAGAGTAGGCACTTCCATACTTTTATCGCTGAACCGATTTATGAAAGCATTTTGTGCCAACCATACCAATGCAATGTATGACACGGTCATAGAAATTTGAGTATTCCAAAGTTGGTAAAAAAGTTCGCGCATAAATCCATAGTAAGTTTTGGTTCAAGGGCGTGTCGCTGGCCTGAGTTCACTAGTGAAATGTCATTCCGACGTGATATCCTCAGAAGAATAACTAAAGCATCTTCTGAGGTGATATCCAAACGCTGCCAGAGTATTTACTGTTTTTAGTGATGGGAAAAAGTAGTGCCTCGATAAGTACTGTACTTTAAATCTATACTATGATAAAAGAGTAGAATCTGCAATTCTGTACATTGAATATTTTTACCTAAAATTGACAGGGGCGATAAAAGAAGAGTAATCGAACCACAAAAAAGAGTTTTTAAAATTCTTTTCTGTCTGTCCGTTCGCGATAATCTCCGAACCTACTGAACGGAGGGTCACGCGGTTTTCACAGGTAGATTAAGCTTAGCCTGGAGCTACATATAGGCTTTGTTTCATCCAAATCGGATGTCGGGAAAAAAAGTTGTTACATAAAAACCGCGGGGCACAGCTAGTAAAACATAAAGCAACGGTCTCTCACAATAAATTGATACAATTTTTAAAGAAAACGGCGGCGGGAACTTATCTGAACTGTACCCCTAATTTGATTTTTTAATTAACAGATCTCCGTACCTCAACATAATAATACTATGTACAAAAGCATGTAAAATATGTAGATTATCTCAGTAAAATAATCGTAAACAAATACCTGGAAACCGCAACAAAATAGGTATGGCCAAACACGAGATAATCGTGTACAAACATACAAATATACAAACATACATGCAGGTGAAACTGAGAACCTCCTGTTTTTAAGTTACAGTTAAAAATGATCGTTTAGTTTATGAAATGTAGGCCGCTACATGCTAAGAAAACACATAATATTGCTTTTTTTGAAGTCGGTTAATAAAAACAAACAATAATGACAACCTCCTTCCTGGCTTAGCTCTCTTGCTTCGTCCACGTTCCACAAATTTGCATACAATAACTACTATATCTTCGGATATCGGCGTTTTGTTATTAGACCGTATTCAGAAACTTAAGCTTAAAGAAATTATCTATGGACGTTTGCACCAAGTTGTCAGAACTTTTCTCATGTCTAACATACTTTCTTTTCAAGGGAGTTAAATCTTTTTCCGGCTTGGCAATAATTTTGTTCGGCGACGTCACTTCAGGAGAGTATTTGAGCACGTACTGCTTGAGATTCTTCGGTGTTGCCATCACTGTATTCTTTTTCCTTTTGCGATCTTTCTTGTTAGATTTGATGTTCACGTTGATATCGTTTTTTCTGAATCTTATCTTGACATTAATATTTTTGTTCTTGATCGACAGTGTTTTGGTGTCTTTGTCTTTGTTTCTGGTTTTTTTCATTTTCTTCGTTGAATTTCTCTTCGGAACTCTGTCCTTGGACGAAACAACACCTGTTGACGATGATTCAGTTTTCCTTCTGCGTTCTCTTTTACTCGCCTTCTTGTGTTCTCTGCTCTGTATCTTCCTTCTTTTCCGATTTACGACGGAACTCTTACTGATCTCACTCTTCTCACCCACACCCGTGTTCTCGGGTTCTTCTCTATCCAAAACGGCGTCTTCGTTCGCTGTCTTCAATTTCTTTCTAGAACAATTCTCATCATCCAATTGTCTTTTTCCAACGCCGCCTGTCTTTTCTCGTTTCGCAGCCGCTTCGTAAGCGAAGTCTATGGCCGTCTTCAACGTAGAGTTTTCACAATTCTCACTGCGCTCGTGGTTGTGGCTGAAGGTACACCGGAACTCTCTGTCCACTTCGTTGAGGTAGCGGTGTTTGAAACTCTCCACGTCGATGCCGACGTTGCACGCCTCCAGCCGCTCCTTGTCGACCGGACTGAACTTGAGAGCGCACTTTTCCGTACGCGCCGGACTCATCAACGGCGCATCTTTGATCTTCGAATCGCCGCTCGCGCCGCTGACGTCTTCGATCTTGATCAGAACAATGTTGATCACCTCGTCTCTCTCCGATATCTCCATGCTGGAGTCCTTTCGGATGTCCACGGTGGTCAGTTTCTTCGGTGTCTCGAATATCTCCAAGCTCTTGGTGTTCGCAGCGATGAGCTCCGGCAATGGCTTAACAGCATCGGTCGCTGTACGCGTTTCTGCGATTGTCTCTGCACACACGTCTTTGTTCCCACTGTCTATGAACGCTTGAACGCGGTCCACGCATTCAGCTCTAGCTTCGCCTATGCCAATTTTAACCGGTGTTGTTACAATATTCACCGGAGTGGGTGTTTGCGGTTTCTTCGGAGTTTCGGGTTGGTTTTCTTTCACTGACCCGTTCAGTTGAGCCTGTAATGAAAACAAGATTGCTTTATTCGACAACCCCTTCTATAAGTATAAGGTTAAATGATGTTCAGTATTAGATTAACCCTGTACAGTCAGCAGTAGAAGCATGTAAACACTCTTTACAGTCATTGAATTTCAGAATATGTTCCGAAATGCACTGATAGCACAAGCCTAGTATTCCCAGTGCTCCCAGTTTGTACTGTGAGCACTGGCGCTTTCGAGGTAAGGTGCTCTCAGTGGTTTGATCACCTCGGACCAACGATTCGTCGACAGCGTGACATGGCAATGACATGGGTGACAAAATACTGGACTGCGTTTCGTTTTATACAGTAACCACTAACCAGTATAGCTCATTATCTATAAAGGAACGGCGTCGCAGTATACTGAAGTGACGTCATACCTTACAGCGCTCGCAGTGTTTATGGAACATGCCCTTATTGCAATGGTTATAGAGTTCAAAGTGTTTACATATTGCTGCTGCTGTCTGTACACTCCCTGTGGGCGCGATGTGCTCACCTCGACAGTGCTCTCGCTGCGGTGGCATTTCTTGGGCGAAATCCAAATACGTAAAGGGCCCTTACTCTTCGGACTCTCTCTTTTGCTGCTCAAAAGCTCTTCGAGTATCCCACTGAAACAAAATTGTGTGTTTTCAAAGTTTGTGAGTTTGTGAAGTTGCATGGGGATAATCTCTGGATGTACTGTATGGATTTTGAAAATTCTTTCACTTATAGGAAGCTACGGTAGTCCTGAGTGACATAAGGTACTTTTTATCCCGAAATTCCCATGGGAACTCTGAAATTACCACGGGTGAAACCGCGGGGGACAGCTAGTAATCTACATATATAAAAATGAATCTCTATTTCCCTTGGTCACGGCGCACGGCTGGACCAATTTGGCTGATTCTTTTCTTGTTTTGTTGTGTCGCCACTGAAAATCAGCGTCGTGGAACTTAGTGCCACGGCATAATGCTGAGTGGTAGCCATTTTGGTACCAAATATTCTAGTTTTAAGACACACGCTTGTACTTGTCTTATCTTTATGGTATCAAATAAACTTTTTTCTATTCTATTCTATTGTAAGGAGAAGAAGAATATGAAAGAATTTGAGTTCCTGCGGGAATTCCTAAACTCACGCGGGTGGATCTCCGAAACGGTTGGACCGATTTTCACGAGACTTTCACTGGTCATTAGCTGATGTTATGAGAGGCTTCTTTGGAGTTCCTGCGGGAATCTCAAAACTCGCGGGTGAAATCGCGAAGCACAGCTAGTATACAATGATCAAGACCCACAACAACTTGTTATCAACAAGTAGTATATGAGTGGACTCACTTGACAATCCTCTTTTTCACCGACAGCGGTCTCGGCTTCTTGAACTTGCGCCTGATCCTGTCGACCAGTCGATCGTCGACGGCCACGCCCCGCCCGGCAAGCTTGTCTCTGGCCTGCTCTATGAGCTTCGCGGGCGACGCGAGCTGGTTGTCTATGGCCCGCAGCACGTCGCCCGCCGGCTCGGGAACGCCGGCGGTGCGGGGTTTCCTCGGCGATTTCAGATTCAACTCTCGCCTGCTGAGCGATGTGTTGGTCGACACTGAGGAAAGAAAACGGATGTTCAAGGTCCACCAGAGTTCTTAAGGGCAGCCTGCGTTTGAATGAAATATTCATATTTGTCAACTGTGAGTCTAGATGGGCGATTAATCAACCGGGTGCTTGCGATAAAACCCGATAAAAGCGTTGTCGGGTTGTCGAGTTTAAACCCAATAAAAGCCGTAAATAACTATCTATACATATAAAATGCTTTGTCCTGAATGACTGATGGATCAACGCACAGCCTAAACCGCTGATCGTAGAGACTTGAAACTTGGAAGGTGTGTACTTTGTATGACGTAGGCATCCGATAGGAAAGGATTTTTGAAAAGTTTGTATGGAACAATTCCGGGGGAACTCCGCAATTAACGCGGGTGAAAACGCGAGTAACAGCGCTATTACTTATATACAATTTTGTTGTTAATACAAAATATATTGACCCCGACTCGGGGATCGAACCCGCACCACCCGCCACAGCAGTAAGGGTCGCTTTCGCTAACCACTGCAGCGACGCGACGGTCAGTGCTATTTTTTTTTCGTCCGTCGTGTAGATTGAGTTGAAATTTCGCGTCACGACTCACGTCACAACCCGGTGCAGTTTGTACGGGGCTTATACCGAATTATGACGTCACGAGGAGCCCCAAAACTTTAATGCGCTTTATCTATGTTTATTTTCATTAATTTAAAAAAGCAAAAAATACGTGTCTAGTATTTTTTTTTTGACGGTCTTATTAGAAATTTGATTTTTATTCCCTGGAAAATACCCAATTACTGATAAATACCTTTGGGTGCCGCCACGGCCGCGCGCTCCGTGCCGGAATCCGATGAGAGTGATGATGATGCACTGAAACAAGAGGTTATAAGTGACTAGCTGACCCGCGGTAATTTCGGAGTACCCGCGGGAGTTCCAGGATAAAATATAGTTATAAACCTCTATCTATTGGTGAAAACCGCATCAAAATCCGTTGCGTAGTTTTAAAGATTTAAGCATACAGGGATATAGGGACAGAGAAAGCGACTTTGTTTTATACTATTAATCAAATGAAATGAAATGAAATGAAATTTTATCAATCAATCAATCAGCCTATTGCAGTCCACTGCTGGACGTAGGCCTCCCCAAGGGCACGCCACAGTACTCCCGCTTTCCTCATCCAGCCACTACCAGCGACCTTTCTCAGGTCATCGGTCCATCTGGCAGGGGGGCGTCCAACACTACGGTTACCGAGACGTGGTCTCATGTTTTATACTATGTAGTGATAATCATAATTATTATTATTTACTAACTATCCACCAGCTGTTTCACCCGCGGTAATTTTGGAGTTCCCGTGGGAATGACGGGATAAAAAGTACCCTATGACACTCGGGACTCCCGTAGATTTCAAAATAGATCCAGAGATTACCCGCTACAAAGTCACAAAATGAAAATTTACAAACTTGACAGACAAACATATATTCCAATTAAAGAAACCCCATAAAAGCCTGCCATTTTTTACCGGGTTTAATCCCAAGCACCGGGTTGATTGCCCGTCTATAGTTCCAATACGTATTGTGGTTTGGTGTGGTGAAGCAAGATGTGGTATGGAGTGGTGTGGTGTGGTGAGATAAGATATTGTGGTATGTTGTAGCACGGCGCAATTTCATGTGGTGTGGTAAAGTGAGGTGATGATCATAAATAAAGGTCCATTGCGGTGCGGTGTGATGTAGTGTAGTGTGATGTGATGTTATGTGATGTGATGTGATGTGATGTGATGTGGTGTGGTGCGGTGCGGTGCGGTGCGGTGCGGTGCGGTGGGGTGCGGTGCGGTGTGGTGTGGTGATGTGTACCTAGTGTGGTGTGGTGTGGTGTGGTGATGTGTACCTAGTGTGGTGTAATGTGGTGTGGTGTGGTGTAGTGATGTGTACCTAGTGTGGTGTAATGTGGTGTGGTGTGGTGTAGTGATGTGTACCTAGTGTGGTGTAATGTGGTGTGGTGTGGTGTAGTGATGTGTACCTGGTGTGGTGTAGTGATGTGTACCTAGTGTGGTGTAATGTGGTGTGGTGTGGTGTAGTGATGTGTACTTAGTGTGGTTTAATGTGGTGTGGTGTAGTGATGTGTACCTAGTGTGGTGTAATGTGGTGTGGTGTGGTGTAGTGATGTGTACCTAGTGTGGTGTAATGTGGTGTGGTGTGGTGTAGTGATGTGTACCTAGTGTGGTTTAATGTGGTGTGGTGTGGTGTGGTGTAGTGATGTGTACCTAGTGTGGTGTAATGTGGTGTGGTGTGGTGTAGTGATGTGTACCTAGTGTGGTGTAATGTGGTGTGGTGTGGTGTAGTGATGTGTACCTAGTGTGGTGTAATGTGGTGTGGTGTGGCGTAGTGATGTGTACCTAGTGTGGTTTAATGTGGTGTGGTGTGGTGTAGTGATGTGTACCTAGTGTGGTTTAATGTGGTGTGGTGTGGTGTGGTGTGGTGTGGTGTGGTGTAGTGATGTGTACCTAGTGTGGTGTAATGTGGTGTGGTGTGGTGTAGTGATGTGTACCTAGTGTGGTTTAATGTGGTGTGGTGTGGTGTGGTGTAGTGATGTGTACCTAGTGTGGTGTGGTGTAGTGATGTGTACCTAGTGTGGTTTAATGTGGTGTTGTGTGGTGTGGTGTGGTTTAATGTGGTGTGGTGTGGTGTGGTGTAGTGTCGTGTTGTACTCACGGCGCGTCCGCGTGGCGCATCTTGGTCCGACGCAGCGACATGCGGCTCGGCATGACGGGCCCGCGCCGCGCCGCCGCCGCGCCGCCCGCACTTCGCTCCGTTAGTATCACTGGAACAACACACCCATCATCACCATCGGAGTAAGGGCACTGCTCATCCGAGCAGGCAATGCTGAGCTGGACACCCTTCACGGCATATAAGTTATTTTACCACAAACTTGTAAAAAAATACCGCCTCCACGATATTCTCGAGCGCGGTTGATTTTTCTTTAATTTGAAGAAGCTCAACCCACCGGTGGAAGAGAAAACATCATAATAACCTTATTTTCTCTTTACCTCTTTCCTAAACCCAATAGGTCCCAACGACGCTCGTGTCCTCATAGCATCGTCGACTCCCCTACTATTATTTTTATGCACAACTTGTCTTGCGCACGTTGCTATGGCAACTAGACATCGTTATTTACAAATGAGCAGCCATTTTACCGATTCTCGTCGACAAAACAATACAATACGTCAACGAGAATCGATAAAATGGCTCAATAAAATTTTATCGTGTTGCGCATCTTAACCCCGTGGTCAGACAAGCGCACAAAGGGTATATAACCACTACGTTCAAGCGCAGTCGAAACGTTGCTATGGCAACAAGACGTTGTTATTTAAAATAAGCAGAGATAATGGAGTAAACTCCACTCGTGCGTCGGAGATGACAAACACACTTTTTTTTTACAATTTATTGTTTTTTATGCCGAATAAAATGCGAAAGTAACTCTGTCTATCTGTTACTTTATTACGCCTTAACTACTCAACCGATCATCATGAGATTCTGCAGTCAGAAGTACAGAGCGGTGAACCACTTTCTAGATAACCGCATACTCCTCATAAAATTCAAATAAGACAGCATTATTCAAGATTTCATGATTAGTAAATAAATGAATAAGCACTTACGTTCTGGAGAAGCTACAATTTATAGGTATACAAGGAAAACTTCTTAAATGGATTGAATCTTTTCTGAGCGAACGGACTTTTCGTGTAAGAGTTGGCGAAGCTTTATCTGAGCAGCGGAAAATTCTTCTTTGTCCAATTCATAATTTTGTTCAGATCACTTTGAATGGCTCCTTAATTTAAATACTAACAAATGCACAATACTACACATAGGAAATAGAAATCCTCGCCTGCTCTACAAGATGGATGGTATCAATCTACAGGCAGTTCAGATGCAAACAGATTTAGGAGTCATTGTAAAAGAAAATCTAAAATGGGAAGAACATATAACGACCATTGTGAAGAAAGCAAAGTGTTTTATCTACCTCGTCAGAAAAGCCTTCGGAGTTCTTATGCCAGAAATAATGCTAAAAATCTATAAAACTTATGTCAGGCCAACTCTCGAGTATGCCTTCCAGATCTGGAGTCCTTATTTTGAAAAAGACGTAGACCTACTGGAAAGGGTACATCGCAGCTTCACAAAAATACCAAAAAAAGCTGAGGAGGCTACCTTATGAGGATAGATTAGAGGTATTAAGGATAACTTCTCTTATAGAGCGACGACAGCGAGGAGATCTCATTGAAGTGTACAAGATTCTTAACGGACACTATGATCTAGTGGAATTTCAAATGCTGCTTAAGAGAGACAACAACACTCGTTTGAGAGGGCATCACTTTAAACTGCAAAGACCCTGCCTCTCCAGGAATAACCCACATAAACACTTTTTTGCTAACAGAGTGGTTGCACTTGCACCTTGGAATGGTCTACCGGAAGAAGTAGTCTTGGCACCTAACGTTAACATATTTAAAAACAGATTGGACAAATATTTGATACAATTAAAAGATAAGAAATAGTAATGTATATCTGGATACAGGCACCTATCAGTTGCTTCAACTGCCTGCCTGAATTATAAATAAATAAAATAAATAAATAAATAAATAATTTCGCATTAAAATAAATGAGATGGAAAAACAAGCTTTATCATGTGCAATGGAAAGTAGGTAGGTTTACTCATGGGCAACAAAACAAACTAAGCCCAAATTCGACTGTCCTACCATTGCCATCAAGAAGTTTCAGTACTTTCAGTCCCTGTTATCCAATTCGATGGTACCATAATATTGAATTGTCAACGAACTTGCTTGTTTACCCTTCTTTAATCTTTATCACATTGGAAAATTAAAAAATTGGCTGAAAAATTAGTTTATTTCAAGTTAAATAAAATTGAAAGCTCTTTTAGTGACAGAAATTGAAGCAGAAATCAGAATGCAGATGCTCAAGCATCAAGGATCCAAAGATCTGTTTACTTGAACACCTCACAAAAATTCAAGTTTGTACGGAACCCTTTATGTATGGGACGGTTATGACCGTCCTGTCCGTCTGTCTGTAACGCGACAAATGGAAAATTATGTTTCATGAAAACTTATGACACCAAACGATAGTTTGAAAATAAACGGTACAGCGCCATCTAGCCAACCTATAGGATAAATAAAGGCAAAACGATAAATAAGATATTTGTAATTTAAAACACATAAAATCACCATTTTGCCACGCTACTGGACTCGTCGAGACAGCCCATCATGATCAGCTTAGCCCAAACTGGATGGGTTTGCTCACAGAGAAAAGAAAATGGCTAGAGTTAATGAA